>JALMQS010000025.1:5222333-5272395 GCA_024734495.1 Forficula auricularia | reverse complement strand
CTCACTATCATGCTACCGCCTAGCCTATCTGACCCCCCCAACTTGTAAATTTAATCTCAATAGAATTGCTTGGAGTGGTGTAAAAAAACGTCTGATTTGACTAATCCAACTTAAACTAAAGTAGCAGTTAAGGGGTTCGGGACTGTTTATCATTTTTATAAAGAAAATTCTCAAATTTTTACCATCGAATCATTGATATATTAAATATGTATTTATTCCTGAAATTTGAAGTTGATCGTCTGTCCCATTACCGAGAAATAAATTATTGAAAATAGTCCTTTTAACATGGAGGTAAATGGACCAAGCTTTTTAAAAGGACTATAACTTCTATACAAATTATACCATTTTCAACAAATTGATACAGATCAATTAATTCAGCTTTTATGAATCGAATGATACATTTTTCAATAGATTTGACAGTCTAGTTAATTAGTTATTCATAAATGTAAAAATAAAAAGTTATTTGCAACCAACAGAATACAACTAAAGTACTAGTGTAAAATTCCAACTCTATTTCTTGTTGTCGTTTTTGAGTTAAATAAATGTTTTTATAATGAAAAAAAATTTATCTCAATATTCATTTTATTAATATTATCAAAACAAAGATTTTTATTCTAAATTAACCTCATTATTAACAATTGTTTTATTAAAAAATTTAGTGGGCAGACGTTGTCACTCTGCAGAAATTCAAAATATTTTTTTTGAAGATCAACCAGATAGATAAGCTCTCCCGAACTCCATTAAATCAACCTCAAAGCAAAATCTTAGGTAAATTGTATTTCATCCAGGATTCTTATGGAAAATACACACTTAGTCTTACTTAAATAGGTAAATTGTATTTCATCCAGGATTCTTATGGAAAATACACACTTAGTCTTACTTAAATTTAATTTAATTAATCTAAATTTCATTGATTTATTGATTTCCCTCACCTTTATCATAGAGAAATTTACCACTCCAAATTTTGGCTGAATAATAATAAATACATAATTTCTCAGTGAAGGGAAGAAAAGTTGAATTAATTAATTGAATTTACGTAAATTCGAAAAGAAAGAAGGCCATTTCACATTTTAGATCCTGGTAGATATATATATATGTTTTTATTATATGTCATAAGGGTTCGCCCCTTCGTGAGTCGAACCTAAGCGCCAAGTAGACTTACGGGGACTTTTTGAAAAATGTTTGTTAATTTTTTATAAAATAAAAATTATAATACATCAATCATGTTTTCGAATTAATTAATTAATTTAATGTATGTAAAATCGTTTTGTTGTAATTACTGGCCACTTAATAAACGAATTTATTTAGATAAATTTATAATTTTCTCATCAATATATTAAAGAATAATTAACATATTAACGAGAATTATTTTGTTCGAGCTTTTTAAACAAGATATATATCGCGAGACTACTGCGGTTGAAGCTATTGGAGTCTGCTGAGTTTTAAGACTGGACCAAGAGAGAGAAAGAGATATGATCCATTAGCTATAATCAAGCATCATTTTGCATTTAGCCCGCATGACATGGTGATCTATCCAAGTGTCATGCGGGCTAAACGCAAAATGATGCTTGATTATGTAAATGGATCATATCTTTCTCTCTCTGATCAGTCTTAAAACTCAGCAGACTACTTCAACACGTAGTCGCGATATATCTTGTTTAAAAAGCTCGAACAAAATAATTCTCGTTATATGATTGGTATTCTTTAATATATTAATGAGAAAATTATAAATTTATTTAACTTCATTATTTCAAGTTAGAAATATATAAGTTCAGATATTATTTTCACTTAATATTTGAGAAAAATCACCTGCTTTCGAATCTCGATCGAATCAAATGTAGGAAACATACGAATTTATCTAGATCTATAGAAACATAGAGGTTTCCATTTAAAAACAGAACTTGTCCTTGAAATACCCTTGAAAGCTTGTTCTAGGTCGACAAGCAATAGCGTAGTTTAGTTTCCCCTTTGATATAAATAATCTTTGTTTTTCATATAATGCACTGTATTTAAGTTTTAAGACTGTCTCAAAATAATAAACTCATCCGGTATAAGTACAATAATGTATATGTTTATTTGCATCAAGCAAAGGACAACTTCGTTGATTTCCTCTTAAGAAAGTTTAATCAAACAAATACTATAATTTTACTTTTTTTTTGCTATTCACGTTTTCTTCCAGACATTTCCTGTATAAACACACAAGCTACCAAATCAATATATGTTCTTTCCAATGCCTATAGTAAGAATTCTCACTTAATTGTTCGAAAAACGTAAAATATGTTAGTAATTCGTTTGAAATTCAAAGTCTAATTATGAGTTAGCCTCTCTAGCGCTACACGGTAACCCCTTAATTAAATGAATACTATCAACAACACAGCCTCCTGAGGAGGAAGGAACGTCCTTGAATTCGGCGATGCCTCCGACTCTTTAATTAACTGGAATCCGTGGATCGGGTTCGCCAACCTCGCACTCACCCATCTTCTTTCTCTTTCATTTATATTTACAACATAACTACTACTTAAAAAAAAATATATATATTCATAAACACACCCTATTAGTGAATTATGTTTCGTTGACTTTTAGTCCAGTAATGTTATATGTTATATATTCATTGGAGTCATGGCAACCAATGAGTATATTCTTATATTTGTTTTTACACAAGCATTCGCAAAATGATTTTTCCCGACAAGTACGATCAATTGTGCAGGGCAGGGCTCTTGAAGTCTATGCTTTTTATTTGTTGAATCTATGCTTTTTGTTCCCACAATAAAAACAATCCTTACCTTGAAAAAGTTTCTTAGGTTTTTGAGCTCTAGAAACTTCGTTTGGATAGCTCACCATCTTGTTTTTTTGTATTCTGTTCCACTCGATTTACAATCATTGTAGTTTATTAAGGGAGTTTTTTATAGCTGTAGTAATTTATTTGTTTAGGTTTAAAATAAGAGACCTGCATCTTCAGTCAGCTGTACGTCTCTTATTTTAAACCTAAACAAAAAATCATTGTACTATGAGAATCCAATGACATGTTCTGAATGCGTTGTTGATTTACTGTAGTGTTGCGCCCTGGTAGGTTATCCCACTGCTGCGAACGAAATATGTTGCGCGCCGGTGGTTATGGGTGCGAACATATTATTTGTTTGTTTATAGCGGGCCGTATTATAGTCCGGAAAGGATTATAATGGTCTACTAATGGTAATCGTGAAGCCTCGAAGATCGTGGATTCTCTTGTCTCGCACGCCGTTGCTGGAAGATGTGTGTCCTGTAGATGAAAAAGTTCGCTATCTCTAGGCAAGGGTTGAAATAGAACACATTTTCTTTTATATCATGGTTTTTATTTGGTATAGCGGGGGGGTTGTACATTTTTACACTCAACTTCACTTAACTCAACTGCTGCTCTCTCACTCACTGACTGCGACTGACTGTCTACTGCCCAACTCCTCTCTCTGACTGTCTACTGGGCTTCAACCCCGAACTGTCACAGACTCTGAGAATTTTCTAAAAGACCTCTTGATTGGTTAATTCCCTGATGATAAAGGCGTATCTTTAAATTATTGAGCCTCTCGTTTTTAAGGGCGGGACGCGAAAATCACGTGACTTTTTTGGAAAATTCCACTAGAGCCCTTTTTTTTGAAAGATGATTTTTTACACTGTCAATTCTCAGAGATATACGACTCATTTCCAATCACCATATAATTTTAACGAAGGCCCAAGGGCGAAAAAAGGTCGGAAAGGGATATAGGGGGAAGGTGCTAAAAGCAATTGGGGGTGCGTATGGAGAGGATGTCAATCGCCCTTCATACATCCGGCTGCAGTGCAGACGACCTTAATTAAAAAAAAGAACTACTTTAAGATTTCAAACAAAATTTACAACAAAATTTCCGGTCCGCGACAGTAGCTTGTTCTAATAATCTTGCAGAAGCTTCTACTTCCTTTAACGTCAAGGTACTTTTAGGAAATTCTCTCATCAGTTGTTGTTGCCATATTTGATTATTAATTTATTAAATTTCTTCCAGAACAAATTCCGGTTCTTGAACGAGATAACTACTGAGGATGGTCGACCAGTGGTGACCGAAACTGTATAGTTATCAATTAAATAATACAAATAGTTATTAAAATTATTGTTTTATTATATTTGTGACAAAACCAACCCTTTCAATTTAACGAAAAATTGATTATTAATTCCAATCACTAATTGATCGCGAAGTCTTTCTTCAAGGGAGCTACCAAATTCGCAGTGACTGGCAAGACCACGTAAAGCATTAATAAATTGCCATACTGTCTCACCTTCATTTCTCCAGCGTAAAAAAAAGCTTTTCTTTCTGTCAAGATACATATATTTTTTCCATAAAAACTTGTCAACACCTCTTTTATATTAACATAAGTGATTGATGAGATCGATTTCGGGTGAACATGGTCGACCACTGTTTTAAATGGTTCCGGTCCCATTTTTGATAAAAGTAGCTTCCGTCGAATAGGTTCTGTCTCTTCCGATGAATCCCGACCGAAATTCGAAAGCTCCATTTCAAACCGTTGGATGTAATATTCCCATTCTTCTGATTCATTGTAAAATCGCTCGAATTTGAAATTCCTTATCCACTCCTCTGTTACCGTGTTCGATGTAGCCATTTATCCTCGTAGCTAAATCTAATAAATAAGCACTAAGTGAAATAGATTCTAAAACATGTGTTTATTTATATTAAGATATTTTACAACAATAACAAACAAACATAAGAATATAATAAACAAATAAAAGAATATACTCATTGGTTGACATGACTCCAATGAATATATAACATATAACAAGTCCCGTTAAATTGTGTTTTTAGCCCGAAAGTTTTGAGATAGTTTTGATTTCTTCTATCCTATATGTTTTTTGGTGTGCTGAAAAGTTAATAGTTTTCGAGTTATAAGCAAAAAACCGCCAAAAAATGATATTTTTTGCTTTTTTTGTTTCATTTTTTACAATGTTCGGTCACAAAATTTTGTTGGCAACGCTCAGATTCGGATTCAGCACATCAAAAAATATATAGGATGGAAGAAATCAAAGGTATAATAATAAAAATTGGGTAAAATTGCGAGGTAGGTTTCGCAAAAAAAGAAATAAAACAAAAATGAGTTTTGAATTCGATATAATTTCGGGTTGTCAGCCCATCTTCAGGAGTCAGAGAGTTTTCGTTTGACTCCTGAAGATGGGCTGACAACCAAATATATCGAATTCAAAACTCATTTTGTTTTATTTCTTTTTTTGTGAACCTTACTCGCAATTTTACCAATTTTTATTAGTATATAAAAATGTTCAAGAACTAACACCGATCTCCTTAAAAGTTAAATCAAAACTATCCCAAAACTTTCCCTCGAACGGCCATTTTGAGCACAATTAAACTGAACTATACCATATATATTGGTGAATATTACGATAGGGCTTTTCTATCTTTAGAGCTTTACGTTCGAAAACGTTGAAAATATTTATTTGAAATGACATTTTAAGACTTTAATAGTATGTTTCCTATATTTGATTCAATCGCGAATCGAATGCGGGTGATTTTTGTCAAATATTAAGTGAAAATAATATCTGAACTTATATATTTCTAACTTGTAATAATCAAGTTATGGTGATCCATCCAAGTGTTGTGACCCTCGAGAATTCTTTCCTTGAATAAATATAATTATGTTAAGGGCAATGTTTGGCGGTCCCTTTGAAGCTCGAGGGCACCCTTTTGACAATAGGGAAGCGAACTTTGCAAATTCAGCTTACTGGACCCAAGTCAGATAGCTCTTAAAACGAGTCATAAATAAATGTCAATGGCTTTTGGTTCCAGATGTTGATTTGTAGGTTCATTGGCTTTTGGGAAATTTCCAGAAATGGAAATTTCCCAAGAAAGATCACGTGGTTTGGAAGTCCCTCCCTTAAAAAAGGGAGTGGTCAATGATTAAGATGTACCGGGTGATTCAATAAGGGTGACGAGGTACCGTATCTCAGGAACTAATAATCGTAGAAGTTTGGGAAAAAATCCTTCAGAGGAAATCGGCCAAGAAAAATTGCTGGAAATATTTTTTAAGTTCATACAGTTCACCGCTAGGTGGCTAAATAGCTTCGATCGTATAAAAAATGCAATTTTCTCGAAAATTTTCCAATATAAGTTTAAAAATGAATACTCTCACGTTGATGCCACCATAATAGTCCATCTTTTTGATAAATGACTTTTTATTGTAGGACGTAAAATAAAGGCGGGAGGGGATGCTAAACTTTTATGGACTCTAGTGTCTATAACTTAAGTTTGACTTAACGGAAATTTGTTAACAAGGTCTGGTTCAAGAAAGGAAGGTTTGGTGAATAAAATAAAAAAACATCCATGCCATTCTAGTTCTTGCCGCCCTCGCTAAGGGGCGTGTTTTATAAAGTTAAACGTTTTATTAATTTTGCTCCGAAATCTTAAATGGAACCGTATAATTATTTTATTAGATTCAGAAAGTAGATCAAATTTGCAACAAAATATGTTCAAACCGCATGTCGATATCTCCATTCGTTTAACAGTTATTGCTTAAAGAATATTTTATTAACTAATTTATTAAAGAAACAAAATAGGTAATTGAGTTTTCAATTTTTTTTTAAGTTTCGTAGTCAAGCATGCCATGGACAAATAAAAAAACAGTTTAAAACTTTGTTCTTATTTTCATTTAATCACAAAAATAATGATAATAACGCTTTTTCCTAATGCTTTTCTGTCGCCTGTGAGTAGGTATTAAATTTCAAAAATGTCTAATTTCTTAGAAGGCCGTGAAAGACTTGGTTGACAGTTTCTATGGAAACGGCATTGTTCACAAATAGATGTTAATGTTGTAATTGTTATTTTATTGTTTGTTATGTTATATCATTATTTTTGTGATTAAATGAAGATAAGAACAAAGTTTTAAGCTGTTTTTTTTATTTGCCATGGCATGCTTGACTACGAAACTTAAAAAAAGAATTGAAAACTCAATTACCTATTTTTGTTTCTTTAATAAATTGGTTAATAAAATATTCTTCGAAAAACAACAACTGTTAAGCGAATGGAGAATATCGACATGCGATTTGAGCATATTTTGTTGCAAATTTGATCTAACTTTCTGAATCTAATAAAATAATTATACGGTTTTTTTCATTTAAGATTTCAGAGCAAAATTAATAAAAACGGTTAGCTTTTATAAAACACGCCCCTTAGCGAAGGGCGGCAAGAAACTAGAATGGCATGGATGTTTTTTTGTTGCTTATTCCCCAAACGCTTCCTTTCTCTGAACCGGACCTTTGTTAACAAATTTCCGTTAAGTCAAACCCAAGTTATAGACACTAGAGTCCATAAAAAGTTTTAGCATCCTCACCCGCCTTTTTATTTCACGTCCGTACAATAAAGTAGTTTTATCAAAAAAAAGATGGACTATTATGGTTCCATTATACGTGAAAGTGAAATTTCATTTTCTAAACTTATATTGGAAAATTTTCAGAAAATTGGCATTTTCTTGCACGATCGAAGCTATTTAGCCACCTGGCCGGTTGACTTATGAACTTAAAAAATATTTCAGCAATTTTTCTTGGCCGATTTCTTCTGAAGGATTTTTTCCCCAAACTTCTACGATTATTAGTTCCTGAGATACGGTACCCTCGTCACCCTTATTGAGTCACCCGGTACTCCTGCTCGTTGGGAAGTGACGAATCAGGGAGTACTTCTTGCGGCAAACTCCCAGAGATGACAGGCAGGTTTTTGAGATAGTCAGAGAGTTGGAGTTAGTTCTAATTTGCAGTTGAGAAGACGGTTCGAATCTGAAGCCCAGTTGGGGTGGTCAGTCAGTTGTTAACTTGGAGTTATGAGATGAATAAAAAACCACTATGAAATAATCTCTTCTTTTGAAATAAACCCCTTCTCTCCTCTCTTCAAACCAGCACCGGAAGACCCAAACGAGGCCAAATCGGCTTGGGCGCGTTACGAAGACCAGTCACGGGGATCTATCTTCGAGATAAAACTACAAATCACTCCAACCTTTCTGCTGGTCAAGAAGGGTTGCGACTCAAAAGCAATAGTGTGTCGCAACACAAGTGTCATGCGGGCCAAATTGGATTATAGCTAAATGGGTCTTATCTTTTTCATTCTCTCTTAGTAACCAGAACTTGAGACTCAGCGGAGCTCAATAGCTTCAACCAGCAGTAAGTCTCGCGATATATATCTTGTTTTAAAAGCGTGATCAAACAATTCTCGTTAATATGTTAATTATTCTTTTATATATTAATGAGAAAATTATAAATTTATTTTTAAGACTTTGTTATGATAAAAATTTAAAGAAATTTCAATTTTCATTTATCATTTGATTGTATTTTTGTTCAACTACATATCATGCATTGTGGCAAGAGTGTTTTTTTTTTGATTTGTTTTTTTTTAATTTTCCCCCGAATTTTAAAAGAACATTTTCTAATTTTTAATTATTATTGAACATAGGAAATAGGAAAGGGAGCTTTTGCTCATAACCGAAATTTAAAAACGTAATTTTTATGTATTTTTTTCAAATTTTCTTTTTTTTAAGTGTTCCATATTTATTTATTTATTATTATTATTGTCTTTTTGTTTTGTTTATTTATTTTTTATTTTAAATCCCACTAAGATTTCATTACAAATAAAATTATCTATATTAAAGTCTGTATATAGTAGCTTAAAATCCTCCCAAACTTTGGATTTACACATTTCAAGCAAAGTTATGAGAGAACAAAATTTATGTCTGTCTGCATTAATTCTGTTCACAAATGGCATAAAAACGACTGGAAGTATCTTTATGAAATTTCGTATTTGGATTAGATGTTTTCGAACTTAAATTATAGGCTATAGAACATTTTGATATTATGACGTCAAAGGGGGTTTGAAGAGGTCGGGTGTTGCACTAAAGTTGTAGAAAATGTGATTCCGGGAAATTTTTGTTTAACATTTTTCACCTGCTATAATCAACAGAGGATATATTATTATTATACAATTTATTTGTTTATTTATTTTCAATTTTTCAATACCGTTTTATTTATTTATTTATTTAGGAGCTTTTTGTGCGTGCCTTCGGCACGCCTCGAAGCTCGGCCCTCCGGGCTGGTGCCCTGGCAGGCAGCGTCTCGGTCCAAAAATTTTATTCCTCTTAAAAAACCACACTCCAAATGTATACTCGTAAACTACCGAAAATACATCGTCTCTTAAAAGTTTCGCCTCTTTAATTTTTGAGTGGCTAAGGGGGGGGGGGGTAGGAATAATTATCAATATATTTAATGTTTCTTAATTTAAAATGAATTGGAGTCTTTCATTTCAAAATTCGAGTCCAAATTACAATTATATTTCAAATTTGCCTGGTTAATGAAAATCGATTGGAGCTATCAGTTTAAAATCCGAGCTGACAATTATATTTCAAATTTGCCTCGTTAATTAATATACATTTAATGTTTCTTAATTTAAAATCTATTGGTGTTTTTTCATTTTCATTCGAGTTCAAATGAATACAATATTATCTCGACACAAAGTCTAAATCAAAAATATATAGTTTTAGTAACAGAAATCAAGATATAAATATTAATGTTGCATTGGTGTAATGGCTAGAGCTGATGCCCTTAGTTCAAGAGTTCGTCGGTTCGATTCTAGGCAAGAGGGTAATTTTTTTAAAGAAAATTCTCTCAGCGTTGTTACAAATTAATCTAGGCTCTTTTATATATATATATATATATAGTATTGTTGTTGTTATTTTTCTTTAGAATTCACTTTGAGCTATCCCATCAAAAAGAGAAGGCTGTGTTTAGAGTACAGCCAAGAGGATCAGGGTCCTAGGGAACTAGAAATTTAAAAACCAACCCCGAAATAGGAACAGGCTCAAAAAATGAAAATTCTTGACCTTTGGTCTAAACTTAACTATATTAACGGCAAACTAATATTTTCAATTTAGCTTATTCAATTTATATATCCGAAAATATTTTAACATTTTCAATACACGTAACACATTTTACAATAAATTATGGTATTTTTAATGATATACTTAATATATAGGTACATATTTAATTTTGTTCTTTGTATTTATATTGTCAGAATGTTTGTTGTTTTTTCTTTTATCCACAGTAGCCTATTATTTTTTCAAAAATATCAAATAAATTTCCGGTTCATCGACCTTATTAGGGTGCTCCCTTTTGTTTTTTATTTCGCAACAAATCTTGTCAATTCTAATTTGTGCTCTCTTATACCGAAATATTTACTTACACTGAAATCGTTAAATTCATGATTTAGTCAAACACAAACAAACAAACAAACAAAATGTATGGTATAAACTTCAGCAGAAAAAACCAATCTAAATTGGATTTTAGACTTTTTCCTCTTTTTGCTCTGGAAGAAGAACAAGTTTTGAATTAAACAGCGCTGCCAATTGCCGCGATATTTAGCCATGTCCCCCGTTTGGGAGAAATTTATTTGCTTACATCATAATAGTCAGGGCTTAATTTCGGCGGGATCGGTCCGAAACAACGTTCCGGTTTTTTTTTACTCGATCAAAAACTAGAAGTGATAAAGAATAGATTTAACGCTAATTTTCCAATCGTTCTGGTTCTTAAGCAGGTAATTGATCTGCTGTCAGAAGGATCTCTTCTCTCTCTGGAAAGTACATATGCTTTGAATGCTAAGCTGGATTGGGACTTGAGTTCAATGCGAGCCATTCTGACATGAAATAAATTGGCACGTTCTGATGTGGCCATCCACATGACTTTATCATATGGTACACTCTGGCCCCTCTCTTATATTTAATATTTAATAAAATTATTTATAATTATGTAGGGGAGTTAGTTTTTTGGATTTTAGACTACTGAGGGCCCACTGATTATGTATACAAAATTTGGTTGAGTTTGTTCAAATGGCCTAGATTTTTATTTATTCCCCCTTTATTTTTTGGCCACAGAAAAAAATATTTTGGTTAGTATAGGTTTATTTTATAGTATATTTAATTTTTCTTGTTTTTTTTTTTTTTAGTTTTAAAATATTATAATTTTAATTTTGAACCCCCTTAATTTTGGTTCGATATGCACCAAAACTACATGTGAAATTTGAATTAATATCTCGAAAAATATAATTTTTTAAAAGTTCACTTTTTGGAACTTTTTTGTAGACCGAAATGCAATGATTTCACCCAATTTTTTTAATCAAAATAGTTTGAGCAGTTTTTGAGATATTTTGAAAAAAAGAAACAAAAATCACTTTTTTCATGCACGATTACAATACTTGACCATACCCTGTATACTTATCTATAGCGATTCTAGGAAAATTTACCCCAAACAATTTACCGTCGCATCAGTTTAACGCCTAAACAATCCGATATTTCCTACATATAAAATATGATAGTGATAATTGGTAGGCTATAAATTGCTTAGGCCAGGGGTCGGCAACCTTTTGAGACGGAAGAGCTAAAAGTTACAATTTACAAAATTTCCCAGTTTTTAAAGAGCCACTAACATTTTTGTTTCAATATTATGTTATTTGATTAGGATTAGGTATATAAATTTGATTTTTAATTTAAAATAAATTGCTTTAAATATGAAATATTTATTCATTTGCACAAAACATATTAAAGTATTTTAGCTAGTTAGCTCTTCTAGAATAATAAAATTAGTAATCAGATAATATAACTATAATAATTGAATAATAGAAAGTTACATCATTCATGCCTTACATGCCTTTTGAAACTTTGGTTAAATCTGGCTGATCCATAGCAAGTGATAAATCAGAAGCCAGTTGAATGTTTCCACCTACATATGTGTTACATTTGAAGACATTTTACGTGTTCTATCTTGTAATATTTTAGCATATAATGGCAAATCTTTGATTTTCTTCATGATTTTTGTTTTGTTTTTGAAATCACGAAACAGTTCTTCAACTCCACGTATGAAACAATCTTTGACGTACTCACCATCTGTGAATGGTTTCCCTCTTTTTTCCCCTATCCCTATTTTTTTATGAGTTTTGAAAATAAAATAATATAATTATTATTATTTGCACATGGAACTGGAGAGACGTATCTTGACATCGAAAGAGCCACATGCGGCTCGTGAACCGCATGTTGCCGACCACTGGCTTAGGCGATAAAATGATTCCTGGGTAAAATGTTGGGGGTAAATTTTCCGGATCCCATCTACTAACACCTTAGATTTAATCGGCCTTTGCAATTTTAAATTCAAATATTAATTTTCTAAAAAAATTGGAAAACTGATGATAAAGGGGGGGGGGAGTATTATCAACTTTCTCATAAAATTCAAGGGTAGAAAAAGTAGTTTTTTCGAGTTTCTTTGACTAAATTATAATTTCCTATATCTTTATAAAATACTCTACTATAACTACTATTAGTTTAACGAGTACTTTTTTTGACTGTTTCAGGGCTCAGGGCTCAATTATAATTTCCTATATCTTTATAAAATACTCTACTATAACTACTATTAGTTTAACGAGTACTTTTTTTGACTGTTTCGGGGCTCAGGGATGTATTTTATAACGTAAATATTTATATAAATCTAATCTTTGAATTTTTTAATGAAAACAAAATTTACATTCCTAATTAATAAAATTAACGATTCTATTTGTTGAATAATGGAAATAAAAAATTCCTCTTTAACGGAAACACACAAGAAAAAGAAAAAGAGGTGTGTCTTTAGTAAGAGAGATAGATAAATAAATAGCTTGGGTATAGAATTGCATGCGTTGAAGTCGTTGTCGTTGTGTGTGAAAATATATCTAAATTCCCCGATCCGTTGACAGATGTAGTTTGTAACCATCTTGTTGTTGTGTTGTTGCAGATCAGAGAGCCAGAGAAACATCCGAGTATATGTCAACATAAACGAACGTAAGTCTATCAACCTCCTCTTTATCTTCCTATCTATAGAGAGAAAGGGATTATTTTACATTAAATAAAAAAATAAATATAAATAAATAAATACATACACGTGTTGGAATTTAAGGAAGTAGGCAGAAAAACGTTTGACAGAATAAACGAGAGGGACAGTGAAAAACGCTTTTTAAGGACATTTAACATTGGTAAAAGGATACCGATTTATTTCTATACAGAGTCGATCCTCTATATATCTAGAAGGTAAAAGTTCCCGAGGAAATTGTTACTTCTCTGAATAAAAGTGAACATTATTTTTGAAACGGCTTCGCAAAAAGATTATGTTCGAAAAGACAAAAACCAAGACCATAGTTTCATCTTAATTGGATAATGAAGGTAAAAATGCGATTTTTTGAAACAAGGAATCATATCCTGTCATAGAAAATGCTGGATATCTATAAATCTAAGAGTTTTAACAAAAAAGTGGTCCAAGTAAACGTTCAAGTCACTAAAATTTCCCAAGAAAGAGATAGGAATAAAGTTTCTAGGATGAGTGGTTTTCATTTTATGAAGGTAAAACTGCAATTTTTTGCAAAAAATCGCAAAATTTCAACCTCATTGCGGAACGGGTTACAATTATCCAATTAAAATGAAATTTTGTTTACATTGTAGTAAATTTAATCTAGTTTAAAAATGTATAGAGTGGTCTTTGTCGAAAACGTGCTCCTTCATGATCAACATAGGAAAAAATCGAAAAAAGTGCGAGTTTTTGGGATAGGTACTCCAAAGTGTCAAAAGTGATCCGGGGGGGGGGGGGGGGGGTTGTTTTTTGGATTCCCATTAAAAATAGAACTACTGGACCAATTTTGCATTTCCTTTTTTTAATCGACGCGAAATTTTGTCCTCTTTAATTTACTATATTTACAGAATTTGAACTGTTTTCGAGTTATAAGCAAATAATTGGAAAATTTCGAGGATTTTCGGCCACCAAAAGTTCTCCCCCACACTTTCGAGGTCGCAAAACTTAGATTTGCCATCCCAGGTAACACACAATATCCTCAGAATATTCTAAGAAGATTTAAATGTCTTTAGAATATCCTTAGAATATTCTTAGGATATTGTGGTTACCTGGGATACCCACACCATACCAAACGATCCTAGAAAAAAAAAATATTTTCCCGCAATTAATGTAAGCTGAACCACTTTTTGGATCCTCCATTGGGCTATTGGCCGATTTGAATGAAATTTGGTCACATCATAGAGCTATATAAAGGCTATAATCGGAAAAAATAACAACTAATAATCTTTATAATAACCGTGATCCAGATATCCTTCTGGGGCCGATTCACTATGCTTATCTTCCTATGGCCTTTATTTATGAAAATTTAAAATTTTTTGAAATTATTATTTCATTAGATTTTTTATTATACGAACATACTGTACATTTTTAGTACATTGTAAGCTAATTAGAAATTTTAATAGGGAGATATTTATTTGTTGAAAAGATTTTGTTTTACCGAGAGTAGCAGAATTGTTGATTCATAAAGAGAATCAATGAAGTTGTCTTTTGCTTCATGTAAATAAACATTTACATATATAGCGTGAGACAGAGCACTTTGATTCATTTAGAAATTCAATTAAGAAAAAAGTAACGCAGATATATATTCAATTCTATGAACAGCATCAAATAAAACGTTTAAATTTTATGTTTACACAGTTTTAAAGATGGTATCAGGCAGATGGCGTCTATTATTGTCAATACATTGCGAAAATCGAACTCGGAAGGGCTAAATCAGGCGAGCGTGCTGGCCAGTACAGAACGCCCCTCAAGGAGATGACAGTGTACTGAGAACAATGGACACCATCTGCCTGATATCATCTTTAAAACTGTATTACCATAAAATTTAAACGTTGTACTTGATACTGTTCAAAGAATTAAATATATAGCTGCGTTACTTTTTTCTTAATAGAATTTCTAAAGAAACAAAGTGCTCTGCCCCACCCATGTATACAAAAATTCATTAATTACTTTCAACTATATATTCTATATCATGTAATTATGAAGTATTGCATTCGCCTCTAATTTCACTTTGTGACTTCTAGCTGGAAGAAATCGATGCCCTTAATGTCTCTAAAAATTTAACGCTGACAATTTAACGCCATGTTCTATATTGTGGTTTGATTTAAAAAACATTTTGTTAATAATAATAATATTATTAATAATATTTCTATTATTCTATTATATGTATATATACCTATAGGATGAAATTGAGTTTAAGAAATCATGAGCACCACTCAACGCCTGTAGAGTATTCCACTTCTGTTGTTAAGAATACCCTGGTTGTATAAGCGCTAGGCGTAATGTCGTATTTAAGGAAAATGATGAAAAATATGATATATGTATATTGATTTAAAAATATAATATTAAACATATAATAGAGGGTTAGAAATTAAGGGTTGATTACCTTTAAATATGTGCTGATGGATTTCCAAGTTGACTCGACGGTTTCTCGACACCAACTAAAAAGAGAAATAAAAAAATTAAATAAATTATTTACTCGATAAAATAATTCAATCTGTCAATTTTTTCCGAAATGTTTCGATAAGGAATATAGTTGAAGAAATTCACAAATGGATTTTTAAATAATGTATTCTTCTTATATTAAATGATTCAATTAAACAAATTATTTATATCTACATAAATAAGGGAAGATTAAAAAATAATAATACCTAAACCTTTCAATATTATCTATCCTTCATCTACTAAAATATTTAAATTTTAGTAAAAGTATTCTGAAATTATGTAAATATTTTAATTAGTGAAAACCCAAAAATTTTCTGAATTTTAATATATGTAAGTATTTATAATTATAATTTAGAGATTTTAAAATTGTAAAAATTAAAAACTTTAAAATCTCAAAAGGCCTATATTTTAAGGTGTTATAGATATGTTTTTCATGACAGAAGTTATAGTTAATTAGTAGTTATATTGAAAATTTTAATAAAATAAAATATAATCTGGTCTTATGTTTAGTTACTAAAAAAGATAAATAAGAATCATTCAAGAGAATGAATCAAATACCTCAAAACAATTGTTTTAAAATTTTTTATAATTTCTGTTTTAAATCAAAACCAAATTTTCATTGATAAAGGAAGGATTTATCCCGAAACGTAAATTGTGATCTTATATTAAAGGAAAAAAAATATTTTCATTTTAATTAAATTATAATTTTTTTTTAATAATAATAAATTTTTATTGAACCAATTACTTTACATGGATTAACGTATACATTTTATATATTTTTTTTTTTGAACCAATTATTTTACATGAATTTATGCATACATTGTTTTTGAGCTTCGATTCCGGAGATTACTTCTCCACCATTGACTGTCCATGATAATCTTTTAGTCCTTGTTTTTAATAAGAGGAAAAAACTAATTAAATAAAACCCTCTTTTCCGATAATTATTTAATTCCATATTAATTCCCCAATCCCCTTTTTCAAATTATATATTTTTTTTTGTTTTTATAAATTTTATTAAACCAATTATTTTACATGAATTTATGCATATATTGTTTTTGAGCTTCGATTCCGGAGATTACTTCTCCACCATCGACTGTCCTTGATCATCTTTTAGTCCTTGTTTATAATAAGAGGAAAAAACTAATTAAATAAAAAAACCTTTTTTTTCGATAATTATTCCAATTCCATTATTCTCCATTCCGGTTTTCGCCCTCTTCCAAATTATAATTTTTTTTTTTTTTTTTATAAATTTTATTAAACCAATTATTTTACATTAATTAATGTATACATTGTATTTTTGCTTCGATTCCGGTGATTACTTCTCCACCATCGAGTGTCCTTATTCATCTTTAGTCCTTGTTTTTAATAAGAGGAAAAATCTAATTAGATAAAAAAACCTCTTTTACGATAATTATTTCAATTCCATTATCCCCCAATCAAGTCGATTGGTTTTAATTACCTCCTCTCTCCCATCCACCCATCTCTCCCTCCAAATTATAATTTTTTAATTGCATTTAAAATATATAAATAATTTGTGATAATTTATTAGTGGGTTTTGAAATATATAAGCTAATCAATTTTATCAATTCTAAATTTTAAAGCACCATTTTGTTTATTTATGACTATATTATGACAACGTCTTAAAATTACAATAAAATCATTCGATAATAATGATATTTTTTGCATTTTTCAAATCGGAAATTTTAATTTTGCATATTTGAAAATAAACTGATGTGGCGTGGCCATTCACATGATTTTGGTACCAAACTCCTAGCTCATCATTTATATTTAATATTTAATGAGAGGGTCAAAAAACTAGCCGTTTTTGCACTTTTATTCTTCTAAAATTTGAACATGAAATTCATTCTAGTTTTTGAGCTAGAGCGCCCACAAATTTGGTAACCTACATGCTTACTATAACAGACATTTTGTCAAAATGGTTAATATCTCGAAAAATATAATTTTTTCGATGTTCAGTCATTAGGACTTTTTTGTAGACCAATTTTTTTAATCAAAATAGTTTCAGTCATTTTTGAAATATTTCGAAAAAAACAAAAAACATACATACTATGGTAAAGTAAAAAAAACTTACAATGATGTTTCGTTCTAGAGTTATCGTGGATATATTCAGACTGACACACAGAAAAATAAAAATCATTGTGATTTCGATGTTTCTGACATATTTAAGTCCAATAAACAAAAAATAATAAAATGATCGAGTATTACTACTAGGGTCCCCAGCTTTACGTACCGGGTAATGACTTTTTCAGCCATTTATATTACAAAGGATGCCGATTTGAAAGGGTATATTTATGCATGAGTTAATGAAGAGTGTCGGAAATGTGTAAAAAAGCAAAGGTGAAAAACCAGATAGCGTGGTTGTCAATTTAGCAATTTGATATTGACCTTATCTTTATGTATAGGCATATGTCAGAAGGAGGAAAAGATGAATTTTTTATTAAGCGGCTAATAATTAATTCATGACATTCTTAAGAACTGGTAGAAAGGAGGAAAATGATGAGCGGCCACTCATTCATTCACTCTGGCGCAGATTTGATAACAAATTACGATTAAATTACAGTTTTTACTTGCAATCTCCATTAGCTACGTTATAGCTAGCTGTCTATTTATCGATGATGATCGACACGAGTGCTGGAAGAAATGGTAAACACGAGACCACATTTGCGAATGAGGCGCAAGTTCAAAAGGCCTCTCTCGGACTTACCAGTTTTTTTGAAATTACATTAATACCTGCTGACTAATAATTAATTAAAGATTTTTTATTTAAAAAAAAATCAAGGATTCACAGTAATTGACCTTACGAATTATGAATTAAAAAAATTAAAAAAACACGCTTTTGTCAGTGGGTCATAAAAAGAACAAAATAATGTAATACTAGACTAAGTCAAAAAGCGTGGGGCGTGAGTCTAGTATATTTTTCCCAATTCCCCCCCCTCCCTCTTAAGGTAGCCAAATGCCTCGTCATCGGTATATAAGATCTACTTTTGATTGGCCAAGCGGGGGGGGGGTCAGAGATGCCGCCCCCCCCCCACACACACATAGAACTTTATTTTCTTCAATTTTAAAAATTTAATGTTATAAAAAATAATAAAAAAATAAAAAATGTTGATCTCCAATGCTTTGGGGGGGTCGCCCCTATCGCCCCCCCGGATCCGCGCATGTTCTGGGGGCCCGTAGATGATGTAAACAAATTTCGGATCTGCTTGGACCAAAGGGGCTAGAATTTCCTGATACCGCCTCCCCTGGTTAATTTTTGTATTTTTATCATTCTCGGGACCCACAGATAATGTATGCAAAGTGTAGTATTTAATTTTATTTATTTTCTGAGAAAGACGGGGTGGTAAGCGAAATAAGTAGATTATAATGAAAGGTCGTCCATAAATTATTTAAATTTTATTCAATTTCGGACGTTTCTGAGACTTTTTTCTCCCTATTCAATAAATAAATTAATATTGTGTTATTGTTGCTATCACTGAAAGGAGAAACAAATGGGAACCGAGCTATACTTACCCATCAATAACTATTCAATACTATTGGATAAAAAATACTTGGTAGGTTTCACATTAAGATATAAAAAATAAAACGAATTTATTTTTGTCAATTTAGTAATTTGATATATTTTTACCCATCTTCAGGAGCATCAGAAAGTAACGGAGTCTCAGACTGAGAACTCAGTTTACTTTCTGATCGTTCCTGAATGATGGGTATAAAAATATATCAAATTACTAAATTGACAAAAATAAATTCGTTTTATTTTTTATATCTTAATGTGAAACCTACCAAGTATTTTTTATCCAATAATTTTAAAAAATGTTTCACCAAGTACCAACATCAAATTCTTTCAAAACTATTCAATACCCTGAAGAAGGAGAGAAAAAAAGTCTCAGAAACGTCGGAAATTGAATAAAATTTAAATAATTTATAGACTGCCTTTCATCATAACCTACTTTTTTTTTTTTTTTTTAATGTCACCCGGAACAAAGCCCATTTAGACAGCACATAAGTAGAGTATAACCTACTTATAATGTATACAAATTTTGGTTGAGTTTGGACCAAAGAGGAATATAATTTCCAAATTTCGCCCCAAGCCCTCGGTTAATTTTTCAGGTCGGTTCTTTAAAATTATTGTACTGTCACCGGAATTACATATACACCTAGAGTTTCAAATCAATACGACAATTAGAAGTAGGATAAAATCAACATTTTACGGTACTCACAAATATTGGTAGCGTTTCTAGAATATATTTACGAACTCATGACTTTTTGAAAACCTTTCCGAATATCCATCAACATTCTTCTAGCAAAAATGTTTTTTACCCTTTTGTAGGTACTCTCTTTTAAATAATAATTTTCAAACATTTAAATCCAGATCTGAAAATTAAACTTAATTTTTAAAATGTATTTAAAAATAAATTTAATTTGTCAATTTTTTTAAAGAATAAAATTTTCGTTATATAAATTCTTGCGTATCTTAAACCAGTGCTTCTTAAAGTCGGGACCCCATTTTGGGCCGCGACGCTGAATTTTGGGCTCGCGAAACATAGGGCAACAATTATAATGAAACAATGAAAAAATTATAATGAGCAACGGCCAATTTTCAAAGGCCTTGCGGGCGACCTGTCGACCGCGGTTTACTTCTTGGCCACGCCTGTAATCTAGGGTGTTTTTTTTAGAGGTTCACAACTTTAAATTAAAATAAAAGAAAGAAAAATATTTTTAATATCAATGAAACTGGCTTTATTGAATAGATAATTTTATGCCATTAATGTTTGAATATGACAGGAGCGGCCACAATGTGGCTCGCGAGCCGCGTGCGGCTCTTCAGTCAATCTCGTGCGGCTCTAGAACCCTCTTAAATAATATTGATTTTAAAAAAGTATAATAATTAAATTAAAAAAATAATAATAAAAAAATTAAATTAATTTGTAATTAAGTGTAATTGAACACTAATATTATAAGTAAGTAGACCAAAAAATAAATGTTATTTCATTTATATTTTATAAAATAAAAAAATGTGTCTTTTTTCTTTTCTTTTTTTGACTTTTCGGCCTTTTAAGCCAATTAGCGATACTACTTATTATGTTTTTTAAATTTGTCTCTACACCGGGGCAGACTTTAGCCGGATGTCTCGAGTCGGATTCGAACCAGTGTCCACTTGGTTAGCAGGCTGACACGCTAACCCCTAGCCTAACCCGGCCCAGTATCTTTTTTTTTAATAAACCATTAATTAATCTCCAGACAATGTGGCTCGCTTTGAAACAGTTTTATAAATTTGCGGCTCCCAAAGTTAAGGTTAGTGGCCACCCCTGGAATATGATTTCGCCTATGTGGGCGCCGCGACTGGCTTGTAGATGGTGCAATCTGGATTTCCAATTTTCACACACTTTTCGCAACAATTGCGGCCGTATTTCGCTAATAATTCCCCGAATGTTGGCCACAATTGGTGCGAAAACTGTGTGAAAATTGGAAATCCAGATTACGCCACCTACGCGCCAGCCACGGCGGCCACATGGCCGAAATAATATTCAAACACTAATGGCATAAAATTATCTTTCCACTAAAACCAGTTTCATTGATATTAAAAAATATTTTTTCTTTGTTTTATTTTAGTTTAAAATTGTGAACCTCTAAAAAAATCACCCTTTCGGTAACAACCTCTCTTGTGATTTTCTTATAAATTTAATCGAATCCTTTTGCACAAAAAAGATCACTAGATATCATGTTGTCTCTAGAATACAAAAGAACTTTTTTTTTAATTTAATTTTGCATAAATTCTGTCATTTTCTTTATCCGAGAAAACAGGTAAAAAAAAAGAAAGAATAAGAAAACCGGATAAAGTATGCAAATTGTTGTTTAATTTTATGATCCGATTAATGTGCGCGGTCAACATTTTCTATAGAAATTAATTTTCTTAAAGGCGGTATTATTTATTCTTGCAAACCACAACAAAAACAACATTGAAGAATGTGTGATGGTTAGTGACGGTGTTATCTTAAAGAGTTAAAGAGTTGTTATGCATAATTCACTTGAACGAGCAGGCGATCGGATCAGGTGGCAGAGACAGCAGGTGGCGGGACACTCATCCATCCATCCAGCCCTTGGCTTGGCTTGGCACTGGAGGTGAACGCCCTGGCCTCTCTTCCCTCAGGATCTCAAATCATTGCCAGACAGACAGACACTCCCATAAGAAACAATGATTGGAGAAAATTGAAATTAATTAATTGATAATGACGTTGATGTCTTTATAATCCTATTAAGACATTTATACTTATAGGAAGATGACGAACAATCTTATTAAGAAGGTCTTTCACCGCCAATGTTAAATAAAAAATATTAGATTATAACTATAACTTAATTTTTTATAATACTAAGATAAGTCAAAAATTACTTACACTTTTCGTTTATGTTAACTTTATTAAACTGAGATAGGTGTACAACAGATACATTATTTTTCGATATAGTATCCACCTTTAGCAATGCACTTGGTCCAGCGAGCCACAAGCTTCCGGATGCCTTCCTGGCAGAAGGTTTTCTGTTGGTCATGAAGCCACTTTTGCACCGCATCCCGAACGTCCATATCTGAGGCAAATCGACGACCTCTCACAGCTTCCTTGAGCGGTCCAAAGAGATGAAAGTCTGAGGGAGCGAGATCTGGGCTTTAAGGAGGGTGTTCCAGGGTCTCAAAACGTCTCAAAGTTGACGGTCGCCCAGCTCCCTCTTTTTGTATTACGCTCGTTCGGCCACTTTTAAACATTTCGATCCATAAAAAAACGCTTTTACGAGATAAAGCACTTTCCCCGTATTGTGACAAAAGTCTTCGGTGAATTTCAGCACTCTGACCACTCCTCGTTGCTCCTCTTTGGTGCAATCTGATAGTGGAGCTGACATGCTTATGCTGTTGTAGCTAGACGACAACTGACGCGATCGTGATTAAATTCCGCACACGTGACCAAAGGCGCGCCAACTCAACGCATGCGCATGCGGCCGCCTCCTATCTTAGTTTAATAAAGTTGTAGAACGAAAAGTGTAAGTAATTTTTGACTTATCTCGTAGTTTAACTCTCTATCTATGCTTTGGTGAAGTTTCAATCACACATTAGCGTGCAAATTTTTGAAAATAAAATTTTTGAAAATGTAAACATTTTCTCAGAGTCTTATGGAAAATTAAGATCTTGACACTTTCTCTTGAATTATACTACTATTAGTTGAATAGATAAAGTTAAAAAAAAAACTAAAAATTAGCTTTTTGAAACATGCAGGTTTCTTTTTTTGCAATAAATATATATCGATTGACCAGACGAATTTACTGAGATATTTACTTTAAAAAATCACATAAATGCTATGCTTGATGTAAACATAAACAGTATTAATACAACACATTGCCAAATCACACAAGAGTTATTATCAGCTGATTTGAATAAATCAAACTAACTTTTGTATTTAATTATTTTTTTATAATTGTTTTTATTTCAAACATTTACGGCTTTCATACTATTTATTTTTTAATTCTATTATTTTTCATTTGTATTTTAACTTATTTTATTAAATATTAGATACTACACTTCTTTTGACTCAACTGGAGCGAAAGGACCTCCTTAAAGTGAAATTCTAGCAAATAAAAATTATAATCAATATAGCTTATATTATTAAATGAGAAATTCTTGTAAATATGTATATAATCGGTTTCTCGAAAAAGGATCTAACGATTATGATTAAAATTAGAAAAAAAATTGGCCCAACAAATCGGTCTGCCAGGGTCTTATCTTCGGGCAAATTTAATTTGAATGGTTTTTTTCTTAATTATACTAATTATTTACAGGTGGGTGTATCAATCAAAATGTTTAATTATTTTTTTTTTAAAGAGTAGGTATTTTCAAAATTTCAGCATCTCCCTTGGAGAGTCTACCACCAAAATGATATAGTAGAGCAGGATCGGATTTAAGCACAGACTACGCAGACAACAGCCTATGGGCCTGCACCACAAAGAGTTACTTTTTAAAAATATATTTATCGAGGTTTCAATAAAGAGCCATGCACGTTTATTTTTAAATTTTTATATTTGGTAATTCCTGAAAATGATTTTTTTTAATTAATTAAAAAAAAACACATTTTCACCGGTAGGGCCCTTCACAATTCAGCTAAAAAAATAAAACTGCCTAGAATGAAAATACAACATTCGAGGGGTAATCTTCTGACATTTTTTTTAATGGCCTTCTGGAACTATAGCCCATTTTGGCCATTGAGTCTTCGTGTGCGTGCAAAAATGTGTGAAAATTATTGTAGGGATCAGATTATAGCCGGTCAAATATTTGGAGAGAGTCGGGCTTGAACCCGCACTTGATTAGTCTTCTGACATGTTTTTTTCGCGTAAAGTGAAAACAAAGATAAAATCATTATTCATTATTCACTTAACTATACATTAAAAGAAAAAACTATATGTTTTTTAACATTTTCCTAAGCCCTGCCACATTATGTTTTGTATCGGTTTATAATAAGAGTTGAGCGATTGTCATATTTAAGATTGATTGATGACAACCTGAGCCTGATCTATCATCAGACTTACAATATGACAATCTCTGAAGCACAACAAGCGAGTAACTTGTTGAAATGTCAAATATATGTATAAGTGACTCCATTGACAACCAGATTACTGAAAAAATAATTATTCTCTGTAAGTATATACCATATAAAAATAGTACCTGCAAGACTGAACTTCGCTAGGTATTTTTTTTGTTTTAATTTAATATTAATTATTATTTATCATCTGATCAACCACAATTTTTGTTTTGATTCAACCGTATGTTTCATTGTTATTCAACCACATGTTAATAATTAATTTATAAGATCTTAGGAAATTCTATGAATAAATTAAATTCATAATTTTATATTGAATAAGTCGGACTTTTCGTCACTATATTTGCGACTTTTAACGATTTATTCTTCAACTCAATTGTCTGATATTATTATACGAAACATTCTATCTTTTTTAATTTTTTCTTATTCTTAAACATATTAATTTTTTTAAGTGCTTTTTGTGGTTTTTTTGTTTTAACTGTAATGAAAAAATAATGTGTTTAAGAATAAAATAAATTAAAAAATATAGAATATGTTTCGTATAATAATATCAGACAATTGAGTTGAACAATAAATCGCTGAAGAAGTCGCAAATATAGTGACGAAACGTTCGGGATCCGGAAAATTCATCGACCACAATTCAGGAATAGGCAATAGACCGACGCTCTATTGGTCGACGATCAGCTCATCGACAACAATTCATCGACATTTTCGAAAAATTATCGTCGATGAATTGTGGTCGATGAATTTTCCTATAGCCGAAACGTTCGTCTTATTCAATATAAAACTCTGAATTTAATTTATTCATCCAATTTCCTAAGATCGTATAAATTAATTAAATTATGGAAACGATTCACCAAACAGTTAATAATTAAATAAACTACTAAATATTTTTTCTCAAAATTGAAACCGGATTGTGTATATTTTGAAATAAATTCTTAATTATTTTTTATTCTATCAAATGAATATAGCGTTCTTTATAAAATTAGTTTCGGGAGGAAAAAATATTTATAGTAAGTATTTGTCGAATTGATAATTCTGTTAAAAATGACGCAGAGAAATCTCGAACGTCTTTAAAGATAATCACTTGACCAAGCCCAATGTCTGTGTGAATACAAAAGAAAACGGAAACCTTTTAAGAACCCTGATTTCGTATTCATTTTAAATGAAAATAATTACTTAATTTAAGAAAAAAATGGCTTTACTGATGTGCTGTCTAAATGGGTTTGTTCCCGGTGACAATAAATAAATAAAAAAGAAGAAAAGAAAAAAATCAAATTAAAGTTACTCGAAGATGAGACCCTGATTTTTTTTTCAAAATTATTCAAAATAAAAAAATATTAAGAAATTGTTAAGATTACACAATTAGACCAGTCTAATAAATTGTTAAGTAATATACTAGAAGATTGAGATAAAAAAATTTTCAAAAAAAAAAAAATATAACTCAGTTTCACGAAAATATATTTAAATTTTCAAATAAAAAAATCGAGTGTAACAAAACGCTTTACACTTTTAGTGATTTTACCATATTTTTTCTGAAAAGTTCATAAAAAACGAAACTTGTTCAACTCCTGAAATATTTTCTACTTACATCTTGATTTTTACTTTAAAATTTAAATTATTTCTTGAAAAATGATTTAATTTAATTTGTTCATTTTTCAAGAAGTTATGAACAATCCCCCCCCACCATTAAAAAAAACGCCCTTATCTTGAACGATTTGTCGAAAAAAATTAAATCATATTATATCTTATTATATTAAACGAGCAATTCTTGTATATATATATATAAGAAGAATCGGTTTTTCCAAAACGGCTCTAACAATTTGGATGAAATTCACGGGTTAGGGGTTTTTGCGTTGACAATTCGGTCTGTTACGGTCTCATCTTCAGCTAAGTTGTTTTTGAGGGGTGTTTTGTTAATTAAAATAATTATTCACAGGTGGTTGTTTCGATAAAAATGTATATAATTACATTTTTATTCAATTTTCTTTTAATAATTAATTTTTTTTTATTTTATATCCCGCTAATAATTCATTACAATTATTATTACATATGTATTAGAATTTGCCAATTTAATTAATTGATGATGAAGACAGTGAGGAGAGAAGGATACCAATCGACTTGATTGGGGAATAATGGAATTGAAATAATTATCGGAAAAGAGGTTTTTTATCTAATTAGATTTTTCCTCTTATTAAAAACAAGGACTAAAGATGAATAAGGACACTCGATGGTGGAGAAGTAATCTCCGGAATCGAAGCAAAAATACAATGTATACATTAATTAATGTAAAATAATTGGTTTAATAAAAAAAAAAAAAAAAAAAAATTAATTAATTGGATAATATAATAATTGGGAGAGAATAATGGAATTGAAATAATTATCGGAAAAGAGGTTTTTATTTAATTAGTTTTTTCCTCTTATTAAAAACAAGGACTAAAAGATGATCAAGGACACTCGATGGTGGAGAAGTAATCTCCGGAATCGAAGCTCAAAAACAATGTATGCATAAATTCATGTAAAATAATTGGTTTAATAAAATTTATAAAAAAAAATTAATTAATTGGAGTTATTTTTTATTGAATATTAAATTATTAAAAATAATATTAATATATCACTTTGAACTAAAGCCAAAAATTACCGAGCACTCTCGGTGTTCCAGGTACTTAACTTATTAACTTGGAAGCCGTTTTCATAAAGTACCAAAAAAAAAATCTAAAAATAATCAATCAAATCAAAAATTAAAATTTTGTCAAACTGTCCAATTTCCCCCAAATATTCAAGAATTTCTCATTTAATAATAAAAGAAAATATATAGGTAATCTATAAAAAAATTTTATTTTTTTCATTTCCCTAGTAGCACAATGTTTCAAACTGTACAGTAACTATATAGGAACTATATAGATTTGACAATGTTTCAACTGTATAGTAACTATATAGATTTGAGAGTCTATATAGCTATATATTACTATACAGTTTGAAACATTGTGCTACTAGGTTGGTTAATTTAATAAAGATTTATTAAGTGATTTAAAAAAATGATATCTTAATTTCAACACTATTTTGATATATGTATTTATACATATAAATAATTTACATATGTGAAACATGTTCGAAAGAGAGAGAGACAGATCTAGAATCATCTAAATCAAATTGGAGAATGTAAATTGAGGATGTCTTCCACCTCCGCCTTCATGTCATCATCTGGATTGAACATTTGGGCGTGTGGGTGATGTTAATGTTAATGTTGAATGTTCCCTCCGAGCGAGAGTCATGTTGCACTCGACTCAAAACATCTTATTAAATATGTACATACATACATACATTATCGATTGTATCAGGGGAAAAAAGCATAATATAGACTAGGGGCAAAACTTATATTATGATGATAAATATCAAGGCGTTACTAGCAAAATAAATAAATAAATAAACATGTCAAATCAATTTAATTTAAGAAATCATTTTCAATAAAAAATAAATAATAATATGCTGGCTTCATATCAAAACTCATCAATCATACTTACTAGGTATTTTTTATTTATTTATTTATTCATCCATTTTCTAAATGACGTCAAGTCTTGACCATTTAGCCAATTACTTTATTTTATATACTTTTTTATAATTTAAAAATATATACAATTTAAATACAACATAATATCAATTCAAAGACAACCCATATAAATAAGCCAGCCAAATGATAGTCGGTAACATGTGCTTTATATCTTCCAAAATATGTGGATATCAAATTGGTTCTTATTTGTCGTTGAAAAGGAGAGAATAAGTGAATTTGTGAAATTTTTACAAATTGTTATATCATTCGCATCCATATTAAAATTCATATAAAAGGAATCGTAGGAAAACTGGATAAATTAAAACTCAGAGCTCTTTTTAAATAAGCCAGATTTTTTCGTCAATTTATGCTACGACACTAACTCAAGTCTATAGCTATTAAGTTATTATTCTATAATACATAGTACAAGGAGACAAGGATTTGGGAGTTTCTAGAACAATCACAATTAATTTATCTCCTGGACTAAAACTTGTCAGGACTTCAAATTTTTTTTTAGATCTTTGCACGTTCTTAAAAGTCAATAGATAATGGACAGTCAGGAATTATTATATCCGTGACCCTTTTAAAAAATAAATTACCATACAGTGAAGTTTTCGAAAAATAAAAGTGATAATTTAAAATTTTTAAATTGGAATATAGATTTCAAGATTTCCGAAAAAATAATCATTTTAGACTATTTTCGACTCCATTTTCATTAGAAATAAATTTTCTACTTCCAAACTTCCTGATTAAATGTTCTAGAACAACAATTAGATACCGAACTGAAATTTACGAAAAGTAAAATTAGAGCTAACTATGAGCTAAAAAAATAACAAATTTCTTATTTCTACATTATCAACTATCTTTTTTGAATAACCAATATCAAGAGAATTATAATATTTTATCCGCGGTCCGAGACAATTTTTTTTTCTTCAAATGTGGCCCATGTAAGCCAAAGACCCCTGCTCTGATAATTATTATTTTTATTATTATTATTATTAGCATGATGAAAGAATCAAATCGTTATTATTGCTGTCGATGTCAGTCATACGTTGGTCGTGTTGTTTGTATTCAGTCGAACAAAGTTCAACAAGCAGCATGAACAACAACAACCCTTTCGTAGAGTAAAGTATCAATTAATTAACGAGATATAAGAATTGAAATTCAATGGAATCGATCGATGATACACTCTGGATGCACTTTTTCTTCTTCGTTTTCCTTTTATAGTGAGATATACTTAACCCTTTTGGTCAAATTTATTTTTAATTAACGATTTTTTTTTTATTAAAAAGAATTTCTTTAGAATTGAGAGAAAAAATTATTGCAAATAATAATACATATTATTATCTTTCCATTCAAGAGATCTACGTATGTGAAAATTAATTATATATATAAAATTGAAAGAAAAAGTGAAAAAAATTTCTTAAGACTTGGTTCGCTCTTCGGTTAAAGCGTCCCTAGTAATTATATATTCTGATTTAATTATTTTATTATACATTTATAAATTATCATTATTTTGATTTAATTAATGTATACATTGTATTTGAGCTTCGACTTCGGAGATTACTTCTCCACCATCGAGTGTTCATTGATCATCTTTTAGTCCTTGTTTTTAATAAGAGGAAAAAACTAATTAAATAAAAAACCTCTTTTCCGATAATTATTCCAATTCCATTATTCTCCATTATAATTCTACAGTCAATCTGATTTAATTTATTTTTTTTATAAATTTTATTAAACCAATTATTTTACATGAATTAATGTATACATTGTATTTGAGCTTCGACTCCGGAGATTACTTCTCCACCATCGAGTGTCCTTGATCATCTTTTAGTCCTTGTTTTTAATAAGAGGAAAAACTAATTAAATAAAAAAACCTCTTTTTCCGATAATTGTTCCATCATATTCGTCCCAATAACTCCATTGATCCATTCATGATTTTTTTATAAATAAATTTTATTAAACCAATTATTTTACATTAATTAATGTATACATTGTATTTTTGCTTCGATTCCGGAGATTACTTCTCCACCATCGAGTGTCCTTATTCATCTTTAGTCCTTGTTTTTAATAAGAGGAAAAATCTAATTAGATAAAAAACCTCTTTTCCGATAATTATTTCAATTCCATTATTCCCCAATCAAGTCGATTGGTCCTTCCCTCCCAACCCCTGATTTAATTAATTGTAATTAATTTTCAAATGTAATTATTTGTGACCAATTATTAGTAGAGTTTTAAAATAAACTAATTACTTAATTAATTTTATAAATTAAAGATGAAAAACAACTTTTTCTCTCTTGGTCCAGACTTAAGACTCCGCAGACTCCAATAGCCTCATCCGCAGTAGTCTCGCGATATATATATATATCCTTTTCAAAAAAAAGCGAGGTCAAAACAATTCTCGTTAGTATATCAATTATCCTTTGATGTACTAATGAGGAAATTTATAAAATTTTAAAAACACCTGTTTGTTTGTGGCTTTATCATGACAACACCTGAAAATCTTAGTAAAATTGTATTATAGTTTAATTTCATAAAATATCAATGTTGAAAGCACCCAATCCCACAGATCTATATAAAGTTAAATATTAGTTCATTGAAGGATAATCGTGTAAAAATTATTTGTGCTAAAAAAACTCAAAGATGATTAATTTTTATTCTAAGTCAGAAGGGTTGTATTGACCCATCCGGGAATTGAACTCTAATGTCAAAATTCCGCATGCTATCTATATGTGAGATATACTATAGAGTTACAGCTCGAAGGGCAAGCCAAGTGCCCTGATTGTATTTCTGGCATTCCGGTTTAATTCCTGATGGAGGGAATATAAGTGGCGAATTTCTGCACAGGCGCACCCTGGGGACTAATAAATCATAGGGGGCTTCAAAATTCAGCTCTCAAAAAATAAAAAAAATTATTTAATACGTTAGAAGTTTTTCTTTGGAGATGGTAGACTGAATGGAAAGCAGGGATTAAGGAAAAAGGACCTAATCTAATTTTTTGAATTTTTGTTATATACCTATGCGAATTTAATAGAAATAGAATAAATTAATAGAAAAATATAAAAACAATATAAATAAACCATTTTTGTGGGATTCACGACATTTCCGGACTTTTTCCATTTTTTCGCTTATAACTCGAAAACGGTCCCTATTTTGTAAATATAGAAAATTAAAGAGGACAAAATTTCGCGTCGATTAAAAAAAAATAAAATAGAAAATTGGTCCAGACGTTCGATTTTTTATGGGGATCCAAAAAACTGCCCTCGGATCACTTTTGAATATCCCAAAAATTCGCAATTTTTTTCGATTTTTCCCATTTTGACCATGAAAGAGCACGTTTTCGACAAAGACCACTCTATATATTTTTAAACTAGATTAAATTTGCGACAATTTAAACAAAATTTCATTTTAGTTGGATAATGGTAACCCATGCCGCAATGAGATTCGAGTTTTGAAAAAATGCAATTTTTTGAAAAAAAATCAGAGTTTTTCCTTCATAAAATGAAAACCACACATCCTTGATTTCTCGGACAGGATATAATCCGAATCCTCAAAAGCGTCATGGAAAATGTTGGATATCTATCAATCTAATAGTTTTATCAAAAAAGTGGTCCAAGTAAACGTCCAAGTCACCAAAATTTCCTATAGAATGACATAGAAATCAAGTTTCTAGGATGACTCCGATTTGTATCAAAAAATTGCAGCTTTTCAAAACTTCAACCTCATTGCGACACGGGTTACCATCATCTAATTAAGATTAAACTTTGTTTAAATTGTAGAAATTTTAATCGAGTTTACAGATGTATAGTGGTGTTTATCGAGAACGTGCTCCGTCATGGCCAAAATAGGAAAATATCGAAAAAAGTGCGAGTTTCTGGAATAGGTATTCTAAAGTGATCCAGTGGGGCTGTTTTTTGGGTCCCCATAAAAAATCGAACGTCTGGACCAATTTTCTATTTTATTTTTTTAATTGACGCCAAATTTTGTCTTCTTTAATTTACTATAGGACGGTTATTTACAAAATATAGACCGTTTTCAAGTTATAAGCGAAAAACTGGAAAAAGTCCGAAAATGTCGAGGCTTTTCAACCACCAAAAGTTGTCCCCCACACTTTCGAGGTCGCAAATTTAGATTTGGCATACCCAACACCATACCAAACGATCCTAGAAAAAAATCGTTTCCCGCAATTAATGTAAGCTGAAACCCACCTTTTCTTAAATCAAAGTAAAATAATCTTTTTATTGGAAAAAATGCGTTTGATTAACAATAAATATTTGGTAGTCCCGACTGCATAAATGCATAATAGATGTCAACAAGTTTCATCTTAATAGATTTGGAATAAAAGCGTACGAGATATATACTAGGAGATTTACTGCGCTATATAGGAAATAGGAATTATTTTTCAAATCAAAATAGTTACTTTTTAAGAGGTTGAATGGTCAGCTAGTGAGAAATAACTATCTACAATAATGATGAATCTAGGATGATGATGATGATGACGAAATAATTACAAACTGGAAATCTCGTATACGCGCGTAATAAGTATAATGTATCAAAGTGTGTTAATTTGCGTGTGGTTTTCTCCTTCAGCCTCTTTTGCTTAGCTAATTTCTTAATGACGGTGCCCGATGAACCTGTTCATTACATCCTATTTAATCCTTATACTTACTTATTTATAGGTTCTTTAATTATTTTTAATTTAATTTTCAGATATTATTTCTCCAAACTAATTTCTAATCTTAGGATATTTCTTCCACTAATTGAGTGTTTGATTAATGTTTTATCCGAGGTTATAAGGTATAATAATTACGTGCGTTTTCCGTGAATCCAGGTGAATGTTTTTTTGAAAATTTTACCTAGATAATATAATTATATAAATATTTAATTTATTTAAAGAACTAGGTTTTGAAATTATAAATGTCTGAATGGTAATTGGATAATTCAACTAACTAGATAGTATGAATGGCAGTAAATATAGAAAGGAATAAATAAATAGGGTATATCTTGATGAAGGATCAAGTGTAGACGGTGCGGAGGCGTTTAATTTGAATCATTCCCTCTCTCTTTCTAATTATGTACCTACAGAGGTAGAGATTCTTAAGCATAATCATAGATAAAACGTGAGTATATACTTAAAACAAAATTTAATGATAATCAAATGAATCAAGTATACAGTCTTATAGGCCAGGAGACAGCTATCTTTTTTGATGACTAAAACCGTGAAAGCTGAAAATTTCCCATACCCTTCATTTGGTGTCACTAGTAAGTAAATGGACCATCAGGTGGCGCACCTCCAGTGGGTGTAGCTAGGTTAGCCACCCAAACACGTAAAAAAATAATTAAATAAGCTGACATGTTCTGACCTGGGCATCCACTTGACTTTACCATACAACCTGGCCCCTAAAATTATTTATAATCATGTAGGGGGGGTTGTTTTTGCATTTTTATACTTCTGGTGTCTCAATGATTATATATACAAAATTTAGTTGAGTTTGGTAAATGGACAAGATTTTCATTTTTTGACCCCCCCCCTCCCCATGGTTAGTTTTTGCATTTTTAGACTTCTGGGGGTCCGCTGATTATGTATACAAAATTTGGTCAAACGTCCTAGATTTTTAATTTTTAACCCGCCCCTCCACCCCCTTAATTTTGGGTCGATATGCTCCAAAATCTAATCAACTCTTAATCTCAATGGACCAAAACTACGTGTGAAATTTAGTTTCGATATTCAGACTAGTTTTTGAGCAAGCTCGTTCATAAAAATTTGGTAACGCACAGACTAACAGACAGACTAACTAACTAACAGACATTTTGACAAAACAATTATTATCTCGAAAGATATAATTTTCCCGATGTTCACTTATTAGAGCATTTTTGTAGAGCGAAATGCCATGGTTTCGCTAAATTTTTTTGATCAAAATAGTTTCAGCCGTTTTTGAGATATTTCGAAAAAAAGAAAGAAACCACTTTTTTCATGCACAATTACATACTTGACCATATCCTGTATGGTAAAGTAAAAAACTAATACCGGAAAAGCTGAAACTTTGTTGTCATGTTTGTTAAGTTGTAAACAAACGAAAAAAAAATATCCAGCTATTGATAAAGTGGGGGATGTTCCAGCTGCGGCAGCCCCCAAACCCCGAACATATTCCCCCACTTTAAAATCAACTGGAAATTTTTTTCTCGTTTGTTTACAACTTAATAAACATGACAACAAAGTTTCAGCTTTTCCGGTATTAGTTTTTTTAATTATATTTTACGTGTTTGGGGGGCTGCCCCAGCTACATCCACCGGAGGTGCGCCAGCTGATGGTCTATTTACTTACTAGTGAAACCAAATGAAGCGAAGGAAAAAAATTCAGCTTTTCAGAGATCAGAAACTGAAAAGGTAGCTGGCCCCTGGCCTATTAGGACTGGTTTGACGCAACCACCCGCCTAGTTACAATCAACTCAAAAATAACATCTCAGGAGGCACAACATTGGTCCTTTTGAACCTTTAAAAGATATATATCACGGACCTCTTTAATTCAACGACTAATTATCGAAATACATCTAATTTATTTAATATTTATTTGATAATTATACGGGCTATAGTAGCCCACTTACAAAAAAGAAATACAATTCACAATACAAAAAAACAAAACATATACGTACAGGGTGTTTCTAAATTTTTAAAGGGTGATTTTTCATAAAAAATTAAGGGGAGTCTTTCATATAATTTTTTGTTCAAACCCCATGCCCTCTAAGTTGCAGCCCTCTAACGTTAGGGGTGGGGGGATTGTTTTTATTTAATATATGTGTAGCATTAAAAACCTGTTTTTAGTAAGAACAGATTCCTACTATAATAGTTAAAACTTGTTTCACAAAATACATTTGTGGCAACTAGAGTTTTCTGATGATGGTTGAGTTTGGTTCAAAGTTCGATAATCTTCATTTTTGACCTTCCGTCTCATTTTGGGTGTTTATTTTCAAAAAATTTTAAACGAAATGTCAAAAATTAGAAGTAAAGTTGTAGAGGATGTAATTTTTGACATTTACGTCTAAAAGATTTTGAAAATAAACACCCAAAATCATGCAGAAGGTCAAAAATGAAGATTCTAGACCTTTGAACCAAACTCTACCAACATCAGTAAACTCTGGTTGTCATAAAGATATTCGGTGAAACGCGTTTTAACTAGTAAGAGCCCGTTCTTACTAAAAGTGAGTTTTTACTGCAACATATCCACTATTGAAGAATTTAGATGAATGAAATTTGCTGAATAAAATGGCAGTTTTTAACGATTTATGAACCTTAAAGTATTAGTTACAATGGAATGAAAATGAAAATCAAGTCTCTTAAAAATTCGAACATACCCAAAATAAGGATTACTCTAGTGTTCCACCATAAACTACGTTTTTTTGACTACCCCTATATTGGATCATATATTTTTATATCTATGCATATCAATAAGAGGAGTGGGATTACACATGACACAATCTCACATTTCAATTTGACATTTTAATCCTTCTCTTTGAAATTAAATGCTTTTTTCAAAATTTCGATTTTTCTTTTTCTCAAGATGACACCTGTCAACTGGCTCGCTTAATAATAAAATAACAAATACCTTCCGTTTCATCGATGTAAATTGTAAAACAACAGGTTTTATTTTCTTGCTAGGCCTAAAAACAGGTCCGGTAGCTCTGATATGTAGATAGATTATGATTCATTGAAAATATACAAAAATATTTTATTTTTTTATTTTTACTAATACGAATACAAATCGAACAGCTTGAAAATTTTAATTTTTGATTTGCTTGATTTTCTCATATTTTTTTGACTTCTCCACGTAGATTTTCAAATTTGTCGCCACAAACCGTTCAAGAGAGGTTTTTGTCAAAACTTCTTAAAAAATTGACCAAATTAAATCATTTTTTTTCCAAAGTTTTTGTTTTTGTTATGTACTTTTCAGAAAAAATATGGAAAAATTATTCAAAGTGTTGTTACACTAGATTTTTTCTTCTTCTTCTTCCTTTGTAGATCTCAGGTCTGTTTATACCAGATCGTCGTGCGATCTTTTCTTAGGACGACTTCTATTCTTTTTCCTTTCTTGGTGGTTTTTCATTATTTTACTTAAAATCCTGCCATCTGACATTTTTTTCAAAAACTAGTGTGAATATCAAAACGAAATTTGACATGTAGATTGGGGACATTAAGATTAATAGCTGATTAGATTTTGGTTGAAATCGATATCAAAATTAAAGGGGGCGGGGAATTAAAAATTAAAATTACCCATAAGATTTTTAAACTAAACAAGAAAATTGAAATATACTATAAAATGAGCTTATAATGACGAAGGATTATAATTTTTTTCTGGGGGTCAAAATTGGTGGGAGAGGCAGTGTCAAAAAATCAAAATCTAGCTCTTTGGACCAAACTTTTAATATTACATACTCAAAAATTTAATATACATACTCACCTATGTGGAAATTTTTGAACGGTCGGAGATCAATACCCAGTATTTTTTCGATTTACCGAAGTTAACAGCTGAAGAGTTCGAATTAACGAAAAATTCGAATTATCGAGGTTCGAATTGTCTAGAGTCGACTGTATTATATATAATTACTAGCTTCAAGGCCCGCCTATGGCGGGCCTGCATGCTAGCCAGCGGGCTTCGCCTCCTGGACCCCCACGTGGCTGTTTTATTGATGTTTTATACGCGTGTAAAGAACACTTTCATATATCATCTCTTGTGAATTAATTGTAATAGATTGATGAAGAGGACAAAGTATATCTCTTTATGAATGAATTTAAAAAATTTATTTTTCCAGCAGAAGTCAATATTTTATTGTCCCCTTCTGCTACTCAATTATTCGGCAAAAAGAACCTTTCAACTTAAATTAAAATAAAGTTTTTGTCTTGTAAAAATTCAATAAATAAGTTAAAAACCGTCATTTGGTGAGAATTATTTAATTAAAAAATTAAAAATAATAAACTTTTAAAGTTTATTATTAGATTATAGAAAATTTAGGTTTAATTAGGCTCAAAATAGGTTTTTAATAATTTCAATAGGCTGAAATTTCCTAGAATTCAAAACAATATAACAATGGGTTTTCAAATGATTTTGTTTTCTTTAAAGAATTCTACGGGCTAATTGAATTTTGGTTTTAATCTTTAAAATATATTTTTAAAGAAATTCCAAAAAGCTAATTAATTCCTTTCAGTTAGTTTAGTTAGTATAGTTTCAATAATCTTTTATAATTAACTTTAAAATAAATAAATAATATTGAAATGTATGAATGAGCTCTAATACAAAAGCCAAAAGGCTTAGTTCTTTTGAAATGGCTGAGGGTCTATAAATACAATAGAAAAAAGATGAGATGAGATTCCTAAGGGTATTTTTAAGAAAAATGATTTTTAAATAACATATTTTATTTTAAATTAAATATTTTTCATCTATATATATATAATCAAAAGCTTGGATGAAACTTTTTTATTTTTTTCTATCCTATTAAAGACGGTTTTCAGAATTTTTTTCAAATTTTTTCTCCCAACCCAAAAGAAGTTAAGAATTTTTGAAAAAATAGCTTTTTTTAAATAACTATAACTTTTTCAAAAATTTAGTTATCATGACGATTTTTTTTTTAATTTTTGGTTTTAAATGTACTTTAAAAAATAGATAGTTTTTTAAATTAATTAAATTCTTCTTCAACGATAATGTGGTTAGAACTATTGAGAATGAATGACACTCAAAAATCTTAAAAACAGGGCCGCCAACACATATTTAGTTTGCTAGTTTAGTTCTTTTATTGTTTGGCAAGCTATGTTGGCTAACCTGAATTTTTTTTAGTTTTTCCTGAATTTTCCAATTTTCCGGGCAACTTTTTCAATTTTTTTACGTATTAACCTGAATTGGACTATTACGAACATTAAAAAAAAATTAGCCAAATCGATCCAGACATTTGAGAGATCTGCGCTTACAAAGAAACAGAAATTGATTTTTATTATATAGATTATGACTAAGTTTATTTGCAACAGCAGAGGTCAATCTCATTGTTTTCTCTTTATGATGTAAGTTATTAAATTTTGGATTTGTATTCAGGTTGTTCCTGATAGAACAATTATGAAATTTATGAAGTATTTAGGTTATTGAATGGAAAGACAAGAAAGAGAGAGAAAATATTGAAGATAACGGAGTTAAAAGAGATGAACGAGTTGGAGGCCAATGGAAGACTCGGGGCGGAGCCTCCAGCAAACTCGGCAAGCCCAGCCAGCCAATCCCACAAGCCTACCTAGTCTAGTTTGGTGGCTAAATGGATAGATACAATATATAATACATCGGTCAAGTGTCTATGTCTATTTCTCTTAAGGACTACCTGTCTGTATGTTTGTCCATTTATTTTTTAACAAGAGAAGCAAGTCTCTTTCCTTTTATTTATTTATATAGAAACGTTTTTGCATTAGTATAGGTAAAAAAAGAAGTAGAAACCGAACGATTCGGAATCATCAAAGCGTCAATTGCAGTGGCCACCTGAGAGAGGGGAAAATTTATATCCTGGACTTCAAAAGATTAAAAAAAAATCTGGTTATTATTTTAAATAAATAAATAAATATTCATATAAATGATATCATAAATTAATATTTAGATCAATTTAGGTTATGTTTATTTTCCTAATTAAAAAGCAAACAAACAATATAAATATTAAGTTTAATTTAGGGGAACAGCTTCATACTTCATTTTTTTTGAAATAAACGTAGGTATTGAATTATATTCTAACTAATAATATTGTTTTACTTTTGTTACCCAAATATTATTTCTTAAAACAAACTATTTTTGGCGTTTGGTGACTTTTCAACCAGGGGAATACTGTCGAAAAAAGTTTGAAGAGGTATAAAAAAATGAGAAAATTTAATTAGAAATAAAAGGAATATATTTTTGAAAAGACCATAAAATAGTTTGTTTTTTTAATTTGTTTTAAACATTATCTTCTTCAATTGCCATACTCGATTCCGAGCTTCGGCGATTACTATCGAGAGTATCCTCCCAATTGTAATTTTATTGGGGAAATTTTTACGGGGTGGTTTCCCATTGCCTTCCCCTGAAGGAATCCGATTATAGCCGGTCAAATATTTGCAGCTAGTCGGGCTTGAACCCGCGCTAGCTTGATTAGAAGACATGCACTTTAACCACTCGGCCAACCTGACTCCTAAACATTATATTAGAGGAAAAAAGGGTGTGAAGGGTCAAAAATGAAAATGATAGCCCTTTCGACGGAACTATATATACAAAATTTGGTTATTTTTTGCATTTCTAGCCTTCTGGGGATGCACAGAATATGTATACAAAATTTTGTTGAGTTTAGTCGAAAGGGCTAGAATTTTTATTTTTAACCCCCCCCCCCCCAACTTTTTTGTCTAATTATGTTTAAAACACATTTAAGAAAAAAATATTTTGTGTTCTTTTCCAAAATATATTCAATTTTTTGTAGTTAAATTTTTTCATTTTTTTATACCTCTTAAAAATGTGGTAGATCTTTAGGCCCCACCCTGTATATTTTGGTAGCTTCGCCCCAAACGGATACTGTTTTGTGTGAGTGAGGGTTGGAGTCAGAAATTAAATCTTGTGACTTAAACTCCACAGTCCCTGGAATACTTATGGACTATCTTCCACAATGACAGCCTGTCCTGAAGAAAATCTTAAATTTCTCCTAATTCTATTGCCATAAGTGAGCTATGATTTGTCTATAGCAATTTTAGTTATTTCCGATCTTATATATTGAGACTTCTTAGAAATGAATTAGTTCAGAAGTTCTCGAATCATATTTAATTATTCATTTTTTGCATTATTACTATTTTAATAGTTCCTAAGCAAGAACAATTTTTATTCGACTAAAACTCGTCTGGACTTGTCTTTGACATGCTTGAACTGGAAGAAAACCAGGCAAGGAGTTCAAACCTTCTATCAGCGCCCTTATCGAAAAAATCATTCATTTTAATTTCCATTTGAAACTATGCAACAATTTTATTTCATTTCAAGAACAAATATACATACTTTTCAAAACAAAAAAAATACATATATATTTTATAGAAATATTTGAAATGGTAACCCTAGATTCTCGAAAACTATATAGGCACTATATAGTTACTATATAGTTTGAAACATTGTGCTACTAAGGTACGGATAATAATTTGAAAATTTAAAGATCCTACTGAAATTTTGAAGTTGATCTTATATAAATTTATAAAAATACTCTAAATATTTGAAATTTTAGGGATGCGCCGAATCCACACCATCCATGGACCGCACACCACTGATATAAATATATATGTAAATATATAAAAAAAAAATTATTGATTGTTTAAATATTAAAAATATATAAATCTTTAATAAAAACAATCCAAAGCACGTTTATTTTAAAACCAAACCTTTCGGGACAATTTCTCCCTTTGTCAATGGTAATTTTTCGAAAAAAGGAAAATAGTTGCTTTCTGAATTTTAGAGGAAGCAATTTTTTTTTCTTTTTTCTTTATTTGAAAGAGAAATTCTCCCGAAACGTTTGGTTTTAAAATAAACGTGCTCTGACTTGTTTTTATTAAAGATTTGTATTTTTTTGTAAATATATACTATATAACAAAGTTTATTAGAATACCAAACGTTTCGAGAGAATATCTCCTTTATCAATAAAAATTTTAACAAATTTGAAAAAAAAATAGTTTCTTTGAGAAAGGAATGTAAAGCAAATATTTATTTATATTTGGCTTATATACATTTTTTAAAGCAGCTATTTCTTTTTCAAATTTGTTATAAATTTTCATTGATAAAGGAGATATCCTCTCGAAACGTATACGTATCCTAAATAAATTCTTGATTGTTTATTGTATAAAATAAAACCTTTATTATAAATGAAATTCTCTTATAGAAAAATTATTTAAATATTTGAAGTTCAAACTTTGAACGATTTTTATTTATTATGTTAAGTATATATCTACTTGATGCTTTGAACGATTATATTTATTTATTTATGATCTTTAGCTAGCGGCTGTTTATGGTCAAAGGACGAAGATATGAAAGTGGAAAAATATATATATATATTGATGTGTTTTAACATAATTTTTTAAAATTCCGTGGTTGATGGAACGTTTTTTATAGTTTATTCCAGCAGTCTATCGCACACCTGTAGATTCTAAATTTATCCATCTATTGTGGCGAAATTTCATATGCTTTTAATATTCGCAAAATCACATGCCTAGATATATTATATATAGAATTTCCCCAAACAAAAAATATATTTTAAAGAAATTATATGTAATAGGCCTATACATATTGAAAAAACCTTAATGATTATTTTAAATATATAAATAAAGACAGATCTTTTATAAAGAACAATATTAAACTTTTATTTAAGATCCGAACGTTTCGGGAGAATTTTTAGAAACTATTTTTTCAGTTTTACTTAGGGAAAGTGGTGTAGGTTTTAGTTGAAACGTGATATTAATTAATAAAGTATAGGGAGTGTAGTTACAGAGTGAATGAAATAAAACTCAAAGAGATTTATACAAACTTAATATATTTCGGATTATTAGTCCATCATCAGGAGCTTACAGAAAAAAAACCGCCAGTTTTTTTTGCTGTAAACACCTGAATGAAGATGGACTAATAATCCGAAATATATTAAGTTTGTATAAATCTCTTTGAGTTTTATTTCATTCACTCTGTAACTACACTCCCTATACTTTATTAATTTCTATTTTTTCAGTTTTTTTAAAATTCCATTTGCAAAGGAAGAAATTTTCCCGATAGCTTTGTTTTTTTTTTTAAATAAACGTTTTAAGATTGTTTTTTATAAAATATTTATTATCTAGGTGTAGGCATAGGTTCATTTATTTCTCCTTAAGAAACAAACATATTTTAACTTTTATATTATGAAAGCTTTTTTTTGCCTAGAGTACTAGAATTTATATAAATTGAATGAGACAATAAAAGAGTGTGTTTTATTGTGGAATTATAAATTTTTAATTTATTTTTAACGAGACTATAGTTTTGAGAGCTTTGCCATCTTCATCATGCCATCTTTATTACAATTGGATTCACATGAATTAATGTATGCATATCCCAGACCATGTGTAAATCTCACATACATGAATTAATTCCTGTTAATCAATTGTAATAGAAATGATAAGAGGACAAAGATCTTGAAACAATAGTCTCGTTATAAATAAATTAAAAATTTATAATTCCACAAGAAAACACACTCTTTTTATTGTCTCATTAAATTTTCTTAAAACATTAAAATTTTTAAATGATAAAATTCCCATAATATATAATAAATTAATCGATTTTTTTGCAACGGATATCGGTGAAAATTTTTTACAGAAAGTATTATTAATGTATATATAATATACTTTATATATACTATAATCCGAGGGGTGAACCCCGATTGGAATTAGGTGTACACCGACTTTGGAATTATTTGGAATTACTTTGGAATTGATTAGATAAGATAAGATTGTCATCTATTGTCTTGTACTTGGAAATGAAAGTGGAAGTGGAAGTAGGTGTACAGAATTTTAGGTAGCGGTTTACCCCTCACTATAATCGGAGTGGGTGCTACTTGAGAACGATCGCAGAAAAAGTCGATCGAAACGTCGTAGTTATATTGTTTTGTTTTTTTGTTTTTTTTTAATGCAATCCAATGCAAAAAGGGGTGCGCCAGTAAAGATGCAGCTCCTATGGATCTCGAAAGACCCTTGCATTACCGAAGAGAAGGGAAAGTTGATTAAGTGAGAGGGTGTAGACGTAGGTGTCTATGCACCCCGGTTTTGAAGGTTTGAAGATTATAGGTGCTGGGAAAGATGGAGGCTGGGAGAGAGTTCCAGTTCCTTGAAGTCATGGGGATATATGTATTCGCGAATGAAGTGGTCCGGCACTTTTCTAATTTGACCGCGAGAGAGTGTTGGGAGTCGGCAAAACGCGTGCTACGTGCAAAGCATGCTTTGGGGGAATTATTGATTTTATCTCATCAGAGCACCTGCCGTGATAGTATCTAGAGAAAAGGGAAAGGGCAGAGACATTTCTTCGATGAGCCAGCGAGTCGAGGGAGTCGGTGAGGGTAGAATCGTTAATTAGCCTGACGGCTCGTTTCTGAATTGCATCCAGGGTAGCAAGAGAATATTTTGAGGCTCCTCTCCATAGATGAGAGCCGTATTCGAGACAGGGGCGGATTTGGGCCTTGTAGATGGTGAGAAATTGTGGATGTTTGTAAAATCGCTTGGACCTGAATAAGAAGCCAATCTTCCTTGCTGCAGATTTCGCCACAGAGGAGATGTGTTCATTCCAAGATAGGTCAGATGCGACAGAGACGCCCAACATGGATAGGCTGTCACACATTTTCAAGGTATTCGAATCGAAGTGAATATCAAAATTGTATTATTTGTTCGTGTTTAATAAATAATTATAATTAATTTTGTCTGATTTAAATAAAAATTCAAACTTTAATCAAATTAATCACAAAAATAAAAGCTTCAACAGCTTCATTATTATTAATATAAATTGATTTAATTAAGCATTAAGTAAAATTCATTAATATCTGAATTTGCACCTTTTATGAGAAAGTCTATAATGATCTCCAAATCACAAATATATATTTGCTCAAAAAACAAAAACGAAACAAAGACAAATAAATTAGTGGGACCAAAAGATTAAAAAAATTAAACTATGTATAAACAAACTTTGAAACTAAAAATATATTTAGAAATTTATCTTGAGGTCGCCTATAATTACCATATCTATATATTGTTAATTATATTATTACGCTAAAAAAAATTAGGTTATGAAAAGAGAACAGCCTCCTAGATTGCTAATTATCACATTAAAAGTCAACAAATTAAAGCAAATTAACTAATTAAATGTAATTAGATATAAGCATCCAATGATAAACTTTTTATTATAATCACCATGATATTGACATCTATATTATTTATTTTTATATACATATACTCAGGTCTCTATAAATTCCATACTATATAATTGATTTGCTTTTGATTAAAGAGCTCGATATTGTTAAATGAAGAACGGCCTCTTAAATAATTCATTATCGCAGCAGTGCAATTTCTTTCACAATTTATTTGACTCGCTTCCTTTGTTGAAAAGTTAGACCTGACCACTTTTATAACAGAATTTAATTTATAGCTGTGCTCGTATTCAATTCAGTTAAGATTTTGTTTAAATACTGTAATTATAATTTAATAGTTGCGTGTAAAAATCATTTTTCAACATGATTGAGTTTTTCTATTTATCTGTGTGTCTGGATTTCTAAATTCATGACGATTCCTTAAATGAAGTTGGTAGAAAGAACTGTTTCATGAAAAAAAAATATATTTATATTACAAATAGATTCTTCGGCTTTTAGCTTCAGAATAAAAAGGGTAGAAAAAACAGGAAAAATTGTATCGTTAGGTATATGGTAATATCTTGAATATTTAAGTAGATAATAAGCTCAAATTTGGTTAAATAGTTTAAATTTATGATCTGAAACCTTTTAGCAAAAGTTTTAATTTTTTAGTTCAAACAGTTTTCAAATGAAAAAATTGCCAAAATTACTAAATTTTACAGAAAGTATTTAGAAACTATCCACTGTATTTTCCTCCAATTGCTATTTAATGCGTTTTTGATACAAATAGAATAATTCTGGCAATATTTATTTGAAAATTTTATATTAGTTGCTATTTTAAGAAATTTGTAAAAAAATAACTAAAAATTCTCTTGAAAAGCTCGTACAGAGTGGGCCCATATAAAGATCTACCACATTTTAAAGAGGTATAAAAAAATGACAAAATTTAACTAGAAAAAAACTGAATATATTTTTGAAAAGAACATAACATATTCTGTGGACCCCCAGAAGGCTAGAAATGCAAAGACTAACCACCCAAAATGTGAGGTAAAGAGTCAAAAATGAAAATTCTATCCATTTCGACTAAACTATGTATAAAAAATTTGGTTAGTTTTTGCATTTTTAGCCTTTTTTGGGCCTACAGAATATGTATAAAAAATTTGGTTCAGTTTGGTCGAAAGAGCTAGAATTTTCATTTTTGACCCCTCTCCCCCCCTTTTTTTGGTCTGATATGATGTTAAAAACACATTTAAAAAATTTACTTTATGTTCTTTTCAAAAATATATTCAGTTTTTTTTCTAGTTAAATTTTTTCATTTTTTATACCTCTTCTAAATTTGTGTCAGAACTTTTATGCCCCACCCTGTATATTAACTAAAAGTTTTAAAAATTGTTTTTATTCTATGTGTGTTTAAAAAATATTTTTTTGGAGATTCTAATTATTATTTATTTCTGAAAAAACGATGGTCCTTAACAAGAGACAAATTCAAATTTAAGATCTCATTGTAGACGAAGATTAATTTAATCCAATCGAAACGTAAGATCGTAGTTAAATTGTATATTTGTATTCGTGTTCAATAAATAATTATGATTAATTATGTCTGATTTAAACAAAATTTCATCCCTAATTAAAGCTAAAGAAGAAGACTTAATTTTTACTAGCTGAAGAGCGTACCGAGTTTTGAATTTTTTTATCCTGTTGTTTATATACTTAGGGAATACGATATTAGATTTATATATAAGTAATATAAGAATATTAAATAGAAAATAGGATAGAGGTAGAAATTAAAGGGTTGTTTACCTTAATTAGGTGCAGGTGGTTGTTCTTGTTGCCTCGGTCTGTTTCTTGACGCCAACTGAAATAAAAGAAATAATAATATGTTAAAGAAACTCATTACTAGATAAGATAATAATTTATTTGGCTAATATTCCCTGAAGTGTTTCGATTAAAAAAATAGTTGAGGAAATTCTCAAATACATTTTTTATGCAATTTACTTTTCTTTGATTATAATAATTCAATGACAAAGACTTAATTAAATTGTCAGTGTTAATTAATAAATAGCAGAGTGGTTAATCATGAGTTATATATCTACTTGCGGGAAAATAAAATATATGTACTATACAAATCTTATTATATTAAACGAGCAAAATTTGTATATATATATTGATATATATTCGGTCGGGTTCTCGAAAACGGCTCAAACGATTTGGATGAAATTCACTGGTTAGGAGGGTTTTGTGTTGGACATTCGATCTGTCACGGTCTCATCTTCTAGGCCTAAGTTGCTTTTGATGGGATTTTTTACGTGCAGTTGAAATCATTATTTCGAGTGGTTGTCTCGATAAAAATGTTTTATTTGGTACATTTTTATTCAATTTCCTTTTGATAAATAATTGGTTTTTCGATTTTTTTATATTCCACAATAAGATTATTACAATTATTCTTCTCTAGTAAGAATTAGGCAATTAATTGGAGTTGACAGGGGGATTTAGAGAGATTAATCGGATGGATTAAGATTTCCGCGATATGGTGTGGAATGATTATCGGAAAAGAGGTTTCTCTTGTTTACTCAGTTTTTTCCTCTTATTAAAAACAAGGACTGAAAAGTTGATCAAGGACAGTCGATGGTGGAGAAGTAATCTCCGGAGTCGAAGCCATCAAATAACTATGCGTCCTTCATAATGTAAAATAATTGGTTTAATAAATATTAAAAAAATTAACGATTAAAAATCGAGTTTTAGATCCCACAAATATTAATTTGGAAATTTAATTGATGAACTAAAAATTGTTATTTAATTAAAAAAAATAATTATAACGTATTTATTTATATTCCTATATACACATAATCTGTGGACCACTGAAGGCTAGAAATGCAAAACTGGGTGTGGGTGGGGGTAGATGTGGGGTAGAGGTGGTGGGGGTCCTGGGGAGGTATGGGGTTTCGGGGTCAGAGTGGGGCTGTGGGGTGGGTTGGGAGGGTGCCGTGAAGTGATGGGGTCCGGGGGCGAGGGGGGTGGGGGGTGGGGTTCGGGGATTAATATATAGATATTAACTGAAACAAAAATTTACCGAGCATCGCTCGGTGGCTATGTACTATATTATATACGAGTATAGGGGTATTTAATTTATTTTGTTTTTGCGGAGAGTAGCAGAGTTGCTGATTCATAAAGAAAAATCAGTGAAATTGTCCTCTGCTTTATGTAAATACACATACTGTATACATATACCGGGTGAGTTTTTTATCTTGAGGCATCTTATAACTCAAAAACAATGCAAAAGGTTTTTCGATTGGTTTTGGCTAAACTTAAAATTAATCAACAGATAGCCAAAGGGGCACCACCCCTATAAACCACACGTATTGCTGAAACAAGAAAGTCTCCCTTTTTGAAAGTTCCTGTTAACCCCACAAAAAACAACCAAATCAGAGCCAGTCTTACTTCATAGGAAATTGTTTGCCTAGCTGCAATTGAGACACACCCCAACAGAGCATAATTAGAATTGGGACGCTGAATCCAAATCTGAAGTTTACCACCAAAATTTCGTGACGCAACATTGTCAAAAATGCAAAAATCTCATTTTTTGTCTTGTTTTTTGATTATAACTCGAAAACTATCAACTTTTCGTAAGTAAATAATCTTCCTATTCTAAATGAAAGTTAATAAAATTTTCTACGAATTTTATTTTTAGGTTTTTTTTCTCCGACCAACTGTTCGGACTCAAGCGCAAAATCCAAGTTTTCGACCTCGGCAGCGTCCCTGGATCACCCAAAAACTGCAACTTTTTTCGATATTTTCCCATTTTGACCATGAACGAGCACGTTTTAGACAAAGACCACTCTATATATTTTTAAACTAGATTTGCTACAATTTAAAAAAAGTTTCATTTAAATTGAATAATGTTCATTTGTGCCGCAATGATGTTATGTTTTGGAAAACTGCAATTTTTGCAAAAAATCGCAGTTTTTCCTTCATAAAATGAAAACCACTCATCCTAGAAACTTGATTCCTGTCTCATTCTCTAGTAAATTTTGTTGACTTGAAGGTTTATTTGTACTACTTTTCTAGTTAGAACTCTTATATTTATAGATATCTATCATTTTCCATGACAGGAAATGATCCATTTTTTCCGAAAATCGCAGTTTTTCCTTTATAAAATGAAAACCAATCATCCTTGAAACTTGATTCCTATCTCATTCTCTATAAGAAATTTTGTTGACTTGAACGTTTATTTGTACTATTTTTTGTTAAACTCTAAGATTTATAGATATCTATCATTTTCCATGACAGGAAATGATCCATTTTTTCCGAAAATCGCAGTTTTTTCTTCATAAAATGAAAACCACTCATCCTAGAAACTTGATTTCTTTTTCATTCTCTAGGAAATTTTGTTGACCTGAACGTTTATTTGTACTATTTTTTTGTTAAACTCTTAGATTTATAGATATATATTATTTTCCATTGAAGAAAATGATCCATTTTTTCAAAAAATCGCAGTTTTTCCTTTATAAAATGAAAACCACTCATCTTAAAAACTGGGTTCCTATCTTATTCTCTAGAAAATTTTATTGACTTGAACGTTTGCTTGGAGCACTTTTTTGATAAAACTTTTAGATTTATAGATATCCAGCATTTTCCATGACAGGATATGATCGCTCTTTCAGGTACTAAAGGAGAAAGAATTATTATATCTTTAATGTAATCATTGATAAGCATATCTTCTCTCACTTAATTTGAATTAACTTTTAATATACCAACTCCACGATGTTTATATTTCATTTATATATTTATTTTATTAGGACTGGCGAAGTAATTCAGGATCAATTAAAAGAGCGAGACACCGATAAGAGAAATAACGTTATTTGTTTGTCATTAAATTTAATTCCCTATGTTAATCTTTAAAGAGACATTTCCACTCTAATAGTTCTCGCTCTGCTCATCGTTTGTCTGTCCGTCTCTGTGATGTTTTATTAGTAAAAAAATCCCTTATCAGTTTGAACTGACCACCTGACGCATGTCTTTCTTATTTGGTTGTTAACTCTAATTAGTACCTACAATACTAATAAATCACAGCCTAGGTCTCTCGTATTCTTCCTCTTAAGATTCGAGACAGTGCTGGAAATATTTCTTAAGTTTAATTGACAAGCCGATAATAGAATCGGTGGAGATCACATAATGACGTTGATATTGAGCTGAAACGAATTAGTCTGCGATTGAGCGAAACCGTTTAAAAGATACAATTAAATTTTTGTCGTTAAGAAGCTACTTTGTTACACAACTAGCAATCCGGAATAAAAATTGATCGTTCAATGCCAAAAACCCCATGTTATTTAGATGGGAAAATTAATCGCTGTGTACACTAGGTTAAAATTGAGATAGAGAATTGAAACTTGGGATATTTTTTTAAAATTTATTTCTAGCCATATGAGACTATCAGTGAAATATTCAAAAATATCCGAAATAAGGAGCGCCCTAGTATACACCCTGCTCAGAATATTATGATCGTAATGTGGTTTGAGTTTAGACCTAAGAAGAAACAGCGATGGAGAAATGAGACTTGTGACAACCAACCCCGGTCTCCCCTATACAATTTTATGCCTACAATATTTAGTTAAAATAGTAGAAGGAGTAAAACTGGAGATTTTAAAGAAAGAAGGTTCAATATATTATAATTACGTCTGCATTTTAGAAATACAAACATTTTGACACCAGAACAAACTTTAGATGAATTGAGTTATCGTGAGTATCAGAAATCAACCACAAATAAATCATGCTTGATGATTGAAAATGATTGCGTCTCAACGTTTCGGATATTTTTAAAGCTCTTCAGCCTGCCTCCTCTAGCCCTACAGAGGTGAATAATTTCGTTCAACTGAATTGGCCAAATACCCCACTACGCTAAGCAACAAAACAGCATTTAAATAACAAGCAAAGTTCGTTGTAAATCAAATTGATATTTCTTTAAGCAGATTGATTTCTAACATTGACATTAATATCGTCTAAATGTTCAATTAATCAATTTCTGACGAGAATCGATATATATTTTTAATAATAATAATAACGTGTAAGCTGCTATTATATCATTTACAAAGTATTTAATGTTGATGTATCTGAAGATTTATGATCAACTTGTTATAATTCTGATGATTATTCTGCCCACCGTAAACGATAATATGATTTGAGAGCGCAGGTAGTTTATCATTAAAATGTCGTACATGTTTTATTAGCTGTAATAGTAATTGTAATTATATAGTAAATGAGTTGTTCGCGCCTTTAATAATAATCGGATATGGCGGGAAAAAAGTAGGCAGGATTTATCACAAAAAATAGGTAATAGTAACGAAGAAGCCTTCAGGAGACAAATTCCACACCTCATTTTAATTATTATTATTTGGGGAATAGTACCTAGAGGGGAATGACACTCTGGTTAAATTACTGAGAATTCACGGACATTATATAGACATTATATGGACATTATATACACGCACACATACTCTCAAAATTTTCAAATGTCTCAGTTCAAATTTCCAATAGAAATAGACTTTAAATCTTATTATATCTACTCTTATTAAACGAGCAAAAATTGTATATTTGTTTATATATATATATTTGTATATATTTGCTTATATATTTGTATCTTGGTTTTATTTTGAAAAGGCAGAGCAATTGAACTAAAGGCTAC
>JALMQS010000025.1:5187540-5222233 GCA_024734495.1 Forficula auricularia | reverse complement strand
AATAAATTTTTCTTGACTGTGTAACTGACCTTGTGTGTCCTGATTATATTCTTAAAAGAAATGTTTTTTTTTTTTTTTTATGCAATCGAATGCAAAGTACCTAGCAGCAGGGAAATCTATGGACTTTGAGCACCCTGTATCAGAGAAGGGAAAGTTGATTATGAGAGGGTGTAGACGTAGGTGTCATGCACTTGGTTTTGAAGGTTTGAAGATTATAGTGCTGGGAAAGATGGAGGTTGAGAGAGTTCCAGTTCCTTGAAGTTTGGGGATATACGTGTTCTTGAATGAAGTGGTCCTGGCACTTTTCCAATTTGACCAGCAAGAGTGTTGGGGAGTCAAAAGTTCCAAAGGCAGTGCAAAGTATGCTTGGGGGGAATTATTAGAATTATCTCATCAGAGAGCACCTGTCACATAAAGAATTGCAGAAAAGGTAGCAGACACATCTCTGATGAGCCACCTGAGCTCAGTGGAGTCATGGTGAGGGTAGACTGTCACCAGCCTGACGGCTCTGGGAGCCGCTGAAACTGCATCAAGGGCAGCGTAGAAGGAGGCTTTGGAGGCTCCTCTCCACATTTGCTTAGCTCCTGAGATAGGGGCTGAGATTTGGGCCTTGCAGATGGTAGAAGTTGTAGCCTAAAACTGCTTGACCCAGCCAGTAGTCAATCTCCTGCTGTGATTTCCTGCCACAGAGGAGATGTGTTCATTCCAAGACAGGGTCAGATGCGACAGAGACGTCCCAACATGGATAGGCTGTCACACATTTTCAGTGTGTATTCGAAATCGAAGTGAATAATCAGTGGAAATCTCTAGCTTTCAGCGCCTAGAAATTAGACAGTCACTGAGTCTTATTTGAATTAAAGTTAACTAAATTTTGAGAGCCCCATTTTATTCAGATTGTCTAGGTCGAGAGTAATTGAGGAGGGCAATATTGATTCGATTATTCGGGAGAGAGGGTTTGCCGTGTAGAGTGCTATCGTCGGCGTAACGAGGAGTGGGTTTGCCGTTTGATCTAATAAGGTCGTTTATATAAATAAGGAAGAGTGTGGAGGAGATTACAGAGCCTTGGGGAACACCAGAGTTTGTAGAGAACGATTCGAAAGATGGAGTGTTCCATCCACCAGACAACTTTTATACTTCGGCTTGTCAGAAAGCTTTCTATCCATTTGCGAAGTGTTGGTGGAATCCAAAGGCTGGCAGTTTGCAAGAAGATTTTTAAAGCAAATCAATGTAAAAGCTGGAGATTGGCGCTACAGCGAGGGTTTCTTTTCCGGCCTCTATTGTTGGACAGAAGATGTTATACAAGAGCGTCGCCTGTGGAACGAGCCTTGTCTGAATCCATATTGCCATCGCATCATTGACTATTGCTTTCAAGCAGCTAGCGACGTGTTGGTTTATGACTAATTCCATTGATTGCAAGTGACAAGATATGATCGAGATAGGCTCAGAATATAGAGATTTGATGTGCCCTTTTCGGTGGTATAGGTGTGACTCTGGCTATTTTCCAGTTTTTGTAATATGCCCGACTCGTAAGAGAGTTGGAATAAGCTGACAAGAGAAAAAAGTTCAGGCATTTTTTAATGAGAATTGGTGGGATATTATCCGGGCTCGCGGCGGATTTTGAATTTAATTTTATTGAATTGTTTCTATGATTATTTGGGGCCTAAAAATTATTTTGTTCATGAGGTTGGTTTGGGGTATAAGTGGAAGTGGGTTAAGTTCAGTTAATTTCAAAGTGGAGTTAGTTTGAAATAGGATGCTAGTGATTTGGCTTTTTCAGTGTGTCGCTATCAGGTCCATTTGGGTGAAAGAGGGGCGGAAGAGGGACGCGAAATTTCTATTTATTGCCTGCAACGAAAAAAAAGCGCCTGTTTTCCCAGTTGTAAAGGCATTTTTTTTGAGATCAGCTAATATCCTAAGCTCAATGATTTCTTTGCCTCAGAGATGATTTTTTGCATGAGCTTCGCGACTTGGTAAATGCACTCCACGAATTCAGCTATGGGTGCTGCCATATTTTCGAAAAATACATGATTGTTTTTTATATTGTTCACAAACCAAGCGGCCGAATCCGTCTTTTAATCAAATTTTAGAGGGGATATAGGTTTCGGGCCTATTTGAATTGCTTCTGTTAAGGGCGTCTGCGAATTCTTGAAGTTGCTTATCTTCGATGTATATTCATTCCACTGGTATGCAAAAAGTTGGTACGCTATTCCAATTAATGTTATCGTTATCGACTGGCCATATTTTTCTGGGGTTATAGTGACGGGCTTGCAATTAAAGGTGATGGATTAGCGAGGTTTTACTGTATATCTGTTAAGTGAAAAGGTTTAACAACTACTGGTTTAAGCTACTTTATTTCGAGACAAGGAGACTTAGAGCCTCCTCCCTGGATACAACGTCTCTGGTATGTTATCTATATTATTTCCTTAAAGTTCAAATGCTCATGGGAAAATTTTTGATTGGGTTCTAGATTGGGTTTATTAAAAATCAAGGAGTGCTCTGAAATGAGCCGTGTGGTTTAATTGTTTGAAAAAACTAATCACGAGCTCAAGACTCACTCAGCACACCAACTTTTTCCCATCCTAATAATTTTCTCTATCCATTAAATCAGCCATCGATCGCATCGGCAGGCTTGTCGAAATTGCCAACCATTTAATGTAATTGTCTGGCGCCCACCACTATCATTTCAGAATACAAATAATATCTACAACCAAACATAAAAAAGAAAACAGCCATATATATATAATAAATGTTGAATCGTGAGGTAGTTATTTAATTTTCCTCTAGATGCTGATTGATAATAATCATTAGGACAAAGGGTAATTGATATATAGGAAGAAGCGTTTCCTGCTCCCGCCGTCCCGAGATGCTTATCTTTCTCTCCCGGTAAGGTCAAAGACCATAGACGAGTGGGTCAAATCGAGTGGAACAACATCGACACCGACATCTTTGATGGTTGGTAGCGAATGGTTTTGCTCTTTGGCCCTCGCTCTTTATTCATCTAACGACTTCTTTTTAGCTGACAACCAATAATTTCATTCTATCATCTCTTTCTTACTTTAAGTGGAAAATAAAGTGAAACTCATCATCAACCATTAGCTTTACTTCAATCTCTCATGGACTTTATTCTCTCCGGGACTAATTCGGGAGAGAAGCTCCGGGACTCATTCGGGTGAGAAGAAAGAGACTCTAGCTTTTTCAGCTTTGGACCAATATTTTTTGAAAGAATTTAACTCGACCTCTCTTTTATGTAAAAAACAAACAAACATGTCATTCATATGATTTAAAGTTCTAATTTTAATTTTTAATAAATTGAGTTAATAAAAAATCAGGTTATTTATTTTAAATAGACTTGATTAAACTCAATAAATTGCAAATTTCACTGCTATATGAGCGATGGGCGTATTTTTGTAAAATTATAGCAGACAAGATTGTTTGTTTACCTTATCCATAACGGAAGCAGATGGGTAAAGAATTGTAGTCGGTCTCGGGGGAAACCGAATTCTAAAGGGTGCTCAGTAAAAGACTACAGAACTCATGGTCTCAACCAAAGTCACAAATTGTAGTATTCAATCAGGCTCGAGTTTTAGGACCTGGTGGTTTGACCAAAAATTTTATGGGGCCTCGTTCAGGGGCCAAAAAAGGATTTTTCTTAGTCCGTGATGTTACCTTTGTTTCGTAGAAATATTTGTCCACTCAGTCAACTGAATCAGATTGTTCTAATTGTCATACCATTTTACACAAGAAATGAAGCACTGATTAGGTTTTGAAAATATCGGTCACACAAACATTAGAACATTATTATAAAATTTCTTATTTTCTTTCAAACATTTCCAAAATGGGCTTAGCCAATTTTAATCAAATTAGTACCTTGAGGACCTCAAAAGTGCAGAAAAGTTCAGTAAAATTAGATTCTAAAGCACTTCACTATAAAGAAAAGCAGTTGCTGTCAATTTTAAAAATGTTTTCCTTATGATATATTTAAGCCTATTATGTTGTATAATCACAAAAAGGATACCATATCTATAGAATAAGTAAGAAGATGCCCGTTGTAGCCAACAGATATATATTCTGTTGGTGCACCAATTTTGGTAAGTCATTTATGGTTGCTTGCAATTCGTCCAGTCAGTGGGATATGGTATGTAATAGTTTGCTTTCGTTCTTTTCTAAAGGCGGAATGCAGCTATTGTCAGCCTTTCTCTTTTCACCCATCAACAAGTTACATATACATATTTAAATTCTCCGTATTAAAATTTTATTTGGATGATTATTTTGGGCAGAGGTCGAATTCTAAAGAAATATTGATTATCTTATTATAATTTATCCCTGTAAAAAGGTCTCAGTTGACTCAAATTAGGCTTAATTTTTTATTTATTTTTTTAATTTCTTTGCCGGTGAGAGGGCGACAATTGGACCATTTTAGATTATTAATTCAAACCTGATCGACGTTCAGAAGTGGTTTAATTTAGAATCATAAAAAAATTCTCAAATTTGCTAGTCTCTCTCCTGAAACAAAAGAACGAATTTGATTACTTGATTCCAAGTCAGGTTGATCCAGATCCTCTTGTTTTGGGGGGGTACGTTTGCATAAGATTCATTTTGATCTTGTATGTGTCGTTGTCGAATTGTCCAAGCGAGACGCCCCCCCCCCCCCCACATAAACTTGTTTTCCAATTTTCTAAAAATCTTTACAAAAGAAAAAAATTAAAATAAAATATATAAAAAATATTGATCTCCAATGCTTTGGGGGGGTCGCCCATCGCCCTGATCCGCGCATGTCTCAAGTATTTTTTGAAGATATTAATTATGGAACCTTCGACATTAGATTAAGCGCTACGCAATTTTACTGGCCTATTAAAAATTAAACTGTTATTGGTAAAGCTATAGTAAAACCATTTCCCGATTTTTTTAATCAAAATAAATTCCTAAAAATTCAATTTTTTTATTATATTAAAATTTTATTTTTTTATTTTTTTATTATATCTATTAAAAAATACTTTATTATTACCTATAACAATTTCCTTAAAATATTATTAAAAACATAAATGGATTAAACTACAAATAACTAGATAGATACAAGTTATTTATCATGCCACCTTTATTTATTTATTTAATATAATAAAAAAATGAATTTTGTTTCATCTCATTTCATGATGCAAAATCGAGAAATGCTTTTACGGCATGGAATGGAAGCCTAGACATCCGTTACGATTTGATCACGCCTTTATTAAAATTTAAAAAGGTTCTTGATAAATTAAACAATTAAATATTCCAGCGCCTCCCAATCGATCGCAGACCCCAAAGATCGAAAATAATTTTCTCTTCACCCGGGGCTCGGACCACAACGAGGCCCTAAATTTAAATTTGTTATGAATTGTCTTTACACGGCCTCGTTGTGGTCGAGCCCCGGAGTGAAGAGAAAATTATTTTCGATCTTTGGGTCTGCGATCGATTGGGAGGCGGTGGATACTAATTATTAATTAATGAATCAAGGCCTCAGGCTGCGAAAAAATGAACGAGGAGAGATTAAAAAAGCTCCATAATTTCATATAGACAAAGTGTTAGTTTGGGTTCAGGGATCAGTAGCTTTAGTGGATATAGGAGTTAAAACTCTTATGACAAAGCATTGCAGTACATATGCAAAGATCCCGGGTTCGAGCCCCGGCTGATCCTTTTGTCTGTAATAATAATAATAAACTTTCTTCGTTCCCTAAATTTAAAGTTCTTATAAAGTTTAGTAAAACATTTTCTTATTATATTTAAAGTAAAAAATTAAATATGTACATGAAAAAATTTAACTTCTATCATGTTATTTGTCTTTTTATCCATTTGAGTATGTTTTTAATGAAATTGTTATTAATAAAGACAATTTTATTTCTATTATAAAAGTAAAGAATATTTCTATTAAAAAAAGGGAGAGAGAATAAGAATAAAATTGCAGCGGTTTTTGTAACGAATTGCTTTAGTTAAGGGTAATTTTCCATTTTCTCGGTGACTCATTCAAGTCCGTTACCCTAACGTTCTCTCTCTCTTCATCCATTCACGACAATGATAGATATATACATCCATCTGGAACCTTTAGCCAGATGAAATTGATGGATTAGACATTTATTCGGATACCGTTTTGAAAAACTTGTAGAAAATTAAAAAAAAACTGTACTATTAAGAAGATTAAATAAACTAAGAGAGTGCAGTGTTAATGTAAATTAAAAATTAAGGTTTCTGTACTCCTGAAGATGAGTTAAGAACACAAAATATATTGATTATTGAGGCTTATAGAAAACATTTTAAATCTTTAATTTCTCAAAACTTTCATTGTTATGAAAATTTTGAAGACGTATCTTTTTTGAAGATTTGATGCTCTCTAGTGGTTGAGTTGATGTTAAAATCATTTAAAGATAGACTATCTTAATACTTAAATCTTCACTTGAAAATGACTCCAGAAATGTGATGTATGAAACAATTTTGAATCGTCTCAATTTTGGGAAAATATATCTTGATCAGTGGCGAGGCGGTGGACTTTTCAACCAGGGGATGATGTCCAAAAACCCCTTCATTTTTTTAAAGTATTTTATTCTTCCCTCCTTTTTGCAAATTTCATCGAATACGGCATTATATAATTTTATGTTATTTTTCAATTTTAGCAGTAGGTATAGATTTTTATGACACGTGTATGAAAATACTACACTACCGGCCAAAAAACGTAACACTTGAGCTAAAAAAATCTATTGAAATGTATCTTTGATGCAATGAAATTGAATACATTTTTTAACATGATATATTTGTAAACCTTCTTAATAAGTGTTTAACAGTTGTTGCTTGTCGTAGCTAAGAACAGTGGCTACCTATTTGTAGCTGCGCCCATCCTCGATTAACGCAACGGCTTTCGCAGAATCTGTAATGCTATGCGGTATAATTTTAAAGTATTTAGTCGAAAACACACTCAAATAATGGATTTCAAGCATATTATCAAAAGAAAACAGGAATTGAAAGATTATAATAAGGATATTAGATTTCATAAAAAATTTGATAAATATCAAATTATCCGCTTTTTATCTCATTTACATAAATTGTAATTTTTAAATAAAATATTTTAAATTTATGTTACACTTATTAAGAAAGGTTAAAAATATAATAAATTAAATGTTTATCCAATTTCATTGCATTAAAAATACATTTTATTAGTTATTTTTAAAAAATCCTCGTGTTACGTTTTTTTTAGCCGGCAGTGTATTAATGTTTTGAAATTTAGGCGGGATGCGCCACATCCACAGAATCAATGGACCGCCAGGCTACTGAATTTGATAAGTTTTTTAATCAAACTAATTATTAACAGGCGGTTGAAAAAAATAGACAATTGATTGAATCAAAACAAAACAAATAGTTGATTAATTAAACGGTAATTAAAAGTCCGAACGAGGTTCGGTGTTTCAGGTACTAATTCTTAAATCAAGAAACGAATTTTCATTTGTAATGAAACTGTAGAAGAGCTTTTAATTTTGTGATTAATTTTCTAATGAGTTAAATTTTTTATTAAAAACACACATAATTAGTTATAATTATTTATTGAACACGAATAAATAATACAATATAACTACGACGTTTCGATCTTTCTCAAGTATGAGCAGTCACTCCGATTATTATTTATTTAGGTTAACTGATTTGATCAAAGAAAATTCGCGAAACATTGTAATTTTTCATTAAACGTTTTTGAGATTGTTTTTATAAAGAATTATATTTATTTATGAATATTATATACAAAATAGGGGTTAGAAATTAAGCGGTTGTTTACCTTTAAAGGTGCGCTGGTGACTTTCCAAGTTGACTCGACGCTTTCTCGACACCAACTAAAAAGAGAAATAAAAAATTAAATAAATTCTTTAATTGATAAGATAATTTAACCGGACAATATTCTCCGAAATGTTTTTATAAGGAATCGTTGAAGAAATTCGCAAATGCATTTTCTAATCTTATCTATCTATACTTATTATAATCAGCTTTCGCGGCGACCCCGACGTGATTTTTTTTAATTTTAAAAACTCACTAATACTCCATAACAAATATATTTATTAAATTGAAATTATTATTATAAAACCCAATGGGAGGGATGGATGAGATGGGGAAGGAACGGTGGAAGGAAGAGAGATTGAATGACCAATCGACTTGATTGGGGAATAATGGAATTGAAATAATTATCGGAAAAGAGGTTTTTTTATCTAATTAGATTTTTCCTCTTATTAAAAACAAGGACTAAAGATGAATAAGGACACTCGATGGTGGAGAAGTAATCTCCGGAATCGGAGCAAAAATACAATGTATACATTAATTAATGTAAAATAATTGGTTTAATAAAATTTATAAAAAAATAAAATAAAAAAACCCAATACTGACTATACGGGGAGTAGCCCCTGGTCAACAAGTAGCCGCCGAAGACGAGCTTGGCATCTAGTATTATTATTATTATTTAATTAAGCAGATTAATTATAAGTATAGAACATAGAAAACCCAAAAACTTAACTAAATAATCGAGTCGAAATCTCGTGCAACCTGATTTATCTCAATAAAATGTGTAATCTATGTGGTTTCAGCAGAAACATATTTCCTTGTCGTTATAGTCAAAAACAAGGCATTAGCAAAAACAAATTTCGAAGAGGTGGGGGGGGGGATTAAAAACTGTATACTTCATATTATTACCTCATTTTGATATTTGTTTTTAAATTATTCTAATAATATACATCCAGTTAAAAAAATGTATATACTTATTACTTTATACTTTAGTATAAAATTGAATTTTTTATAATATTATACGTAAACGCGTTTCCTCTTATCTTAAAAAGAATTTAGGAGAAAAGGGATCAAACGTTGGTCATCTTACACTGGCTACGATTTTAGTCAAAAATAATTTTTTTAGAGCTTTCGATCTTTTATTAGAACATTATAAAATAAACCAAATTATATGTATTTATTAAAAACCGCTTCTAAAATCAGTTTTTAAACACATTTTTTGGTCTTAAAATTAATCTTTATATATAATTTCAGGTTAATAACCCATGAGAATTGATGAAGAAACCTAAGATGTTAAATATTATTTCTAATAAACTATTATAGTCGGTTTTAAAATAAATAATGAAAATTTGATGGCCGAAAATAATAATAATAATAAAAAAATCAGATTCTGAATAAAATAATTATTTAGAAAATCATATTCAATCTTAAAAAGCCGTCTTTTTTATAGCCTAAAAGAAAAAAAATGTGGGAATTTTTCAAAATTATTTTGATAATAACTAAGAACTGAAGATGCAAATGAGGTGATTATTAATCGTTTTTAAGGAATTTGGTGTTGGTAATTGGTGAAACATTTTTAAAATATTGGATAAAAAATACTTCTTGGCAGGTTTCCCATTAAGATATTAAAATGAAAGAAATTTATTTTTGGAGAGACTTTAATCTCGATATATAGTGAACCCACCATCAGGGGCAACAGAAAGTTAATATCTTATTGAGAAATAAGCTAATATCTTAATGTGAAACCTACCAAGTATTTTTTATCAAATGATTATTAATCCATAAAGGAGTCAAGATACTTTAGAATTGTTGGTTTTCTAAAGTTTAAAAATGACCTTCCATTAAATAATTTTATTCTAAATTTGTTATTTTTCTTTTTCATTATTCTAGGGCTACTCTCTCCATCCACTAATAAAGTTCTAATATATTTAAAATAATTAAATTGATTAATTTACTTAATTGAAAATCAAAACACCTTTTTGTTTGTTAATGCCTTTATCGTGACAACGCTTGAAAATCTGAATAAAATTAATCAAAAAAATAAGTTTTTTTTTGAATTTATTAACTTATAAAATATTCTAAAGGTAATTAGTTCCCGTATTAGTAATACAAGCATTTTAGCATCAGAATGAACTATCTATGACTTTCCGTAGTACCTAATTTTGTTTGATCCATTTAAAAGTGGTATGTTCTGTGTCATTAAATTACGAATGAAGAGATGGAATTCTTCTTAAGTTGTTTCAATTAAGTCACATTTTTTTATTTATCTTTAGTTTAAATTATTTCGTTTATTAAATCAACTTGCTGATTGAGGGGGAAAATAGTCCGTTAACCGAGTTAGAAATCTTGTCTTTGCCAAAATCGAGTTTTGGATGTTTTTTTGAAGGGGCGCTGGAAGGGGTTTTAGTGGTTTTTCTTCTTTTTGCGGGCTCTTGTATATATTTATAAAGATAAATATAGAATTTAAGTATAATTTATTACACCTTTAAAGTAAAGCCAAGCTAATATAAAAGTAGATAAGTGGGTGTTTGTAATTCAGGCGAATTTCTGCAATTATTTATCTGAATGAATAAAGATAACCTATTCTATTGATATTTGTATATTTAATTTAAATATTTTTTTTTAAATTATAAATTATTTCAGTTAATTTGATAAGAAAATAATAAATTTCATGTTTCAACTAATTAAATGAAATAAATAAATAAAAAGCGAGTTACATATATTCAATTTTTGTAATAAATGTTAGTTTATTCAATTAAGGAAAGTAGCTCAAAATGATTATGAGGGTAAAATAACCTAGTCGTCTTCTTAAATAAATGTAGGTCAAAGAATTATAAATTCTGGGTCTAATGTTAATCACTTCCTGTTTATTGATTACCTCGGTACATTCGATAAGTAATTAAGATAAAATCCTAGATATCGATAGGTGCTCACGAAAGCTAAAAATCAAAACTTCTTGTGCCAAAATATTTGTATAAATGCAGAAAATATTTCATTTATTAAAATATTTTATTGATATTTTAAGACGTTGTTATGATTTAGAGATAAATAATCAAACAGATTTTCATTTTCAAATTAATTAAATATTTAGATATTTATTTATTCGTTTAATTTAATTAGTTGAAACGTGAAATTTATTATTTTCTTATTAAATTATATGACATAATTTATTATTTGAAAAGGTAAGCTCTTTTTGTCACACAAAAAACGAATGTTAAGTGATCTGTTTACTAATAGGACACAACGAGCTTACCTAGATCAAATCGGATATTCATTCGACCCATAAGAAATAACAGATAAAATATTTTTAAATAAAAAACTGATTATGAATGTCAAACCTTCTAAAATATAGTATCAATCAAATAAATTATATAGGTACATATATACATATTTATATTATTGATATATATATATATATATTATTATATGCGTATAAGTATATGTATAATTAAAGTTTTTGAGCATCTTTTTTTTGAAAATAGTTGGTAGTTTTTTCAAAAAATCAGCTCGGGTTCAGATTAACCAAGATGTATTTTAAAAGAGAAAGAATTCAATCAATCTTTTTCGGACAAATTCTAAGATTTTAGTAGAAATATTATTAAATTGCGATATCAGAGGGGATTCATCCCCCAGGAGTCGAACCTGAGAACTAACACGCTATCCGGGCAGTCAGCTCACACCCTCGAGACAAAAACCTCTCTCTGAATCGCAATATATGATATAAGCACAGAAATTTTTTACTCCATTCTTCTAGAACGGAAATTAAAAAATTTAGCTTAAAATGAAAAAAAGTTTTTCATACAAGTCCTCTTATTTAAATGTATAATTAAAGATTTGAGCATCTTTTTTTTGAAAATAGTTGGTATAAGTATATGTTTATTTTTACCAAGCAGAGGACAACCTAATTGAATCGACAACTATGTTATTCTCGGGAAAACAAATTATTTCCAATCAAACCGTTTTTACTGACAAAATAATTTTGCCCAGTAAATACCTAGAGGATCCAAAAAGTGGTTCAGCTTACATTAATTGCGGGAAAAGATTTTTCTAGGATCGTTTGGTATGGTGTGGGTATGACAAATCTAAGTTTTCGACCTCGAAAGTGTGGGGAACAACTGTTGGTGGCCGAAAAACATCGAAATTTTCGGACTTTTTCCAGTTTTTCGCTTATAACTAAAAAACGGTCCATATTTTGTAAATAACCATCCTATAGTAAACTAAAGAAGACGAAATATCGCGTCGATTAAAAAAAATAGAAAATTGGTCTAGTAGTTCAATTTTTAATGGGGTTTCAAAAAATAGCCCTTCGGATCACTTTTGAATACCTAACCTAAAAACTCGCAATTTTTTGGATTGTTTCCCCATTTTGACCATGAAGGAGCACGTTTTCGACAAATACCACCCTATACATTTTTAAACTATATTAAATTTGCTAAAATTTACAAAGTTTCATCTTAATTGGATAATGGTAACCCGTGCAGCAATGAGGTTTAAATTGTAGCGAATTAATATAGTTTAAAAATGTATAGAGTGGTCTTTGTCAAAAACGTGCTCCTTCATACTCAAAATGGGAAAAAATCGAAAAAAGGGCGAGTTTTTAGGATAGGTATTCAAAAGTGATCTTTTTTTTAATTATTTATTGAATGTCACCGAGAACAAAGCCCATTTAGACAGCACATAAGTAGAGTGTTAGTAGGGTTAGTGAGGGAGCCGAGTTTTCAGCCAGTAGAAATTTTTATTTGCCAGCCAGGATCGAACCCCGGACCTCCATTCCAACATCGTCATAATCGATCGATGCCGAAGCGAGGTCAGCGCGTTAGCTGACTGAGCTACCCGGTTCCCCCAAAAGTGATCTGGGAGACGCGAAATTTCGTCCTCTTTAATTTACTATGGGACGGTTATATACAAAATATGGACCGTTTTCGAGTTACTATATAAGCGAAAAACTGGAAAAAGTCCGAAAATTTTGAGGTTTTTCGGCCACCAAAAGTTGTCCCCCCACACTTTCGAGGTCGCAAACTTAGATTTGGCATACCCACACCATACCAAACGATCCTAGGAAAAAATATTTTCGCGCAATTCATGTCAGCTGAAACCCCTCTATTTACAGGGCTAATTACCAAATCACTAAAATTTTCAGAAATAATTCCGAATCTGGTGAAATTTTTCACTTTTCTTTTAAATTCTAAGTTTAAACATTCAAATCTCGACAATACAATTTAATCAACTTGTGTATTTTTGTCAAAATAACAACCGCTTATAAATATTTTGAGTAAATTAGAAATAATTATTCTTTATTTTTATCCTTTATTCTAACTGTATCTGTTTTACCTCTATCTTGGTCTCTTATTATTATTATTATTATTGTTAGGAATGGTAAGAATTGCAGTCCAAAGTGACGTGACTCGGACAATGCGCGTATTACATTACAAATTATAGCTTATTCAATTGTATTTTTATTCAATTATTATGTTCAATAGGTATATACTCAAAAGACAATAGAAAAATATAAGAAAAATATTCGCCAATGCATTTTATTAAAAGATTAAGTGTATTGTTGAAAGCTTAGTACATGAAGAAGAAAAGAGTGACGTGAATGCAAATGGGCTAGGCAGTCACCTGGGCAATAAAAAATAATGACGCTTTGTCATTCACAAAACACTCATGGTCGTCATTTTCATTAGAGTTTAAAAATGGAATCATTTAAAAAATAATAATAATCATTTAATAAATCAATTAAGTAAAGAAATGTAGCTTTTTATTTGTTATCGACTTATTTTAACATGTAATTCTTAAGTACATGACTTGTTAAGAGTTATTGTTTGAGAGAACATGTTTAGTACTTGAGTTTTTTTTTGTTTCTTTTTATGATTTATTTGAAGTGTTTTTAAAATCATCAAATTTATAAGCCTTTTGTTTCGAAGAGGATGGTATCTCGATACTTGTTAATGTCAAAATGTAAGTAACAAATTAATCGGTACGCTCGGAATGCGGACAAAAATATTGAATTCATTATTTTGTTGGTCATTGTGTTTAAAAGTGCTTAAATTGAGGAGAAAATAAAAATAATAGTTTCTCTGTTTGTGTGTTTGTGTGTGTTTCTGGATTCAGATAAAAATACCTGCGATAACTTAAAAAAATTAATGAAAGAGAAAGTTTGTTTTTGTGCTAAAATTTGTGTATTTCTAATTCAGGGAACTGATTAGATTTGGGACTTTCTACCTTCAGATGATCTCCCTGTTAAAGAATCCAATATTATTCAAAAAATAAAATAATTTTTTGAGTTTTTAATCCGTTTTTATAGTAGAAAAATAATAATAAATCAAACAGGTGTGTTTTTTGAATTATTCACTGAAACTGAAAAACTTGAAAAAGTTTTACTTTTTCTCTGCAATTTATAACGATTTTTGGGTCTGACAACGTTACTAATAAATGGAAAAATAATTTTTTTGATCAAAGTTTACTTTTGTAGAAGCCAGAGTAATTTTTCGAATTTTAATAAAAATGACTGATTTTTTCATAATTTTATTACAATCAGAAAATTTTTTGCTTAACATCGGAGTCTTTTTTATTCAAGAATAATAATTAGTACCATAATATAGTATAGCATATAAATGCAAATTAATAAATAAGATCACGGGGAAGTGAAACTTTAATTTTAAAACCCACTAATAGCTTATGAAGTCATGGCAAATAAAATTTATTAAAATTAGGAAATTTAAATTATTATTTTAAAACCCACTTATAGATAAATACAATAAATAACAATTAGGAAATTTAAATTACTATTTTTAAAAATCAAGACTTTTCTCTTATTTCCCCTCTATTAGATAGATTATTTCCCCTTTATTATAACGAAAAAATTCAATCAGATATGTCGCTAAAGAAGTTTCACTTCTAAAATCAAGTTCAAAAATGAACATTTTTAGTGATTTTCTTATGTTTGTATGGACTTTCTCGTATCAAAAACCCCAAATATAATCTCCCATCATATTCTTGTTGTACTTTCGTAACGCCGGCCGTTCAAATTCCATCACATCTTGATAAAAAGGCTCTCCTTGCACCTCTGAGTAGGCAACCGTATTATCTTTAAATTGGTCCGGTGATCAGGTGAGCATGTATCGATATGAAGTTTATGGGACTGCTCGTAAAATCAATTAGAATCTTCAAAACTTACTTATCGACGTAAAACAGACAAAAGGAAACTTTAAATGCTAAGAATTGATCTTTTGGTGTTTTTCGATGCCTAGCATTAGAATTTATGCATTAAAACAGAAACCCAGAAAAAGAGTTTTTTCGACCTGTGTAATATATGTTTTTTACATGAAGATTATATTTTATTTTAATTTGATGTAGTTTCATCGTTCACAAATGTCCTCTTAATTGATCTAGTAGCTACATAAAGTTATTATTAAAAAATAGCATTGTATTAAAGAACATACAAAATTGTCGAGAAAGGAATTCCTAGATAGCTTGGAATTAATTTTAAACACTTTATTTTTTTCATATAATAATTAATTCATTAATCAAACATCCGTAGTCTCTATGTGCGAAAAGAAATTTGAGCATTATTCTCAGAAACTGCAAACAGCGTACCGAGTCTTGATTTTTTTTTTTTAATTATTCAATTTTCTTAAATTCTTTGTTTAAGAGATTATGGTATCGAATCATGTTAAATTCAAAATATACATAGATAATACATTACTCGGTACGCCTGGAATACAGGCAAAATATTGAATTCACTTTTCTTTTTTTGTTCATTGAGTTTATAAATGCTTAAACGTGGTATAAAATCAATTTTCCATTATTTTTTGTTTCGCTTACATATGCTTTTCTTGAAATTTGTATTAAATTTTTATTCCTAATTCTAGACCTATTGTAGTACTTCACCCTGTAACATACCTATATCTAATTATGTTCTTTTTTAATTTCTTGAAGTACCTTTTTAGTCCAGTTAAATTGTTCTCTAAAAATCCCCACGTTTTGGGGTAGTTTTGATTTCTTGATCGTACATGTTTTTTGGTGTGCTGAGTCCGAATCTTCTAACAAAATTTCGTGACGGAACATAAATGCAAAAAAAGTTTAAAAAAATCTCATTTTTTGGATGTTATTTGCTTATAACTCGAAAATTTTCAACTTTTCATAAATAACCTCTTTTTTCAAAATGAAATTTCATAAAATTTCATTATTTAGGTTTTTCTACGGCCAACCGTTCGGGCTCAAGCCTTAACTGAAAATTGGTGTATTTTTTCTGTTTCCGCAAATCCCAAAAACTCACCCTTTTTTCGATTTTTTCCCATTTTGACCATGAAGAAGCGTGTTTTTGACAATGTCCACTCTATACATTTTTAAACTAGATTAAATTTTCTACAATTCAAACAAAGGTTCATCTTAATTGGATAATGGTAACCCGTGCCGCAATGAGGTTGAAGTTTTGAAAAACTGCAATTTTTTGCAAAAAATCGCAGTTTTTCCTTCATAAAATGAAAAACCACTCATCCTAGAAACTTGATTTCTATCTCATTATCTAGGAAATACATTTTCTTGACTTGCACGTTTACTTGGACCAATTTTTTGTTAAAACTTTTAGATTTATAGATATCTAGCATTTTCCATGACGAAATTTTCGTCACGAAATTTTGTTAGCAAACCTCAGATTCGGATTTAGCACCCCCAAAAATATATAAGGTCGAAGAAATTACAACTAGCCCAAAATTTTCCGGGTAAAAACCCAATTTAACTGGACTATTTGTTTTAATAAAAAAAAATTCCCACTAAATATTTTCCTATGTGGATTGACCCCCTCATGAAAATTTTCTGGCTACGCCACTGTTTGCCAGCGTAGCATATAATTTGAATTTTATTTTGAAAAAAAAGCAAAATTCATTATATAATAGTAGTATTTTTCCGTATTTAAATTTTAATTTTATTGTTCGGGAAGGTAAAACTGATTTAACATGTTTTAATAAATATATTATATGTTAGGTGTAAAATAATAAATTATACACCTTGTAGTGGGCCAAATGACAAAAAGGCGAAAAAGGACAACCCCGAAATTGGAATCATTATTAAAATCTAAATTTATTACGTGTAAAATTTATGAAAAAGACAATTAATTTCGCAACCGTTCACCATTCATACCTGTGAAATTATTTATTAGTTTAAAAGGAATTTTAATGAATTTATGACTCGAATTTTTGCAATTAAACTCTTTTTAAACAGCTTATATATAAATTATATATATATAGAGTGTAAATTTTTTCTAAATAAGAAATAAAACTTTTATTATTGCAGTTAGATGTGTTCATCCAAGTCTCTCAATTATAATATTATTTTCATTTTAACGAGAAGATATATAATTAAAAATAAATAAGAAAATATTACATCATAAAAATCAATAATAAAATAATTTTTCATTAAACTCAAAAGTATCGCTAGACAATCTCCCCTTCTTCCCGCGTGTCTCAACCATATTACTATTTATTATCTGAACTCGTCTTTAGATTTATCCAATGTGCTCTCGTTCCTTTAATTTTTTCAAGAACTTTTAATTTTTCCGGAGAAAGCTAATTTCGAGGCACTTTTGACCCCCTCCCCTACCGCTCTGAACCCATTTGAGACACAGAGCTGTAATTATGTAATCGATTTTGTAGAGACTATAAAATTTCATGTTTTGGATTAGTATTATAATAATTAAAATAATTATATTTTAAGAATATATAGAAAACAAACTTTGTATAAATTTAACAGAAAAATTTTATATTTTTAAAATATTTTCAAAAAATATATAAAAAACATATTTCGAAAATCTATTTATTTCCATACGGGTAACGTCCTCTAATTTGGGACCGTTTAATATTAGGATGCATCAAAATGAAAAATAGGGATAATAAACCGATTTTTTTAAACTTTAGAGGCCTAGGGCTCGATTACGCGATGTTCGATATAACTCTAAATCTACGGTTATTAGTTTTTCATCTATGCGAACAAGTTTCCGGGTTATTCCGTTGATTTCGAAATACTTTTAAAATAAGAACCACTCTAATACGCACACTATACTGACACTATCAGTGATATAAAGTTGTCTAGAAAATTAACATAGACAGCTTTAGCCACGAACGTATGTATAAAAGGTTGCATATATAATAATTATTATATTTTTTATGTTTTTGAGAGTACAAAATAATGCTTTGGAATACAAAAGGAGTACGGTTAACAAAAAGGAGTACAAATCTCCTTAAAGGAGTAGATTTGGTCCCTTTTATAATCGAAAAAATATGTGTGAGCCTCATCCAGATAAGCTCACGGGGGAAGTGAAACTTTAGACGTAGATGTTATTGAAATAATTTAAATTTCCTAATTTTAATAAATTTTATTTGTCAATAAATATATGTGGGGTTTAAAAAAATTATTTCCCCTCTATTGAGTGATTTCCCTTTTATTGTAACAAAAAATCAAACAGATACGTCGCTAAAGAAGTTTCACTTAAAAAAATATATATATATATTATTTTGTATGATACAGATTTCGGAGAGTAAAAACAAATGTTAACTTTAAAATTAATGACAAAATTGTTAATTAACTGTTTCTTTATCATTGGCCAATCAGAAAGTAAAGACTCTATTTCTTTTTTTATTTTACTTTATTTTATCTTAAAGTTACGAGAAGAATTTCATGTTGCAAGTAGGATGTTTCTGATGAAGTACCCGGCCATGAAATTGTCTGTTGTTGTTGTTTTTGTCATCATCAAGATTTAGATTAGAAGAGAATTAATTCGCCTCGATAGAATAATTCTATTAGCGTGGTGTGTGGCACGGCTTAAGAGAATTGACCCTTCGGATAGATAGAGCAAACAACTGTTTGATCGTTTGATTAAAATTCAATCTATTCATTTAATTTTATATACAGGGTGTCCCGTATAACAATGATAAACCCTGAACAGGGATCTGAACATACAATTTTTTTTTAGTAAAAATCTCATAATTTTCTAGTTATAGACATTTTTTTGAAAAAGAAAATCGCTACTCTGCCCTAAATATTGAGATGCTGTGGCTACAAATTTACATATTTTATTATTCTGATTTTTGTTGCGCAATCCTGAATAATCCTGCAATTGACTGGAATTCAAAATAAAACAATAAGTACTATACTTTTGGAGAAAAAAAAATATTTTTGTCGGACTTATGTTTTAAAAAATTTTTATCAGCTAACTTGGAATCATCTTTAATGAAAAAAAGTCGAGTATAAAAGCACGGCAAGCTATTTTTGTCAAGATTTCAAAATAGTACAGCACTTTGTACTTAATTCATTAGAAAAATCGGTTGTCTGTAAAGTCGGTTTACTGACGATAGTTGAACGTGACAACGTCATAAGAAAATACCATTCCATCAGTATTGTTGTCACGTTCAACTATCGTCAGTAAACCGATTTTATAGACAACCGATTTTTTCCATAAAATTCTTCGTTCAGAAAATCATTTTAAATTTACAAAATACTTGAATAAAATTTATTGTTTAAATTTCTACTCGACTGTTAAAATTTAATTTTTGACTTTATTATTTTATAATAATAAATTTTGTATTGACATTATTTCTTTCAGCAAGTAAACTGAATAAAAGTTGTTCAATTAGTTACTTAATTATTTTTGCAAATTTAATTGTAATTTGTTGTAAAAAAGTAATAATTTTGAATAATTTATTATAAGAATAATCTGTGATTAAATTATTGTTCATAAATCTTAAATTTAAAATTTAAAATTTGGAGACATGATTAAAATTTTTGTAACTGTATCTTTTAAAAAGCCCGCTACAATCTTTGTCGCTCGTTCCGCGCTCTCGCGTGCACTTCAAGCCTTAAATGGAACGCCTCCGAGCGAGGTAACGCCGCATGAGTTATGTTTTTTCGTGCGCGCAGCCGGCTCCATCGAATTATAAGACGTTGTCACGTCAAAAAAATATTGATGTTTTTTGGCCAAATTATCTCATTTAAAAAAATATTTTAATAGTGTTTTTTATTTAATATATGTTAATTAATTATGTCGCATCTTAATGATCTAATCTTAGGCTATTAATGGCATTACATACATTAATACTAAAATAGCTAATAATAATGCCATTAATAGTCAAAGATTAGTCCAATTAAGATAAGACATAATTAATTAACATATTAAATAAAAAACACTATCAAAATATGTTTTTAAATTAGCTAATTTTGCCAAAAAAATATCAATATTTTTTTTCTAAAGAATGAAGTACAAAGTGCCCTACTATTTTGAAATCTTGACTAAATGGGTGAATTTTTTAAATAACTTACCATGCTTGTTTACTTGACTTTTTTACATTAAAGTTGAATCAAAGTTAGCTGATGAAAATTTTTTAAAACATAAGTCCGGAAAAAATATTTATTTTCTCCAAAAGTATAGTACCTACTTATTGTTTTATTTTGAATTCTAGTCAATAGCAGGATTATTCAGGAATGCGTAATAAAAAATATGTAAATTTGTAGCCACAGGATCTCGATATTTAGGGCAAGGTAGTAATTTTCACAATTTTCAAAAAAATGCCTATAACTCGAAAACTATCACACTTTTATTTTAAAAAAATTTGTATATTTAGGACCGTCTTAAATTGCCCTATACCCTGTTCACGGTTTATCATTGTGATACACCTTGTACAAATATATTAGTTTTTTCACACACTGTCTTTATCACGAAAATATTTATAATTAATAAATTATTATTATTCCTGGCTCTTCTTCCTGAACCTGGCTGTGGTTACCTGTTGTGGTTGTGTTTGTTGTTGCAAGTGTATAGCAGTTTCTGATGCAAGGGAAACATATTACGCTATTAAACTCATAATAAACCACAACTTGAATATGAAAAAACGAAGAAATAGTAAAGAAGAGAATAGTCCACGCGTACCTATTTCATCCGTTTAACATTCCTTTCGAGATTGCGTGTAAATGATTAGCATACCTTGTGAGCCTGTTATTTGTTCAGCAATTACAATATATCATTCGCAAATTAAGTATATTTTTTACGTTTCTTATATGATACCGATGACTAATAAAAGAAATCTAATTGATCAAATAAATTTATATATAAACGATTTTTTTATAAAACAATCTCAAAACGTTTAGGTATTAGAAATCTAAACGTTTCGAGAGAAATTTTCTTTTTCAAATATTTAGGTAAATTATAAAAAAACAAAAAACAAAAAAAACATTGAAAATGGAAAATTTCTCCCGAAACGTTTGGTCTGCCAATGAACGTTTGAAGATGTTTTTTTTTTTTGTATAAAGTATTTGTATTTATTTATACCTACACATTCAAAACCGATTAAATGGAAACTTCGCACTTTTTGGACCCTGGGCGAAAAATTTCCATAATTTTTAATTTTTTTTTTAATTCTTTATCCAAAATTTTGTCTTTTTTTCATTCCCGAAATTTCACTCTCTAGTAATTCTCAATTTAAACAAATATTTAGTCCGTACAACGGGACTGTTTATCATTTTTATAAGAAAATTCTCAAATTTTTACCATCGAATCATAGGTGAATTAAATATTTCTTCCCGAAATTTGATATTGATCGTCTGTTCCATTACCGAGAAATAAATTATTGAAAATTGTCCTTTTAACATGGAAGTAAATGAAACAAGCTTTTTAAAAGGGCTATAACTTCTATACAAATTACAACATTTTCAACAAATTTATACAAATCGATAATTCAACTTTTATGAATCGAATGATACATTTTTCAATAGATTTGACAGTCTAGTTAATTAGTTATTCATAAATATAAAAATAAAAAGTATTTGAAGCCAACAGAATATAACAAAAGCACTAGTGTAGAATTTCAACTCTATTTCTTGAAATCGTTTTTGTGTTAAATAAATGTTTTTATAATGAGAACAAATTTATCTCAATTTTCTTTTTATTCGAAATTAACCTCATTATTAACAATTTTTTTATTAAAAAATACATAAGATTTTTTCGAAGATCAACCAGATAGATAAGCTGTCCCGAAATCCCTTAAGTACATCAAGCAGATGAAACATTCTTTGATTTTCTCAATTATTATTATTTACTAGCTTCAAGGCCCGCCTTCAGCGGGCCTTTTGCTAACCAGGGGGCTTCGCTGCTTTATTGATGTTTTATTAGTAACAGAGAATAAATATAATTGTTTTATTATAAAGTCTTAAATAGACATAATTTGTGATTCTATTTAACTGTAATATACACTCATAACAAATAAGATGAAACAAATATTTAAAATGTATTAAAAATCTCTATTGATAAAAAATTCTCTTATTCTCAAGCTTGAGTTGTTTATCATAAAATAATTTAGTCTTATTGATTTTAAGTCGATTCTTCCACGTTTTCAGTAGAGCTTGCCATTAATAGTCAAAACATCAAAAATGGAATGCAAAAGGTTATTCCTCTAGTATTAGATAAGAATCGATCGTTATTTTTGATTTTAAGTCGATTCCTCCATGTCTTCAGCAATGGTTACCAATAATAATCGAAGGGTCAAAAATCTAATGTAGAATTATTATTCCTCAAGTATTAGATAAGAATCGATTGCTATTTTTGATTTTAAGTTGATTCCTCCATGTCTTCACCAATGGCTACCAATAAAAACCGAAACGTCAAAAATCGAATGTAGAATTGTTATTCCTCGACTCTTGAATGAGAATCGATCATTATTTTTGAAATAAAGTCAACATCAGGCGCGGATCCAAACCTCTGATTTGGGGGGGGGGCGGTCGCCGGTATATCTACTTTTGATCTCGGAAGTGTGTCGCGGTCGAATTGTCACAATGTGGGGGGGCAGAGACGCCCCCCCCCCCCACATAGAACTTTATTTTCTTCAATTTTAAAATTTAATGATATATATAAAAAATAAACATATAAAAAATATTGATCTCCATGCTTAAGGGGGGGGGTCGCCCCATCGCCCCCCTGGATCCGCGCATGGTCAACATGAACTGCAAATAGCAAGTGATATCTGATTAATAATGAAGGAATAAACATGTTAATATTTCAAATGAATTTGGATAAAGTTTAGCAACGATCCGTTGCAGTTTGAATAAGATAGTACATTGGATAAAGTTTAGCAACGATCCGTTGCAGTTTATTTTTTTAATTTTTTTTTTAAATGTACTTTAAAAAAAATAGATAGTTTTTTTAAATCTTTGTTGCATTATTAAATTCTTCTTCAACGATAATGTGGTTAGATCTCTTTTATCTATGCTATTAAGATAAGACATCTCAAAAATGTGACAGATAGGGCTGCCAACACAAAGTTAGTTTGCTATTTAGTTATTTTATTGTTTGGCAAGCTATGTTGGCAATTCAGATTTGGTTTCAGTTTTCCGTGAATTTTCCAATTTTCCGGCAACTTTTCGGATTTTTTTTTACATATTAACCTGAAATGGACTATTACGAACATTTAAAAAAAAATTAGCCAAATCGGCCCAGGCATTTGAGAGATCTGCGCTTACAAAGAAAAAGAAATTCATTTTTATTATATAGAAGATTGTACATATAATATATACAGAATTAATATAATTCAATTCAAGGGGATTCCGAAATTATTTGAGTCTATTAAATCTATTAAAGCAAGAGTACCCGGATTTCCTCTACTAACAATAGAAGTTTGCAAAAAAGGCCATCATTATTAAAAAATCAAAAACTTCCCTCCTCCCCCCTTTTTTTTAATAAAATAGTTGATTTGACTAGGTGGTCAGAGAGATATTTAACTTATTCATTGATTTGATTGTTTGTTTGATTGTTTTTTAGGCAGAGGCGGGATGTATGGCGGGTGTCGTCGTGACGGTGCTGATGATGACCCTGACGCTGGTCTCCAGCTCGCCGTTGCTGCGGGCCGGCCACCTGCATGTGACAGTGAGCAGGAACCACAAAGGCGACATGTTCTACTCACCAGGCAAGTAATTATAAACAAAAAAAATCAACTGTCCAAGGCACCACAGGACTTTCAAATTAGTTTTTCCATTATTTGAAATCATCATGACACAATTTTCTTCATTCAAATTATTTCAATTTGGGTTTCCCTCCAAGACGTTTTGAGAAAATCGAAAAAAAAGACGAAATTGCAAAATATCAAAAATTTTCAAGTAAACATCAACTTCCGGTTCTTCGATTTTAGCCAAAATCATGAGGGTCTTCTTTTAGCTACTAGATAACTTAAGTTTTAAATCCCATAGCTCTGCAACTTAACGTATACGAGATATGAACGATTAAAATATTTAAATGCGACACTCCTAATTTAAACCCTCTTCTTTAATTTCAATTGGATTAAAATTTATACACGACTAATAACTTATGACACTTGATAAGTACACCAGGAGAAAAAATAATTCATTTTCAATCATTATTTTTCTGTCTGTATGCTAGATACATGTGTCTGAATTCAGATACCTACGATAACTTAAACATGAAAAATCGCAGGAAGTTCGTTCTTATGCTAAAATATTTATATTTCCATTGAGGAAAACTGATTAGATTATAGATCTATTTCAAAATTGCATAAAAACTCATGATTTTATGCAGATTTTAAGCTATGTTATAATATAGGCATAAATCAACAATTCATTTTATATTTAAGTTCATTATTAAATTACTTATATGGTAAAGGCGTCTCTAGTGTATATATAAGTTTTCACTATTTTTTACTTTAGTAGGTATTGAATTCAAGCAAAAAGTTTCAAATTTTTAAAACTAGAAAGCTCAAAATCTAATCAGTTCTTCACATTGAAAAGACAAAAATTTTAGCACAGGAATTATACTTTTCGTTTTTTTTTTAAGTTATCGCAAGTATTTGAATCAACACACATTGTAGGAATTTCATTCTTGTTCTAGAATATTTATATTTCCAATGAGGAGACTGATTAGAATTTAACTCGTCTAGCTTTAGAAGTTCGGATTCAAAATTGCAGAAAACCTCATGAATTTATGCAGATTTTAAGGCGATGTTATAATTTAATGAACAGTTTATTTTATATTTTCTTTTTCTATTTTTTGATTTTAGCCAAAATCTTGAGGTACTTCCTCTAGCCTCTAGATAGCCTAAGTTTCAAATCCCAAAACTCTGCGACTTAACGTAGCCGATAAATGAACGATTAAAATATTTATTTTGCGACACTCCTAATTGACACCCTCTTCCTTTCTTATTTTTGGCCCGACAAGTGAATCGGTTCCGTGCTAAGTTCTGAAATTGAACCAGATTCCCATTCGCCCAAATGGAAGTTAAATAATTTTTTATCTAATGAAATTAAATTAATAAATCAATAATCGATCCATCACAAGTGTCAATTAGTAACTATATATGTTATCTTAGGGTGTGTCGTTTGGAAGCAACACTTTTATTTATATATCCACTTTGCTCCCACTTAAAAGTATAAAAAAAAATACAGGAAGATAGATTTAAAATAAATAAATGAAAAAAATAAATAAATCCAACAGGGTATTTGAACCCATGAGAAATACCATTTGATGATTGATTTCTAACAAAAAATTATTCTGATTTTTGGTTTCAAATAAAATAAACTGCAACGGATCGTTGCTAAGCTTTATCCAAATTCATTTGAAATATTAATATGTTTATTCCTTTATTATTAATCAGATATCACTTGCATTTTGCAGTTCATGTTGACTTTAATTCAAAAATAATGATCGATTCTCATTTAATACTTGAAGATTAACAATTCTCCATTGAATTTTTGACGTTTCGGTTATTTTTAGTAGCCATTGCTGAAGACATGGAGGAATCGACTTGAAATCAAAAATAAAACCGAAACGTCAGAAATCCAATAGAGAATGGTTATTCCTCAAGTACTATTTGAGAATCAATCGCTATTTTTGATTTTAAGTCGATTCCTCTATGTCTTCAGCAAAGGTAACGGATAAGAAAATAACGCAGTTGCTATGGTTACTTATAAAATTTCCTCCCAAATTTTTAGCATTTCACAGAGAGAAGCCTATCCATTCTTACTTAAGCAAGGTTAAATGAGCTATATTAAAACTATCAAATGAATAAATTTTAAAGAATTTAAAAAAGTACCATCTTACTCTAGAGTAAAGTACTTTAAAATATAATTTTACTAAAAACTTTATTTAACCTTTTTTGTGGTCCTCAAGGTATTTAATTAGGATATTAAATTTCATCAAAATTGGTTAAGTCAGTTTTAAGATATTTAGAAAAAAACTAATCAGCGCTTCATTTTGTTAAAAGAATCGTAGGTTTTCAATGTCATTTCAATTGGTGCAACGGTATGGAAAAAATCGTGGACTAAAAAAACGATAACATAGATCCATATATACGCACGCACTAAATGAAAAAATCGCACTTTTTGGCCTCTCGACGAGACCCCATGTAATTTTTGGCAAAACCGTCACGTGCTTAAATTCAACCTAATTGAATACTACAATTTGTGACTTTAATTGAGACCATGGGTTCCGTAGTCTTTACCTGAGGACCCTTTGAAGCCACGCTTGCCGCGAGACCGATTACAATCCTTTACCCATGCTTCGCATTGGATAAAGTAAAAAGATCTGAACTTAAAGGTCAGACAAAATATATATCTTATAAGAAAGAAAGGTCCTGGGAACCACGCTTATAGAGAATTAAATAATCCATACTAAATAAGTTCTTATATAGTCAAATTTTTAAAATTAATGGTTTAGAAAAATTGTAAGGGGATAAATGGTTATTTAATAGAAGAATTTACATAATTATTGTCTATAGGGTTCATATGTAAATTCTTGAAGACTTTTAACGCCTATAACCTGTAAACCATTAATTTTGCAATTTGACTATAACATCTTAGTTTATAAAGGAATCATTCACTAGAAAATTATTATTTCAATTTTTACGTATATTTTTTTGCAAGTAACGGACAGAACTCTAATAGATATGTGGGTGTTCTTAAGGGTGGGGGATGGAACTGGGGGCTATTTGTAATTATTTGGTATATCGTCGCCTTAGAGTGTAAACCTGCTAACTCACAACAAGAAAATTTTACATGCCAGAGAAAAAACAAACAAAATTTAATATTGTTGTTGTAATGGAAAGAAACTATTTTTCACATTTTGTGAAAGGAAAGTGAAGGAAATTTTTCAAAACCCTGAAGAAGGAGGGAATAGCCTCCGAAACGTCGGTTTTATGAATAAAAAGATATTGTAAATTATCTTCTTCTTTTTTGGACTGCCTCATCAACACCCACTTAATATGATTTATTAATTAACGAGGAGTGCTGGGTTTAGTAAACAAAGATTTGTTTTTTTTTAATTTTTAACCGACTTCAAAAAAGGAGGAGGTTCTCTATTCGACTGCATTTTTTTGTGTGTTTATGTTACCTCATATCTCCGCCAATTGTGAACCGATTTTGATGATTTTTTTGCATTGGGTTCAGTTTAGCTTCCGATTGGTCCCGTTTTTTTTCATTGGTATTGGACCTTTTTTGATATGTTTGTTCAGGCATAACTTCTTTGTTTATGAGCCGATTTTAATGATTCTTTTTTTATTTGAAAGAGGGTGCCTTAGGGGTGGTACCATATTAATTTGGTCAAGTTCTGAAGATATGATCAATGACGAAATAACGCAAATCTCCAATTCTTATGACCAAATAATCGAAATTATAATAAATAAAATCTTTTATAAAAAAATCTTAAAACATTCATTTAAAACCCGCAAACGTTTCGAGAGAATTTCTATATTTATGAATTGAATTTTATTATCATTTTCTGATTCATTCGCCCGACGCTTTCTCTTACGAGATGCATGCAAGGTATTATATTAAGTCACTATTAATAACATTACTAAAAAGAGAAAAATAAAAATAATTTTTATAAAAAAATAAAAACCGACTTCAAACAAATTAAATGCAAAAAATAAAATAATAATAACTTAAAAATCAAATAAAATACACTAACAGGTATAAAATAATTATTATCTTATTTAGTTACAACTAAACGACGAAATATTAACATGAAATTACTTTTTGAAGTCGGTGCCAAACATATACATTTTATGAATCGCACTCGACGGATCTTAGTACGTTTGGCGGGTACGCTCGCTTATAGGTAGGTATAGTTTGTTATGGCACCGACTTCAAAAAGTAATTTCATGTTAATATTTCGTCGTTTAGTTGTAACTAAATAAGATAATTATTTTTATACCTTTTATTGTCTTTTATTTGATTTTTAAGTTTTTATTATTTTATTTGTTGCATTTAATTTTTTTGAAGTCGGTTTTATTGAAATATGTATCATTTTAACTAGTTAATTACTTTATAAAATTCATATTGATGAATTCTTGATGGCTCCCGTAGTTAGTGTTTAAGTTTTAAGTACGAGTAAATAAACAAATAAATAAATAAGTTATAAACTTAAAATTCATAATAATAATAAAATAAAGTAAAATTACAGGTAGGTCTCACATAAAACATTTTATGTGAAATCTACTTTTTAATTTTACTTTATTTTTTTATTATTAAAAAATTTTTTCATCTTGAACCAACACCTAACTCTTTAAAAATTATTAAACATTCATAAGTTAAATATACTTAAATATTTCCACGGAATTCAAAAAAATGTATTACAATTGATTATTTTGGAAATTTTTATTATGAGGTGAAGTATACCTGTAAAGATTAAGTATATAGAATTAGGATTTTTTTAATTTATTTCATTTGAAAATGACCGTGTGAAACTGTCTCAAAGTAATCATTTTCGAGATTTTGTCGGGATTCAAAAGTGGCTTAATTTAAAATAATCTATAAATTCCCTCATTACTAATGAGAAATAAAAATGAATATGAAGCCACAAATATTTTAGAAGAAATAAGATACAGAACCCTCGGTATGCGTGTCCGATTCTCACTTGGTCAACTTATTTTAATCTCTTAAAGTACAAATATTCCGGTACCTATTTTTCGCTTACTTTCCAAAGGTTGGCACCTTTAATTCCAGCTTAAACTAGCTTTTCTTCATACAACTTTCAAGACACCCATCCACAAGTATTTTCTACTAGGCGCTAAAATTGTTCGTCATTATTGTCAATTATATTGTACCTTATTGATTATCAATTGTACACCTTATGGCATTGATATCATTAAAAAAATCATAAAATGTTTCTAGGTGCGACACTGTATTATTTAACCATACAGGGTATGGTCAAGTATTGTAATCGTACATGAAAAAAGTGTTTTTTTTTCCTTCTTTTTTTTCAAAATATCTCAAAAACTGGTGAAACTATTTTGATTAAAAAAATTGAGCTAAACCATGGCATTTCGATCTACAAAAAAGCCCTAATAAGTGAACATCGAAAAAATTATATTTTTCGAGATAATAATTGTTTTGTCAAAATGTCTGTTAGTCTGTCTGATTGTTAGTTAGTTAGTTAGTCTGTGCGTTACCAAATTTTTGTGGACGAGCTAGCTCAAAAACTAGTGGGAAAATCAAAATCAAATTTCATACGTAGTTTCGGTTAAGAGCTGATTAGATTTTGGTGCATATCGACCCTAAATTAAGGGGGGTGGAAGGGGGTTAAAAATTAAAAATCTAGGCTATTTGAGCAAACTCAACCAAATTTTATATACATAATCAGTGGACCCCCAAAAGTCTAAAAATGCAAAAACTAACCGCCTAAACGGGGGGGGGGGGGGGGCTGGGGTAGGGTCAAAAAATGAAAATCTTGACCATTTACCAAACTCAACCAAATTTTGTATACATAATCAGTGGGACCCCAGAAGTATAAAAATTCACAAACTAACCCCCTTATATGATTATAAATAATTTTAGGGGCCAGGTTGCATGGTAAAATCAAGTGGATGGGCACATCAGAACACGTCAGCTTATTTATAGAAGTATTAGAACTCTAAAATAAGGAAGTACATATATAGTAGGTAATTTCAAGAAAAAATTCACCGCATTCTTCAGGAGAATTTTTCAATTCTTAAAATTTTCTCAAAATCAATTCTTATGCATTTTTTTTGGCTAAATAGTTACTTCAAAAATTTCAGGTGGGAATTAAAAATTTTTTTTTACAAACCACACACTCATAAATAGATACTATAATAATAAATTAATCATCATCTATAATTATTTATTCATGAATGGACGACTACTGTCAAATAACTCATTGGTTGCATTGAATATTTTATGAAAAGAACCGGATTTTTAAGTAATATTTATCAGATGTTCTATTTATATACATAAGTATATATATATGTTTCTGCACGGTTGTTTGACTTGATGAGCGACCAGAAAGTTTCAATTTAATTATTCAAAGTAGCTATCGTATATTTGTTATTTTTTATTAAAAAAAAAAACATTAATAAAACGCTTATTTAAAGTCCAAACATTTTATCAAAATTTTATTCTTGCTTTATCATTGGAATTTTAAGAAATTTGATATTAATTTGAAATTAATATAAAGCAACAATAAACTGATGTGCCCATCCACAAGACTTTACTTACCATACACCTGGCATAAGAGAGAGGGCTCTTGTATTTAATCTACTCTTATTAAACGATCAAAAATTGTATATAATATATATATATATTTGTATCTTGGTTCTATTTTGAAAAACGACTCTACCGATTTTGATGAAATTCACGGGTTAGGGGGTTTTTGGGTTGACAATTCGATCTGTCACGGTCTCATCTTCGACAAAATTGTTTTTGATGGGTTTTTTTCGTAATCAAATTAATTATTCTCAGGTAGACAAATGCCAATCTTATCTTAGGGATTTAAAAAGGGGTTCCTCTTTTCTTTGTACCCAGGCAGACAATGGGTTGGTTTAAATCTTTGTTCTCAAAGGCCTTAAAGAACTTTGTGACTGTGGTGTGTTGTTGTCAAGCATTAGCTAAACCTGAACAAAGCTCGGTCTTCCAGGTATATATATAAGTATTTGTATTTTTTATTTTTTTTTTTTATTTTAAAAACGGCTCTAACGATTTTGATGAAACAAACTCTATTAACAAGTTTTGAGGATGAGAAAGCGATCCTGATGCGGAGCGGGTGTGGATGTGGTAGATGTGGGGGGTGCAGAATGTGGGGGGCAGTGGTGGGGGATCCGGGGGTAAGGAGAAATTTCGGGGGTGGGGTCGAGCAGGGTGGAGGTGGGGGTACAGTGGTCGAATACTATATAGATATATTTGTATTTTTTTAATTTGAAAACTGCTCTCAAATAAAAATCGACCTTTTTATCAGAATTTTAAATTAAAAATAATATTAAAATAAAGATTTTAACTGAAGGAAGAAGTTACCGAGCATCGCTCGGTGCCTCCAGGTACTATTTAATAAAATACCAAAAATCTAACCTGGAAGAGGCGTGGGTGAGAGCGCTATCTCTGGAACGTGTTGACTGGAGCGAATCATTGCTGGAGAGTGTCGATTTTGGGTTGACGGGCCCAAAGAAGCATAGGATGTGGACCTTGGACCCTGCAATAAATAATTGTAATATATAGTTATTGTAGAAATACTTAATAGTTAAAAGGGAACTCTTATAGGTATCCGATAGAAAAATCTATTCCAATTTGATCAAACAAGTCTGAGCTTGTTTTCGATTCCTCTTGCTAATAAAACTAAATTTATCTTAATAAATGTAAGCTCAAACTAAAATACACATAGATTAAAAAAATTCCCTTTTAATAAATATTTTATTTACGATAGCTTTCTCTGCTTATTGGAATAAAGCTTTGTAAAATATACACGAGTAAAAATGAAATTTTAATATTAATACAAAATAAACTGATGTGGCCATCCACTTCACTTTACCATTACACCCTGAGCCCTCTTTATATTTAGTATTTAATAAAATTATTTATAATCATGTATGGGGGGGGGGGTTAGTTTTTGCATTTTTAGTCTTCTGGGGCCACTGATTCTGTATAACAAAATTTGGCGAGTTTGCTCAAATGGCCAAGATTTTTATTTTTTGACCCCTCCATCACCCAATTTCGGCTCCAAAAAAAAAAAAAGTTTCGTTATTATAGGTTCATTTTTTAGTATATTTCATTTTATTTGTTTTTTTACTTTGAAAATATTATAATTTTAGTTTTTAACACCCCCACCCCACCACTTAATTTTGAGTCGATATGCACCAAAATCTAATCAGCTCTTAATCTCAATGCACCAAAATTACATGTGAAATTTCGTTTTGATATTCACACTAGTTTTTGAGCTAGCTCGTCCACAAAAATTTGGTAACCCACAGACTAACAGACATTTTGACAAAACAATTATTATCTCGAAAAATATAATTTTTTAGATGTTCACTTATTAGGGATTTTTTATAGACCGAAATGCCATGGTTTTTTTTAATCAAAATAGTTTCAGCCGTTTTTGAGATATTTCGAAAAAAGAAGCAAAAAAACCCCTTTTTTCATGCACGATTACAATACTTGACCATACCCTGTATGGTAAAGTAATAAAGAAATAATTATTTTTGAAAATATACAATGATATAGATCTTGTAGTTTGTGTACCTTGTACAAAAAATCAATAAAAATTCTATTCTATTCTATTCTATTCTATAGATCTTGTTTTGGTGATAGTTCAAAATTGAATTATTATTATTGAAACTTGGATCATTTTTAAAATTAATCATATTTCTAAATTCCGATTTTTATCTAAGAATTTTTTACAGAAAAATAATTAATAATAATTATTTAATTTAATAATTTTTCCAAAATATTTATTTTTATTCAAGGTAATTTCATCTCCAAGACAATATGTATCATTGTCTATATTCAAAATATTTATTTGATTATAGTTGCTTTATATTCATTTAATAATTCAACTTTATTTTTCAAATTTCATGAAATTCCAATAATGATAACGGAAGAAATTCTATCTAAACGTTTGGATTTTTATTAAATGTTTTAAGATGTTTTTTTTATAAAATAGTAATTGGAACACCGAGCGATGCTCGGTAATTTTTTGATTCAGTTAAAATCAATATATTAATATTATTTTTAATTTTAAATTCAGGTAAAAAGGTCGATTTTTAATCGCAGCCAAAATGGAAATAAAATTGAAATAAAACTTAATATATATTTTTACCAAAATTTACACCAGCTATGGCCATCATCAACACGTATCACTGGCCACAAAGCTTTGAATGTAATTGCAATTAAAAATAATATTAATATACATCGAGGTTCTTTCGTTGACCCTTTTAAATCCCGAAGAAGGAGACACGATTCTTCGAATTGTCGGATTTTTTAAGAGAATTAAATTGATATTCTAATAAATTATTTTATAGAAAAATACCTTTAATTTATTAAACCAATTATTTTACATGAATTTATGCATAGATTGTTTTTGAGCTTCGATTCCGGAGATTACTTCTCCACCATCGAGTGTCCTTGATCATCTTTTAGTCTTTGTTTTTTAATAAGAGGAAAAAACCAATTAAAGAAAAACCTCTTTTCCGATAATTATTTCAATTTCAATATAATCCATTTAATTTATTAAATTTTTTTTTTATAAATTTTATTAAACCAATTATTTTACATTAATTAATGTATACATTGTATTATTTGCTTCGATTCCGGAGATAACTTCTCCACCATCGAGTGTCCTTATTCATCTTTAGTCCTTGTTTTTAATAAGAGGAAAAATCTAATTAGATAAAAAAACCTCTTTTCCGATAATTATTTCAATTCCATTATTCCCCAATCAAGTCGATTGGTTAATTCTCCCAATCTTTCCATTCTTTTCAATCCCTCTCCATTTATTAAATTTGCAAATTCAAATATATAATAACATTTGTAATGATCTATTTATTAGTGGAATTTAAAATTGAAAAACCAATTAATTATTAAAAGGAAATTGAATAAAAATGTAATATATATATTTTTATCGGGACAACCAGCTGTGAATATTTCAATTAATAAAAAAAAAATAAAAAACAACTTAGCCGAAGATGAAATCGTGACAGATCGAAATGTCAACCCAAAAATCCCCTAACCCATGAATTTTATCCAAATCGTTAGATGCGTTTTCAAGGACCAGATTCTATATATCTATATATATAAAATCCTTTGTGTGTATGTACGCGATCGACCCACGCCTAAACCACTGAACGTATCGAAACCATATTCACACCATATGTTTGCTTAGTGCTGGGGATGGTTTATCTAAATTTTGAGCCAAATCGGTTTGATTTTATTTTTTATTTTTATATTTAATTGATTGACAGATAAGATCTATAGAAATAGAGCCTCTAAAAGGGCCAAGCAAACAATACATTATCCCTACCCTGAAAGGTCAGGTCTTAAACAATGAAACCCCTCTAACAAAAGAAAGGGGTATACAGGTAGTCAGATCAAAATTTCAGAAACTTTTTTTTAAGATAATAAAATCTATTTTGAATACAGACATAATTTGTAAATTTAATTTTATATATATATATAATCCTTAGTATGTATGTGCGTGATCGACCCATGCCTAAACCACTGAACGTATCGAAACCATATTCACACCATATGTTTGTTTAGTGCTCCAGATGGTTTATCTAAATTTTGGGCCAAATCGGTTTGATTTGATTTCACACGATTTTACATAATTAAATTAATTATTCTCAGGTAGAATGCCAATTGGGGTTTTAAAAAAGGTTTATCTTTTCTTTTGTACCCAGGCAGACAATGGGTGTGGGTTAATTCATTGTTCTCAAAGGCCTTGAAGAAGTATTATGATTATATTATAGATATATTTTGTTTTCCCTAAACTTTAGAATTAAACTGTTTCACAGAAATACACCATTCTCTCTTAAGTAAAAAGAAAAATTTATATTATTAAATGTGATTATTTTATTGTTATTAGTTGGCTAACCTGAGCCTGTCGGAAAGAAACATTCCAAATCTTAATCAATGTTTCTTATTA
>JALMQS010000025.1:5051306-5187440 GCA_024734495.1 Forficula auricularia | reverse complement strand
AATAAACAAATGGTAAAGAAATAGAATTTAATTTAAATTTGAACATTTATATCCCTCATTTTCGATCGGATTAATTCAAACTCTGACGTAATAATAACTTAAGGTTTTATTAGGATTTTTTCGAAATTTAGACAGAATATTATTTAAATACTTCTGCAGCGATTGGTGGCAAAACGAAATTTATGAACAATATAATTCTGGAGATATTAAATTCCAAAGATAGAGTTTTTCAGACTCATATATCATTGCACTACACGGGATATCGGAAAGTTTGCATACATATTTAATTATAATTAAGAAACTCTTCTTACCATTTGTTATAAAAAACTAAACCAACGAATAACTAATAACTAATACATTTTTAAAGAAAATTTTAATTCATAGTTACAACACAGTATTCTGAGATGATAATGAATAAATAATGAAAAATGTATAATGAAAAATTTAGACTAAAAACAAGCTGGCAACAACGCATGTATTTAACCTAAAAAGTGGGTTAACTTTAGTACTTTTTGATTTTTCGCTTCAGCCATTGTCGCAACAGCTTTCAATCGCTTATTAAGAACTTTTTGTTTTATAAATCTCCCTTTATAATGTACTTTATCTGAGATTTCTATAATAAAATATATACAAACTCGGACAGTGTTGCCAGATTTGTCAAACGAGCACGGGATTGGCTAGTAGTGGTACATAAACAGCAAAAAAGTTTTGGGCTTATGAATTATGAATCCTTATTGTCTGTACTATATATACTCTAGCATTAACTTTTTGCTAGTATTGTCTTCGCGAAACAACTGACCTTAGTTCAAACTCTGACGTATAATAACTCAGACACATTCAATCGAAAATAATGTCTTATATATTATATTTTTTCAATAAAACATCGTGATAAGTTATTTTTGAATGAATAGGTATATCAAGTTATTACACGTCAAAAGTTTGAATTAATCCACCTGGAAAATCACAGTTTTTTAGTTATTTTTATGCAAATGAGCGATATGGTTCCATTGCTTTAGGCGACAACGTTTTGTGAAACGCTGATGATAATAGACCAGAAGATGTCTATGAGAGGAATAAGATATATATAGGTAGATAGTGAATGAAATCAGGTCAAGTGGTAGGTAGAGGTAAACTGGTGAGTGTGTCTAATGGATAGTGTGTGTGTGTGTGTTACAGGTGCCGCCTGCGGGGAGCGGGATGCGTGCGTGGGCGCCAGCAGCGGCACCGCCCGCGCCGCCGAGGGCCAAGTCTGCACGTGCCAATGTCAGCCGCATCTTCCTGTCTACAGGGAGGACCACGCAATCTGCGTCGAGGACGTTCACGGTCAGTCGCAATTAACTCTCAACGACAACCTACATTCTCTTAATTTTTATAACTAGGCCACATACTCGATTTATAGCCGGAGATTGAAGGAAATTTTCACAGGGCTTTTATTTTTTATGAAACTTAGATTTCATTAGTAAAGGTTATTCAAGGGGTGCTTCAACTCTACTCCCCCAATCAACTTTTGACATTTAATAACTTGATAAATTCATTCCAAAATAACTTATCAAGCAAATCTTACTCTATAATTTAGCTCTTATCCAAAAAGTTTTCTGATCAAAACCATTGAAGTCAAATGACCTTTCTTGTACTAAATTAAAATGTCTAAAAGTTCATTCATAATAGTTATTCTTGAGATTGAATCTGCATGTCAATTAACCCTTAACCTGGTCTCTTGGAGTCTGACAGACCCCAAGCCATCTTTTCTTCATGTACCTTCCAAACTAGACAACATATTATTGCTATCCCGGTTTTGGTATTTTCTTTTTAGCCATACAGACGACTCTGCAGGTGGCATTACTTTGAATTTATTCCGTACTGCCCCACAGTTAGGAGCAGTCTGGGTGTGTGAGACCCCACCAGAGCGTTTACGTCGAGGGGTGCACCGCGACCTAATATCGTGTACACCTACTTCCACTTTCATTTCCAAGTAAAAGACAATAGATTAAGTGGCATTATCTAATGAATTCTAAAATAATTCCAAAGACGGTGTACAGCTAATTCCAATCGCGGTTCACCCCTCGGTTTATGTTAATGGGGTTTTTTTATTGAAGTGAACAATTTCTTTGAATTTTCTCCCGGTTTTGAGCGTTAAATTTCTGTAATATTTGCAGAAATTTATTTTCAATAGGAAGAAAGAAGGTTTAGAACTGATGAAGAAATCCTGTTTCTGCTGGAGGATGACTCTATAGTCTCAGTGATGACAATGAAGATACATTATCATCTTATATGCTCAGACTGTGCAAAATACATTACATATGTATGTATGTACCTAATGTATGCATATGTAATGATGTAATTAACTTATATGGCAATTAAATGTAAATATTTGTACTAAAATTTTATTTTTTGCATTGGTTTTTCTCACGCCCCACTAGAGCAGGGGTTCCCAACTGGTGGTACGCGCACCACTGGTGGTACGCGGGAACGTTTCAGGTGGTACGCGTGAGTGCGTTTATGTTTTTAAGTGAAAAAAAATCATGACATGAAAAAATTATTTGCTGATGAAGAATGGCTGTCAAGATTGGCTTATCTAGCCGACATTTTTGACAAACTCAACACACTGAACTTGGGACTTGAGGGACCAAACACAACAGTCTTCGCAGCCAGTGACAAAATAAACTCCCTCAAGAGAAACTTGGTCCTGTTTTGTTCACAAATACAGGAGGAGAATTTATTTGCATTTCCCACTCTATCATCATTTTTTGAAGAAAATGAATTATCTCCAAAGCCAGATGTGGTTGCAGATATCATTGTTCACTTGGAAGGCCTTCAAAAAAGCGTTAAGAAGTATTTCTCTGAAGATTATTCAAAAGTGGACTGGACCAGAAACCCTTTTTCGGGAACCTCACCAAATGAATTGGAACTAAAAGAAAGTTTTATCGATCTTACAGAAGATAGTTCCATGAAAGATTATTTTAAAGAGAAATATTTTTTCTTTTTTTCAAATACTTCTTTTATAAATTTAAAATCTGTTTAATAAACTTAGTTAAGTCAATATCGAAATAGATATCTTACATAGAATATTTTGTTCAAAGATATACTATTTCTTGATACTAAAAATAATTCTGCTATTAATCAAAATTATGAGTGTTTCAATACAATTAAAGAAACGAAAATAAATTATAATAAAATTGTGTAGTCTAATACATTTTGAGATTTTGTAAATGCAATAACAAAAACAAATAAAATAAAATTGTATTATAAATTTGAATTCTCATGTAATAAAAGTGATAATTTGAACGTTAATGAAGTGTCATGAGATGATATGTCGTGTGATGAACTGTCAGTGGAACTTTGAGAGATTCCGTCTCTTTCTGGTTGACTTCAATTCATTTGTCAAGATCAAGACCTGATGATGATGATGATGAAGAAGGCCAATTAAAAGTGACATTAACGAGTGGAATGAGCCAATATGTTAATAAAGAAAAAGAAAAGATAGCGCATACCCCCCTTTGACTTGAGAGAAAATACAATTCATATCTTAATTTAATAATCAATTGAGATTTGGATTGGCTAGATAGAGAGAGAAAGCAATTGCCTAATCCAAAAGAATAACCCGAAAGAAAAACGAGATAAAGAAGTAATCAATTATAATTGATTTATTGCCATTTTACAAACACCATTGTGGTCAATTCGAAAACAAATTAAACAAACTCATTTGTCATTTAGACAATTCCAATTAGATATTTCGAAAAATTCGTAGTTTTCTTTAGAAAGAGAAATCAATGAGGTTTGTCCTCTGCTTGATGTAAATATACATAAGGTATATATTAGGGTGAGTCAAAAAATCCATTATTTTTTTTACAAGTGACACGGAAAAATGGGTTGCTAGACACCTTAAAAAAATTCTTTCTAAATATGAGCTCTTAATTTTAATAGGAAGATCCTCCGCATCGCAGTTTCTTATTTTTTCTCAGTCCAATAGAAAAAAATTCATACCTCATCATTAATTGATTGTACAGAAAAATGTTCTTGAAGAATTTCGTAGGAAATTTAATGCTCTACAAAAAAGGTATCTTATATTTTTTCCGTAAACCTCACCATTTGAAAGATATTGAAGATTTAAGTTTGATTATTTTAAGACAAATTTCATTTTTGTTTATGAATTTTATAACTCGACAATAAATGGCTATTATAAAATTCGCAATACAAATTTTTATAGGAAATTAACTGCTCTATAAAAAGGGTGTCTTGTGTTTTGGCGATTAAATTGAGCGTTCAAAAGATATTCATCATCAAACTTTCATGTGTAAAGATTTTAAGAGTTTTTGATTAGATATTCGAAAAATTTCAATTTAATTTATGAATTTCATACAAATTTCATTTTTTGTCATTAATATAAGTATTATTTGAGTTTTATTTTCAAAATTTGTATGAAATTCATAAATTAAATTGAAATTTTTTGAATATCTAATCAAAAACTCTTAAAATCTTTACACATGAAAGTTTGATGATGAATATCTTTTGAACGCTTAATTTAATCGCCAAAACATAAGACACCTTTTTTATAGAGCAGTTAATTTCCTACAAAAATTTGTATTGCGAATTTTATAATAGCCATTTATTGTCGAGTTATAAAATTCATAAACAAAAATGAAATTTGTCTTAAAATAATCAAACTTAAATCTTCAATATCTTTCAAATGGTGAGGTTTACGGAAAAAATATAAGATACCTTTTTTGTAGAGCATTAAATTTCCTACGAAATTCTTTAAGAACATTTTTCTGTACAATCAATTAATGATGAGGTATGATTTTTTTCTATTGGACTGAGAAAAAAATAAGAAACTGCGATGCGGAGGATCTTCTTATTAAAATTAAGAGCTCATATTTAGAAAGAATTTTTTTAAGGTGTCTAGCAACCCATTTTTCCGTGTCACTTGTAAAAAAAAATAATGGATTTTTGACCCACCCTAGTATACCATATATACCAAATATAAATATGTATATATTGTATGGTATATTAGATGAGGTTCATCCGTAAAATTTCAAAAAAATTATGGGTTCTTTTTTGCACATCATCCTCTGGTTGAAAAGTCACCGCCTGCCACTGATATATATATATTTGACCAAAAACATAAATGTGAAAAAGTGGCCAAGTTCGGTACAAACAGCTTTGCCGACAAAAGAGTTAATATCTAAACGGGTACCAATTTCGATAGCAGTTGATTAAATCATAACTATAGAAATAAACAACGTTCTTCAATTGATTTAAAATAAAAGTTGTTACGTTCTTTGATTTTGAATTTATAACTTGGCAAGTTATAATAGTCAATAACTTACGTTTAACTTGATGCTATTTAATACAAGCTTAAAATTTAGCTTTGCTAGTTGTATTTTATACTAGAAACAATTTAGTTGGATATAAAACTTGCCAAACTATAAATTTAATATTAAAGAACGTAATAAATTGTCTTTTAAATGAATGAATTTGAGGAACGTTGTTCATCCCTACAACTATAATTTAAGCAACTGCTATGGAACTTGATACCCGTTTAGATCTCAACTCTTTTGTCGGAAAAGCCGTTTGTACCGAACTTGGACCCTTTTTCACATTTGTTTTTGGTCAGATATGATATTATTTTTGGAAATCTTTATCCTTTAATTTATCTAAATAATTATATTTAAACTTTTATAGTAATAATTATTAAGTATTTCTCATAAAATATCTCTTAAAAACCCGGTCAGTTTTCCATAAATTTCCCCCCTTCATTTTAGGTTCTGAAAAAGGGAAAGTTTCACTTTTTCGATTTCTTCCTTTAATTGTAGCCCAAACTCTACCAGTGTGCCAAATTACATTATTCTAGTATCAGAGGAAGTACTTTATGTTTTTGATATGTGACTCAGTCAGTCAGTGTTAAAAATGGCACTTTTCAGAGCTTAATAACTCAAGAGCTATAATAGATTTATTCATGAAACTAGGGATACTGGGTGTTTCAGTGTGCCTTATTAGACATGAAAAATTTCAAGTGTGTAGGTCTAATGGTTTTTGAGCTATAGGAGGGTCGAAAGTAGCTCGAAATGGTTCGTGTAAATATACACATGGCCGGTGCGTCGCCCGTTTTTCCGAACTTGGCTGACACACTGCCGTGTGTCTATATATATAAATCAAATTTAGGGAACGCGCTGTTGGTTTATAGTGAAACATTGTTAAAATTAAATTAGATTGGAGTTGGTGGTGTTTCACAAGGAGAAAAATTAAAATACAAAGATTTTTTTAGTTTACTCTATATATTTCGAGCTCTTAACTCATCGTCAGGAGAACATTGACTAAAGATAACATAAAATAATGAACAGAATTTATTTTAATATGATGGATAGTTATTTATGACTTAGTGTAAATAAGAAAGAAAGAAATATCAGAGGATGGGATAGCCTTAAAGAGGGAGAACCGAATGAACAGATGGAGCAGACAGAGGGTTAAACTGGAAATAAAGAAAAGATATTTATCCTTGGAAGATGCCGAAAATTATGTATGTGCCATAAAGGGGGCAATAAACTATGGAGTGAGGATGTATAGTGAATTTTTTTATTTTTTTTTTTATTTTTAAAATTCAAATTAAATTTCATTGATTGAAATGTCAATTATTGGTGAGGTTTTGATATCTGTTTGATTATTCAGGATATTTTGATTAAGGTGTATGGTCTTTTTAATTTCGGCTGACTCAAACAAATCCAATTTCTTGCTTTTTGAAATTTTTCATTCGGCTCTTCCTCTTTAAAGCTCCCATCCTCTGATATTTCTTTCTTTCTTATTTACACTAAGTCATAAATAACTATCCATCATATTAAAATAAATTCTGTTCATTATTTTATGTTATCTTTAGTCAATGTTCTCCTGACGATGAGTTAAGAGCTCGAAATATATAGAGTAAACTAAAAAAATCTTTGTATTTTAATTTTTCTCCTTGTGAAACACCACCAACTCTAACCTAATTTAATTATATATATATATATATATAATTAATTAATTTGTTTGAGCATATAGTTTCGAAGGTTTTACCTTCATCATCAATATTTTTAGTTAGAAATATTTTATCTGTTATTTGTTTACCATGGGAAATAAATTAGAAAACTCGTTTTGTTATTAAAAATTCTAGTCGAAGGGTTGCATATATGTAGAATTGTAAGTATTTACATATAAAAGCGTCTATTTCTCCAAAAAATGGTTGTTTGTATTTAATTAATATTTAACAAACATAATTAATAAACTATTTCAACATATTTACATTTATTATATGCAGTGTCAACTAGATGATTTCGGAGCCAAGACCGGCCCAAGGCACTGTGCAAGTGTTGCATACCTTCACGGCGCTCCCGTAAGGGAACCACTTACAAGTGTTTTTTTTTTAATACAATTTATAATACGAGCAAATCTGTTTTGTTTTATATACCTATACTACTTAATACTTATGTAGAGCTTTATGTAATTAATTACATTATATTGTATTAGTTACTCTACAAAGATTTTATTTTAATTAATAACAATATTATTTTTTGATTATTTTGATTAAATTAACCACTATTGCCTTCAAAAAATATAGGGGGGATTCGCAGTAGGGCGCAGACTACCCTAGGGTCGGCCTTGTCTGTAGTATTCAATATTGGGCTAAAAAATTATGAAACGTGAAGAAAATTATAAAATATAGTAGTTTTTATTTTAGAAATACATACATTTTGGTATTGGATCGAGCTTTCTACGACTGGTCGGTAGTAAATTTATATTTGTATCCAATTTAGGCCTTCCAACTCAATCAATTTTAACCAGATTTGTATAAGGAAATTCTTACATATGCCTGTGTCTGAAGAAGGTTATCTTTCTCAGAATATTTCTAAGGATGCAAACGTTTCATCGATGTTCACTATTACAAACCATCGATGCATCTATGTTTTTATATACGATGTTTTTTACATCGAAGTTCCAAGGTTCCAAGATTTTTTTCAACAAAGAAACCGTATGACAGAAAAACGGCTTTCAAATCTATTATTTTTAAATTCAGTTACTAAATTAATTGCTCTGGTTTTGGAAAAAAAGTATATTATGAGAGTCATAAGTTTCCTGTATTTGATTCGATCGCGAATCAAATACAGGTGATTTTTAACAAATATTAAGTGAAAATAACATCCGAATTTATATATTTCTAACTTGAAATAATGAAGTTAAATAAATTTATAATTTTCTCATTAATATATCAAAGAATAATTAACATATCAACGAGAATTGTTTTTGATCGCCCTTTTTAAATACAGGAAACTTATGATTAATTAATAGCAAACACCTAACACACGTGTTAACAGATCTAGCGCGCTGGACTGGGAGATTGAATATACATATAGTATAACATCTCAGATTACAAAATCCATTTGGTGATCAATATCAGTGTTTGATATAAAAAGAGTCATGCGGGCTAAGCGCGAAATGATGCTGTATTATAGCTAAATGGATCACATCTTTTTCATTCTCTCTTGGTCCAGACTTAAGACTCAGCAGGCTCCAATAGCCTCAACCAGCAGCAGTCTAGCGATATATATCTTAAATTGAAAGTTTTTGTCGAGAGTAGCAGAATTTTTATATATTGAAGGAGACAATAAAAGAGTGTGTCTTCTGCTGGAATTATAAATTTTATTTATTTATAACGAGACTATAGTTTCGAGGGCTTTGCCCTCTTCATCAGTCTATTACAATGGATTCACAGGAATTAATTTATGAATGAAAGGTTAAAATCTTTCATGTGGTTAAGTTTCATTAATAAATTAATTCCTGTGAATCCATTGTAATAGACTGATGAAGAGGGCAAAGCCCTCGAAACTATAGTCTCGTTATAAATAAATAAAATTTATAATTCCAGCAGAAGACACACTCTTTTATTGTCTCCTTCGATATATATCTTGTTTAAAAAGCGCGATCAAAAACAATTCTCGTTGATATGTTAATTATTTTTTGATATATTAATGAGAAAATTATAAATTTATTATGAGAGTCACATGAATATTGTAGGACATTCTAATAAAAAATTAACCACTTAAATCGTATTTTATTTTATACAAAAACAACTATCGATGATACGATACATCGATGTTTTCTAGACGATATATAGATACGTTGATGTTTTTTTTACGATGTTTGCATCCCTAAACATTTCACTTCTAATTTGTTGTAACATTTTAATAAAAATTTGAAACATTTCCTCTATCTTTTTCCCTCTGAACCCCTCCCCCTACACCTAAAATATTCAAACTCCGGCGCCTGGGCGTGAAAAAATACCAGCCTGATTTCTTAGCGAGCAATCGAAAGGCTCAGTAGATTAGTTACAAGTTTAAGATAATATTATGTACAAGAAGACAAACCAGTTATTTAATTTAATGTAATTTTTAACATGATATTTTATTCAAATATTTTTATTTTAATATAAACCTCTATTATTTTTATAAAATTTGAATTTAAAAAAAAAAAATTGCTTACTTACGAGTACTTACATATCTGACTAATCGCATATAATACTGTTAACACTGTGACGTTAAGAAAAAACTACCAATCATTCTCGAACAAATTATGCTAAATTGATTTGAATAGGCAATTATATTTTCAACTTTTGATTGAATAATAAAAGCTAATAAATAAATTTAAGTAATTAAATAATAAATAAATAATTTAGTTATTATTTGACTTTGTCTCTTTCTCGGTTGTGGTTTCTTTTCCATTTGCATTCCGCCCGGCTTGGCTGGATTCCGGGTGTGTTGTTTGGGATTCTGGTCACACTACTTTAAATTATTCTCTCACTTGAGTTAGGAGCGTTTAACTGAAATTAAATGCGTGTTTAAATAGTGAACAAGATATGGGGGGAGGGAAAATTGATTTCTTTTTAGCGGGATTCACAACCCACGGGCAAATTTTTCCTTAGAAATGGTAATTAGAATATAATCATCATGTCTCTGTTACTAATTGCTCTCTACTAAAAATGTTCAACAACAACCTCAATTTTGTTTGAAAATTAATAGAGATAAATAATTTATCTTTTTGATGTAATTTAATAATTAACTGATCAATGTCTAGGTTTATTTAAATATTATCTAGACATCAGTTAATTCTAAAATTATTAAAAATCTTCACTGCTCGTCAAAAATTAAATAAATCCGGAAACCTAAAAATGGGTCCTAATTGAGCTTTTACTTTACCATACAGGGTATAGTCAAGTATTGTAAGCGTTCATGAAAAAAGTGTTGTTTTTTTTTGGTTCATTATTTCAAAATATCTCAAAAACGGCTGAAACTATTTTGCCAAAAAAATTGAGCAAAACCGTGATGTTTTGGTCTACAAAAAAGTTCTAATGAGTGAACTTCTAAAAAATTATATTTTACGTGATATTAATAATTTTGTCAAAATATCTGTTAGTTAGACCACGATTCCAAATTTTGTGTACGCTCTAGTGTATAATTATAAAAGTTAACTAAATTCTCAACTTAGTAAGGGTTTAAATAAGAGACGTGCAGCTTTCATTTATTTATTTTTTATTTATGAACTCCCGCTAACGTTTCGACTATTGGTTGTAGCCATCTTCAGAGATAAGCAATGACAAACAATGTTAACAATATTAAATCGGCCTTGTTCGAGTACATCAATCAATTATGATCGGACAATGCCGATTTAATATTGTTAACATTGTTTGTCATTGTTTATCTCTGAATATGGCTACAACCAATAGCGAAGCGTTGGCGGGATTTCATAAATAAAAGAGAAATAAATGAAAGCTGCACGTCTCTTATTTAAACCCTTATTAAAATAATACAACTACAGCTATAAAGAATTCCTAAAATAAATAAATTCTCAATCTTGTCAATTGTTAAATAAATTTAATTTTTTTCAGTAAACTAAATTTAAATTAAATTTATTTACACCAATTATTTTACATTAATTAATGTATACCTTGTATTTTAGCTTCGATTCCGGAGATAACTTCTCCACCATCGAGTGTCCTTATTCATCTTTAGTCCTTGTTTTTAATAAGAGGAAAAATCTAATTAGATAAAAAAACCTCTTTTCCGATAATTATTTCAATTCCATTATTCCCCAATCAAGTCGATTGGATCCTCTTCCTCTTCACTAAATTTAAATTAAAAGGCTAATTTAAAAAGCCATTTTCATTGTCGATCATTTGGAATAGTTAGAATACAAAAGTAAATAATAAAAAAAAAAATGATTAATTAATTAAATTGAAAGTTTTTGTGCCGAGGGTAGCAGAATTTTTATATATTGAAGGAGACAATAAAAGAGTGTGTCTTCTGCTGGATTTTTTCTCCTTTATTTAAGGTCGTTTTTTATGCTTCTAAGGCCATCAACGACCACCTTCATGATACAATTATTATTGCAACATTTCATTTTGTATATAGATTAAAACAAAAAAAAATATATATAACTTAAATGCACTTATACAATTCCACTTCCTTTAAAAATTCTATTGTACTTTCAGTTCCAGACTTGGTGCTTAAACATTGTTTCATATCCTTAGGTAGGTCAGTTTTTATTCTTGCATTTTCCAAATAAACACATTCATTGCTGGAATTATAAATTTTATTTATAACGAAATTATATCGTTATATATAAGGTTAGAAATAAAATTTATAATTCCAGCAGAAGACACACTCTTTTATTGTCTCCTTCAAGATTAATTAATTAATTAACAGATGAAAAAGAGTTATTTTTTCAAAGCTTACAGAATAGCAAAAATCTGACAAGTGCGAAACTTTATGTTCATGGCTCGTGTCGTGAGCGTCGAATTAAAATCACAAGAAATGATTTTGAAAACAATTTCAAAACACCTATTTATCTCACTCGATGAAATGCTCAAAACGTTTTTGTTTCATTTTTTTTTCGACCTTTACAAAAGGACTAAATCGAATGACTATCATGGAACTCTAGCTACATTAAAAATTTTAAATTTCTATCCTAAATGCTTATTACTAAATAATTATTCCTAAACTTTTGGGATTCTAATAAACGTTTGAAGTTTTTTCATAAAAATTTGTATTTATTTATATATTTAAAAAAACAATCAATAATATTTTTTCTATTTATTAATACACTTATACACATTCATCTGAAGGCTCTCCCACGACACTCACGGCGACACTCATACGCCTACTGAACCACTCTCATATTTCATCCATCATTCAGTCCATCAACAGATCAACAATAAACATATTTCATATTATATTTAATGTATTTTCATTGTTACGCCTACAAATTCCCACGCATAATTAACAATATACAGGGTGTTCCACAGAACTCGTTCATTAAAAGTTTTCATGGAAGGGGTTTGAAATTTTGAACTTTGACATATTTATGTTTTGGAATATGCTCTTTTTAAATAAATTATTAACAACTTTTGGACACTCTGCTTTGGCGCAATCGGTATCAACTTTCTTATTTCCTACGGAATCCCCCAAATATTTTTGCATCATTAGATTAAGTGTTTAAAACTAAGATGATTTTGTATAATTCACTTGATCTCTAAAATTTATCATTTCTAAATTGAAAGCTTTTTGCCAAGAGTAGCAGAATTTCTATAAATTGAAGGAGACAATAAAATAGTGTGTCTTCTGCTGGAATTATAAATTTTTAATTTATTTATAACGAAACTATAGTTTCGAGAGCTTTACCCTCTTTGTCTATTATAATTGATTCGCAGGAATTACATTACATTTACATTAATTCCTGTGAATCAATTGTAATTGACTGATGAAGAGGGCAAAGCTCTCGAAACTAAGTCTCATTATAAATAAATTAAAAATTAATAATTCCAGCAGAAGACACACTCTTTTATTGTTTCCTTCAATTTATCATTCCTGAGTAATTTTAGATTGTAAAATTACCAATTTAGCGTTCATTTTTAAAAATTAATAATAAATAAACTATTGTTTGTAGAATTAATTTGATCAATTAGAACTCTTAATTAGACATTGAAGAATCTTACTTAATCATAAAAATTCAAATGTTATATCCAGAATGACCATAATATATCTGAAAATCAAAATAGTTAATACTCAATTTTTTTCAAATGGAACATGGCATAAATTTTAGTATTTTTGAATTCTTAATAAAAATCCAACAGAAGTACATTAAATATTCCATATGCCTAAAATGAATAAATTTTTAAATAAAAAATATTTTAAATTTCACTCGTCTATATCTTAATTATTCAAAGTTCAAAATTTTCTCTCTATTCCTTCCATGAAAACTTTTAATGAACGAGTCCTGTCGAACACCCTGTATATAATATATTTGTTAGACACTATAGTTTCGAAGGTATGATCAGTTTTTTTAATTAGAAATATTCTACTTGTTAAAATTTCTCATGGGTTCAAATACCTGATCGGATCTAGGTAAATTCGTTTTTTTTGTAATACCAAGCTGGTCACTCAACAAAAGAATATATTTATATCCGTTATATGTGTAAATATTTATTTATATCAAGCAGAGGGCAGTTTCATTGATTTCTCTTTCAAAATAATTAATGATCAGGGATGGGATAAGTTTATTTTGACAAAATTTAACCATATATTCTATAGTTAATGGATTTATATATACTAGTATATAAAATTTTACTTTTTCTAAGCATAATTATTTTAATGAAAATAAATAAGTAAATATTAATTTGTCTCTTTAACATTCCGAAATGAATTGTTTCGATTTTTTATTATGTGTTATTATAGTGATACTTATTTTATATCCTATATCTTTTAAATACTTTGACTTGTACAATTAATCATCATAAAATAGATGTTGTGTGTATGTGTGTGTGTGTGTGCACTTTTTTGTTTTTGTATTAATATAATTTGTTTTTCTGTGTCGAGTAGATTGCAGAGAAGAGATAATTGAGATAATTACGATTCATTACGAGACAAATCAGTCAAGTTGGTTGAAGTAGGTATTATTTTTTTTGATTGGAAATCAAATATCATAAGTAAAAAAGAGTTTGATTTATAGACGGAAACCAATGTAATTTGATATAGGAAAAAATTCCTGGGTATTTTGTAATTGTACACTTTCTGAGTATAAACTTAGTAATTTGTATTTAAAAGTAAAAAAAAAAAAATTTATCAGAAATCTGATACCTAAGTAATTGTAATGTATTAATCATTAATAGAGTTTAATAAATTTACACTATGTGTGGTCTATTCTATAGAGATTCTTTCCAAATTTTCAATTAGACGATCAAAGTTTTAAAATAAAAAATTCTAGAAAACTTATTTCGATTGATAAAATTATAGGTTTATTAAATTATATTGAACAAATTTTAGTAATTGCTTTTATAAATATAAATACAAATATGGTACATCTTTTTTTAGAAAACAGTATTCAAAGGTTTAAAGGAGTCAATAAAATAGTGTGACTCTTTACTGCTATAGAAAAATAAATTTCTTTCACACATCAATTCCTGTGAAACAATTGTAATGGACTGATGATGGGGGGCAAAGCCCTCGAAACTATAGTCTCGTTATAAATAAATTGAAAAATTTATTTTTCCAGCAGAAGCAACACTTTTTTATTGTCTCATTTAATTTATAAAAATTCTGCTACTCTCGGCAAAAAAAACTTTCAATTTAATACAAATGTTTATTTAAAAATTATATCGAATGTTTTCTACATTTGATTCAACCGTAAATCAAATGTAGGGAATTTTTTCAAATATTGAGTGGAAATAATATTTGAACTTATATATTTCCAACTTGAAATAATGATCTTAAATAAATTTCTATAATTTTATTTCTAACTTGAAATAATGATCTTAAATAAATTTCTATAATTTTATTTCTAACTTGAAATAATGATCTTAAATAAATTTTTATAATTTTATTTCTAACATGAAATAATGATCTTAAATAAATTTTTATAATTTTTCTAATTAATATAACAAAAAATAATTGTTATATCAATGAGAATTGTTTTGACAGCGCTTATTTAAAAAAGATATTTATCGCGAGACTACTGCGAATTACGCTATTGAAGTCTGCGGAGTCTTAAGTCTGGACCAAGAGAAAAAGATGTGATCCACTTAGCTACAATCCAACGTCATTTCGCGTATAGCCCGCTAGACATTCGGATGGATACCGATGAATTTGAAATCTCAGATCTTATATATTTAATCTCCCAGTCCAGGGCGCTCGGTCTATTAGAATAGAAAAATTATAAAAATTTATTTAAGATCATTATTTCAAATTCCCTACATTTGATTCGCGGTTGAATCAAATGTAGAAAACATTCGATTAATTAATGGCAAGCATCTAACATACATGCTAATAGACCGAGCGCTCTGGACTGGGAGATTAAATATATAACATCTGAGATTTCAAATTCACTTGGTGATCCATCCGAATGTCTAGCGGGCTATACGCGAAATGACGTTGGATTGTAGCTAAGTGTATTATTATTTAATTTATTAAATAATATTGGTCAATTTATGTTACAAATATTACATTGTCATTTGGTTGAATGATTATAATTAACTGATCTGATGTGTGAATGTATTATATTGATACCAACATTACTGCTGGTTGCCGACAGTGATACCAATGATAATACACTAAGGGCCGGTTGTATGTCGCAAAGTAAATGCTTTTTACCACTAACACAGGGTAGATGGTAAATGGAGGGATTTGGATGGCCAATCACATGCCAGGTACTGACAGTGCCTGGCATCTGATTGGCCATCCAAATCCCTCCATTTACCATCTACCCTGTGTTAGTGGTAAAAAGCATTTAGTTTGCGACATACAACCGGCCCTAAGTGAATCACATCTTTTTCTCTCTCGGTCCAGACTTAAGACTCCGCAGACTTCAATAGCATAATCCGCAGTAGTCTCGCGATAAATATCTTTTTCAAATAAGCGCGGTCAAAAACAATTCTCATTGATATAACAATTATTCTTTGTTATATTAATTAGAAAAATTATAAAAATTTTAAAATTATATACTTCACAATATTCATGCCATTTTTAACTCAACTAATTCACTCTCATTCTTTTTTTTTCAATTAATCAAAATAATTTACTTTACACATTTTGACGAGAAAGGTCAGAAAAAGCAGTATTGAAAATCTAGAATTTATGAACATAAATATTAGATTAGAAAGAAAATTAAATTCCGAATGTACCGCATTCAACTAACCTGGGACATAATTGTGACTTTACTAATCTCAAAATTTTCGTTAAAGATCAGAATTTTTGAAAAATGATTAATTTTAGAAATTATGTAAATTTTTAACAACGAAATCAGAGATGTGGATTCGATTCTATTTTGATAATATTTTCTTATTAGAAATTGTTAAAAGTGAAATTATTGCAAAAATGTATTAAAAAACTTCCCTAAGTACACGAGAGGGTGAAATTCCCAAACAATTAGCTTGAATAATCGCCAACAGTAATATTATTTAATGAATTTAGCAGCTGATTTCAAAAAAATACTGACGTCTAAGAATTAACCGTTTCATAGAGAACGACGAGTGGTGAACCGCGATTGGAATTATGGTGTACACGTCTTTGGAATTATGTGGAATTATTTTGGAATTTATTAAATAATGCCCTTTCATCTATTGTTTTCCACTTGGAAATAAAAGTGGAAGTGGAAGTAGTTGTACACGACATTAGGTCGCTGTTCACCCCTCAAAGAACGGTATATAAAATTTTACAAAAAAATTAACTCTCCTATTTAAAATTTTAGATATTTGATTTTAGATATTTAGAAATTTTAGATATTTGACGACAATAAAACAGATTTCAAAAAAATGACATTTGAGAGATAAGGTTATTAAATGAAGCTAAGTCACGTGACGTGGCGTTAGTCGGCGACCACGCTTTTTCAATTATACATTAGTACCTGGAACACCGAGCGATGCTCGGTAATGCATGTGTTTGCTTTTGATTTAATAAGCCATTTGTTTTATTTTGATTCAACCACCTGTTAATAATTAGATTCATTAAAAAACTTATAAAAAAATATTCCCAACACAGTGAGATCTGGTATTAATTCTTTCTGTCTTCAGCAATTGTTACCAATAATAATCGAAACGTCAAAAATTCAATACCAATTAAATTCAATCTAATCAGAATTAATAGTTTTCTTTATTTTTTAGCAGCATTTCCATATATTCAGCATTAAATTCTACCTCTCCATCTTTATTACCTATAATTAATTTTTTTTATTTAAATGACAATTTTTAAACCAGTTATCTAATTAATTAAATTGTCTAATTTTAATATATAATAATATTTATAATAATTTATTAGTGGAATTTGAAATTTAAAAACCAATTAATTATTAAAAGGAAATTGAATAAAAATGTAATTTGGTACATATTGTGAATAATTATTTCAATTAACTAAAAACCCATAAAAAACAACTTAGCCGAAGATAAGACTGTGACAGATCGAATTGTCACCTCAAAAACCCCCTAACACGTGATTTTTTCCAAATCGTTAGAGCCGTTTTCGAGAACCCGATTCAATATATTATATATATATACAAGAATTGCTCGATTAATATTAAAAGATTGTAATGATGATATGTACGTTTTACATATATCTTTATTTGAATCAAAAAGAGGACAACCTCATTGATTTCTTTTTATATAGTCAATTTACCTGTGTTCTTATAGGATACTTTACTAAGTTAAAAGGCGAATCCGTTTTTTTTTTGCCATAAAGTTAAAGATTATAGGATAAATGCAGGAATTAATAATCTCCCGGATCTGTCTTCTTTTACCCTACAGGTCAAATGTAATGGAATTTTCTCCTCGGCATTTCTCATATATACTCTCACAGTGTTTCTCGCTAGGCATGCTATTTGACCCCCCAATGACCAGTTGGCCACCTGCAATCAAGTAGATAAATAAATAAATGAGTATGTATACGAGAGTGGTCAACACACACTTTCTTGGGTTGGGTATGAATATTTAATAAATATTTAATAAAGTAAAAAAACAAGTTTCTTTTTTTAGTATTAAAACGAGTTTAATAAAATTTAAAAAAAAATATATTATAAAGATAGATATTATTACCTATCCCACTCACTTTCAAATAAGTACATAGGTACATTTAATTATTAATTTGAGAGAGAAGTTCTTTATCTCTTTATCCTGGAGGCAAGCTTTGTCTTTTGTTTTTTATTATTATTAATGATATTAAGTGGTCAATACATTACAAGAAGGTCTAGTGATGGTGTCCACGACCTTGACGGGTTGAAAGCACTTGATCATATATATCTCGGAAGTTATGCATCACGTAGCGCCGTTAGTCATTACTGGTGGTTGACCGACTAGGAAGACTTTGCGCTGTTCACTTATTACAGCCGTCCCATTTAAATTGCTTAAATGAAATTAATCAGTGAAGATCAAATGAATTTTTAAGCCTTTCTATCTTCACAATCCTTTTATTAAATACTGAGATTTATTTGAAATTTATTAATTTAACTAAAATCTCCTTCTGCTAATAAAATTTAAAAATGTTTCATAAAGAGAAATCAATGAGTTTGTCCTTTGCTTAATGTAAATAAACATAAACATATAGTACCTGAAACACCGAGGGTTGATCGATAAATTTTTGCTTCAGTTAAGAGCGATATATTAATATTATTTTATATTTTTAATTTCGGTTAAAAAGGTCTATTTTTAATCGTAGCCAAAATAAAACTTAATTTATATTTTTACTAACGTTTACACCCGATATGGTAATCATCAAGACGTATCATTTTACACAAAGTTTTGAATTTAATTGCAATTAAAAATAATATTAATACACACGGAGTTTCTTTCGTTGACCCTTTTAAATCCTGAAGAAGGAGGCACGGTCCTTCCAAATGTCGGATTTTTTAAGAGAATGAAATTGATATTCTAATAAATTATTATATAGAAAATAGAAAATTATCTTTAATTAATTAAATTGTAATTTAATTTTAATATAAATTTTATTAAACCAATTATTTTACATTAATTAATGTATACATTGTATTTTTGCTTCGATTCCGGAGATTACTTCTCCACCATCGAGTGTCCTTATTCATCTTTAGTCCTTGTTTTTAATAAGAGGAAAAATCTAATTAGATAAAAAAAACCTCTTTTCCGATAATTATTTCAATTCCATTATTCCCCAATCAAGTCGATTGGTTTCCAATTAATTAAATTGTCTAATTTTAATAAGTATATAGTATTATTTATAATGAATTATTTGTGGGATTTAAAATTAAAAAACTAATTAATTATTAAAAGAAAATTGATAAAAATATAATAATGAATTTATATAGAAATTACCACCTCTGAATAATTATTTGAATTAACAAAAAGCCTATCAAAAACTACTTAGCCAAAGATGAGACCTTGACAGATCGAATTGTCAACCCACAAATCCCCTGACTAATATAAATATATATATATATAGGATATACGGAATAGTATAGTTAGGGGCCGGCCATCAAATTACGCAGTAAGGGGGGAGGGGATCTCAGATTTGTGACAAATGTTTCAAGGGGGCCCAGGAATCTTAAAAATTGTGAGCTCACAAAAGTCAAATTAAAAATTTTTTAAAAAATTTCAAATATATTTTTTAGATTTAAGGTTATTATTCCAACTTGAAAATGTTGGTAAAATAAATCTAGACAAAAAAATGTATATAATTATTAAATTATAGGCTATAAAAGTGATATACTGACGTCACAATACAAGGGTGGGGGGGGGGGTTCTAAAAATCTTGAAATTTGTGTGACGTAATTTATGGAGGGCCCCTTATATAGCATATGGTGTGGAAAAGATTTGACCATGCAATAAAATGCATCGAAATGAAGACAGACACCAGATTCGACAGACAGAATTGGGAGAAAAAATTGACTGGACCAGTGTACTGTGATTGACAAGATAGATAAGGGGGCGATAAATAAAAGAGACGATGGAGAGTAGAAGATGACGTAGAAGATAGAAGATCCAAGATTAATAATATCTACTATATAGATCTTATTCCATTGAATTATACTGAATATGTGGTTAATTCAAAGCCCCAAAAAGGATAAGGGCTTGTAAATAAATAAATATACCATATATACTGAATATAAATATTATATGTGTATATATATTAATAATTTATTTGTTATAGACTATAGTTTCTAAGGTTTGACCTTCACATCAATTTTTTAACCGACTTCAAAAAGGAGGAGGTTCTCTATTCGACTGATTTTTTTTTTGTGTCTATGTTACCTCATATCTCCGCCAATTGTCAACCTATTTTGATGATTTTTTTTGCATTGGGTTCAGTCTAGCTTCCGATTGGTTCTGTTTTTTTCATTGGTATTAGACCTTTTTTGTTAGGTTTGTTCAGGCCTAACTTCTTTGTTTATGAACCGATTTCGATGATTATTTTTTTATTGGAAAGGGGGTATCTTAGGGATGGTGTCATATTAATTTGGTCAAGTTCTGATGATATAATCAACGACGAAATAACGTAAATCTCCAATTCTTATGACCAAATAATCGAAATTATAATAAATAAAATCTTTTATAAAAAAAATCTTATAACATTCATTTAAAACCCTGAAACGTTTCGAGAGAATTTCTATATTTATGATTTGAATTTTATTATCATTTTCTGACTCTTTCTCTTATAGAGATGCATGCAAGGTATTATATTAAGTCACTATTAATAACATCACTAAAAAGAGAAAAATAAAAATAATTTTTATAAAAAAATAAAACCGACTTCAAAAAAATTAAATGCAACAAATAAAATACACTAAAAGGTATAAAATAATTATTATTTTATTTAGTTACAACTAAACGACGAAATATTAACATGAAATTACTTTTTGAAGTCGGTGCCAAACAAACTATACCTATAAGCGAGCGTACCCGCCAAACCTACTAAGTAAGATACGTCGAGAGCGATTCATAAAATGTATATGTTTGGCACCGACTTCAAAAAGTGATTTCATGTTAATATTTCGTCGTTTAGTTGTAACTAAATAAGATAATAATCATTTTATACCTTTTAGTGTATTTTATTTGTTTCATTTAATTTTTTGAAGTCGGTTTTATTTTTTCTTAAAAATTATTTTTTAATTAAAAATATTTTAACTATTATTTCTCACAGGTTTAATTACCCGATTGGATATAGATAAATTCATTTTGTTATTAGCTAACCACTGATATATCGAGAGAGGAGAGGAGAGATCCAATCGATTTGATTGGGGAATAATGGAATTTAAATAATTATCGGAAAAAGAGGTTTTTTTATCTAATTAGATTTTTCCTCTTACTAAAAACAAGGACTAAAGATTAATAAGGACACTCGATGGTGGAGAAGCAATCTCCGAAATCGAAGCTAAAATACAAGGTATACATTAATTAATGTAAAATAATTGGTTTAATAAAATTTATAGCTAACACGAGAAGATCAAGAACAGTCGATGGTGGGGATGTAATCTTCGAAGTCGAAGCTCAAATAAAATGTATACGCTAATGCATGTAAAATAATTGGTTCAATAAATTTATTATTATTATTATTATTACTTGCATATGCTAACCACTGAAGAAGATGGAGACGAAATGAATGAGAGATAACCAATCGACTTGATTGGGGAATAATGGAATTGAAATAATTATCGGAAAAAGAGGTTTTTTATCTAATTAGATTTTTCCTCTTATTAAAAACAAGGACTAAAGATGAATTAGGACACTCGATGGTGGAGTAGTAATCTCCGGAATCAGAAACAAAAATACAATGTATACATTAATTAATGTAAAATAATTGGTTTAATAAAATTTATAAAAAAATTTATAACTAACCACAAAACAAACGATCCACTTAATTCCCAATCTATTTTAATTAAGCTCCGCAAAATATTAATTAAAAGTTACTTTGAAGTGAAGGTAGTTTTTCAAAGCAAAACACCCAGTAGTAGTTAGTTGAAATTGTGAGGAAAATATTCATATATTTCAACGTTTTCAGGTGAAACTTATTCATTGTTCAATAATAGCTGTTGAATTGAAGAATTGGAGGTCAGATAGAACTATCTATAGTTTTTAAGGAATTTGGTGTTGGTACTTGGTGAAACATTTTTTAAAATTATTGGATAAAAATACTTGGTAGGTTTCACATTAAGATATTAAAAAATAAAACGAATTTATTTTTGGAGAATCTTTAATCTCGATATATAAAGATTCTCCAAAAATAAATTCGTTTTATTTTTTTATATCTTAGTGTGAAGCCTTCCAAGTATTTTTATCAATAATTTTAAAGAACTATCTATATTTAAAATATTTAATTTCTTTAGTTTTGGGTTTTATTCATTAGTTAAAGCACCTTTTTTTCATTTTTAATGAATTAAAATTTCATTGATAAAGAGAGAAATTCTTCCGAAATGCGTTTGGGTTTTATCGAGGGGTGAACTGCGATTGGAATTAGGTGTACACCGTCTTTGCAATTATTTGGAATTACTTTGGAATTCATTAGATAATCCATTGTATTGTATTTTCTTCTAGTTGGAAATGAAAGTGGAAGTAGAAGTAGGTGTACACAATTTTAGGTCGCGGTTTTATCCCTCGGGTTTTATTAAAGGTTTTTTTGTTTGGTTTGAAGATTGTTTTTTAAAAGATTTGTATTGATTTTTATATAATTATATATATTAGGTGTATGAAAATTTAGAATGTCCCCTTTAAATACTAGTACACTAACTGTAAATTTACTTTTTGTTTTTTTGACAAACTACAAGTACTTTGAAGGAGACAATAAAATAGTGTGTCTTCTGCTGGAATTATAAATTTAATTTATTTTTAACGAGACTATAATTTCGTTATAAATAAATTTATAATTCCAGCAGAAGACACAATCTTTTATTGTCTCCTTCAATATATAAAAATTCTGCTACTCTCGTCAAAAAAAACTTTCAATTTAATTCAAATACTTTATTGATTTTGATTACTCAGACTTTTGTGAGACGTCTCTCAATGCCCGATCGATTATTCGTTTTCAACGCCAAAATATACATATAATTACAGTATATCAGTGGCGTGCGGTTCATCCCTAAAATTTCAAACATTTAGAGTATTTTCATAAATATAAATAAAATCGACTTCAAAATTTCAGAAGGATCTTTAAATTTTCAAATTATTATCCATTATTTCAAATATTTCTATAAAAAACATTTTTGTTATTATTTATATTGGTTCTTGAAATGAAATAAATTATTGTATAGTTTCAAGGGGCAATTAAAATGAATGATTTTCCGAAAAGGGTGCGTATAGAAGGCTTTAAGTCCTGTCTGGTAGATAGATTTTCCAGTTCAAGCATTTCAAAGACAAGTCCAAGCGAGTTTAATCGAATAAAAATTGTTCTCGCTGAGGATTTATTAAAATAGAAATAATACCAAAAAGGAATGAATAAAGATGGCTCGAGAATCTTTCGACTAATCTCATTTCTAAGATCGGAAATAACTAAGAGTGCTATAGACAATTATAGCTTGCTTATAGCAATAGGATTAGGAGAAATTTAAGATTTTCTTCAGGACAGGCTGATTCATTGTGGAAGATGGTCCATTCCCATCTCAGGGACTGTAGAGTTTAAATCACAAAATTTAATTTCTGACTCCTACCCTCACTCACACAAAGCAGTATCCGTTTGGGGTGAAGGTCCCAAAATATATTTTTAAAAATTCTAATGTTAAATTTGAAAAATAACGAAAATCATGCGATATTGGATTTGAGAATATAAGCGAAGATTAAAATAAAATTTCAAAAAAAGGAAGGGTTCTTTTTTGGACAGCATCCCCTCATTGAAAAGTCACCAACCGCCACTGATGTATATTATATATATATATTTTTTCTTGATAAAAATAAAATGAAAATTATGTCAATTGCATTAGAATAGGTACATTACTTATGATTCTGAATGTTTAAATTCAAATAAATCCAAAGCACTTCTTCTAATTGGTCGTCTCAAAGAGAAAGATTCATTCATCGCAATAACCGTTATTCTGTGTTAATCAATAAAGATGAATTCTTGGTATTCTGGTTGATGTTGGCGGAGAAAATATCTCCTCTTCAACAGACAGAGGCCGTATTTCTATCGGATTTATTGAATGTGCATCAAGTGCAGGTGAATTGCATTGACCACCCACCCTTCCACCTACCTGTGTGCGCGGATGAACAAGCCAGAGAGCCAGGGGAAATCAAATGGCCAGATTTTATTAGGTAGCTCCCGGATATAATATCGGCAAACACACACACACACACCACCTGATTAGGAAATCTTTTCAAGAACAAGTTCAAAAAGCCTCTCAGTGTGGAATTTGCTACCAAAATGAATCCATGCACAATCAGAATTAAAAAAAAATAATAAATAAATAGCCATAGATAAAAATTCCATTGGAAGAACGGAAAGTTCAAATATTGTTTTAATAATCAAACATACAGTTAAAGGTAAAAAAAACCCAAACAAGTGCGTGTCGGGCTCTCCGTAACTAATATCTCGAAAAAAATGTATATTGATTGTTTTGTGTATATGATAAATACAAATCTTTTATTAAAAAAATAAACTGCAACGGATCGTTGCTAAACTTTATCCAAATTCATTTGAAATATTAATATGTTTGTTCCTTTATTATTAATCAGATATCACTTGCAATTTGTAGTTCATATTGACATTAATTCAAAATAATTCTCATTTAATAGTTGAGGAATAACCATTCTACATTTGATTTTTGACATTTCGGTTATTATTGTAACCATTGCTGAAGACATGGAGGAATCGACTTAAAATCAAAAATAGCCATCGATTCTCATCTAATACTTGAGGAATAACAATTCTACATTAGGTTTTTGACGTTTCGATTATTATTGGTAACCATTGCTGAAGGCATGGAGGAATCGACTTAAAATCAAAAATAACGATCGATTCTCATCTAATACTAGAGGAATAACCTTATTGCATTCCATTTTTGATGTTTTGACTATTAATGGCAACCTCTACTGAAAACGTGGAAGAATAGACTTAAAATCAAAAAGACTAAATTCTTTTATGGCAAACAACTCAAGCTTGAGTTGTTTACCAAAAAGATTTTAGTCTTTTTGATTTTAAATCTATTCTTCCACGTTTTCAGTAGAGGTTGCCATTAATAGTCAAAACATCAAAAATGGAATGCAATAAGGTTATTCCTCTAGTATTAGATAAGAATCGATCGTTATTTTTGATTTTAAGTCGATTCCTCCATGTCTTCAGCAATGGTTACCAATAATAATCGAAACGTCAACAACCTAATGTAGAATTGTTATTCCTCAAGTATTAGATGAGAATCGATAGCTATTTTTGATTTTAAGTCGATTCCTCCGTATGTCTTCAGCAATGGTTACCAATAAAAACCGAAACGTCAAAAATCCAATATAGAATGGTTATTCCTCAAGTACTAGATGAGAATCAATCGCTATTTTTGGTTTAAAGTCGATACCTCTATGTCTTCAGCAATGGTTACCAATAAAAACCGAAACGTCAAAAATCCAATATAGAATGGTTATTCCTCAAGTATTTGATGAGACTCAATCGCTATTTTTGGTTTAAAGTCGATTCCTCTATGTCTTCAGAAATGGTGACCAATAAAAACCGAAACGTCAAAAATCCAATATAGAATGGTTATTCCTCAAGTACTAGATGAGAATCAATCGCTATTTTTGGTTTAAAGTCAATTCCTCTATGTCTTCAGCAATGGTTACCAATAAAAACCGAAACGTCAAAAATCCAATATAGAATGGTTATTCCTCAAGTATTTGATGAGAATCAATCGCTATTTTTGGTTTAAAGTCGATTCCTCTATGTCTTCAGCAATGGTCACCAATAAAAACCGAAACGTCAAAAATCCAATATAGAATGGTTATTCCTCAAGTATTTGATGAGAATCAATCGCTATTTTTGGTTTAAAGTCGATTCCTCTATGTCTTCTGCAAAGGTAAGGGATAAGAAAACAACGCAGTTGCTATGGTTACTTACAAAATTTCCTCCCAAATTTTTAGCATTTCACAGAGAGAAGCCTATCCATTCTTATTTAAGCAAGGCTAAATGAGCTATATTAAAAGGTTCAAATGAAAATAAAAACCGAAACGTCAAAAATCCAATATAGAATGATTATTCCTCAAGTACTAGATGAGAATCAATCGCTATTTTTGGTTTAAAATCGATTTCTCTGTCTTCAGCAAAGGTAACGGATAAGAAAACAACGCAGTTGCTATGGTTACTCATAAAAATTCCTCCCAAATTTTTAGCATTTCACAGAGAGAAGCCTATCCATTCTTACTTAAGCAAGGCTAAATGAGCTATATTAAAACTTTCAAATGAATAAATTTTAAAGAATTTAAAAAATTAATAAAGTACTATCTTACTCTAGAGTAAAGTACTTTAAAATATAATTTTACTAAAAACTTTATTTAACCTTTTTGTGGTCCCCAAGGTACTTAATTAGGATATTAAATTTCATCAAAATTGGTTAAGTCATTTTCAAGATATTTAGAAAAAACTAAAAAAGTACTGAAATAAAGTACTAATGTTTGTGGGCCGATATGTACCAAAAACTAATCAGCGCTTCATTTTGTTAAACTAATGGTAGGTTTTCAATTTCATTTCAATCGGTGCAACGGTGTGGAAAAAATCGTGGGCCAAAAAAGCGATAACATACATCCATCCATCCATACATCCATCCATACATCCGCACGCACTAAATGAAAAAATCGCACTTTTTGGCCTCTCGACGAGACCCCATGTAATTTTTGGAAAAACCGTCACGTGCTAATATTCAACCTAATTGAATACTACAATTTGTGACTTTAATTGAGTCCATGGGTTCCGTAGTCTTTACCCGAGGACCCTTTGAAGCCACGCTTGCCCCGAGAGCGATTACAATACTTTACCCATGCTTTGCATTGGATAAAGTAAAAATGAAAACGTCTATTTGAAATCCAAACATTTCCGGAGGAATTCTTTTCCTTTATGGAAATTTTTGAGAAATTTTGAAATTACTTTGAATAAAATTAAAAAAATATAAATATTTACGAAAATTATTATTATTAATTTTTATTTTAATAATTATTAGAAAAACATTCCATAGATATTTGAACTTTTGTTAAATAAATTTTTGTCAATTTCCATCAATTTAAAAAAAAAATTCTAAATTTCCTTATTTATCTAAAATGTTAGGCTAGGAAAAGTCAAATTCTCCGGTTAGTTGAATGACTAGCTAGCATTTTGAATTTTCCAATCCCAAAATTTTTGATAAAGAGCGGAATTTAGATAAAAAAAAAATATTAATTTTCGAAATGATCGAAATCTTAAACACAAAAATTCAGAAAAAAAAAGATTAATTTTGGAAATGATCGAAATCTTAAACAACAAAAATTAAGATATAGATTCTTTTTCTTTTATTTATCAATAAAAAAATATTATAAAAAAGATGTGTACCTAATATAAATATTGATTATAAACATTACTAGCTGAATGGACAGTCGCTTCCGTGAATCCCATAGTTAGGCTCATTCAGAGGCCGACAACAGCACGAATTTGATTATATCTTCCAAAATACTTGAGATATCAAATAAATTCTTATTCGTCGACGAAAAGGAGGAAACGACTGATTTATCGAATTTTTCATAATTTTAGGTTAAGGCATTTCTAAACGCCGCCACTGACAGATAAGAAAATTACCTAAATTTGGAGCTCACTCACAACATCATTTTATATTAAAAAAATAAATAAATAAAATAATAATAATAATAATTAAATCTAATTCTAATTTAAAAAGATTTTTACAGGAAAATCTCAATATCTATGAAAAAAAAAATATTTCTAACCCCACATCAAATTTTAAAAAGATTTTTGTTTTGCAAGAAAATGATTTATGGGTATATTTATATTAGCTTAACATGTGCATAATAAAAGGTAATTAGTAGAAAAAGTAAAGATTTATTTTTATTTTTAAAATTCTAATACATCACAATTTTTGTTATAATTTGATTATTTCGAATCCTCATAACTTTCTCTAAAATAATGATTTTAGTATTTTCTTTTTATTGTTCAATAAATGATTAAAAAAATTATAATTAAAAGAACGAAAAATTGAGGGAGCTCGATTTCTACACCTTATTTTAATTAGTTTTTTCTTTGTGAAAAATGAATGAGAATGAGACAAATATCAAGTTTCTAAGATGAGTGGTTTTCATTTTATGAAGGAAAAACTGCGATTTTTTGGAAAAAACTGCAAAATTCAACATCATTGCGACACGGGTTACCATTATCCAATTAAGATAAAACTTTGTTTAAATTGTAGCAAATTTAATCTACTTCAAAAATGTGTAAAGTCGTCTTTGTCGAAAACGTGCTCCTTCATGGTCAAAAATCAAAAAAAGAACGAGTTTAAGGGATTTTCAAAAGTGATCCTAGTACCGGTTCTACTTAACTTAAATAGATGAAATTGTTATCATTTTACGCGTAATTTAAATATCTTTAATTTATCTAACAAAAAATATTTTGATTTGATAAGTCGTTTTAGAGTTATTCAAGAAAAATTGAAAAAACTCTGAAATTTCGTCATTTTGAAGCGCGTAGAAAAATTTCCACTACACAGATTTGGGGGGGGAGAAACTTATGGTAGTAATATTGGAATACCAATAAAGGTATTCAAGCAATAAAATCTTTATAGGGAATTATTTCCTGCTCATGGCATTTTTTCACGTAATTTGCCTAGACTATAAGAGATACGTAAAAAAATATGTATATATATATATATATATATATATATATATTAATTTTTTATTTCATTAGCCGAAAATCTATAATAACCACTTGTTCAATCCCAGTTTCTGTTATTAATTGATTTTTTTGACTTGTTTACACTAAATTAATTATATTATTACACTCAAAATGAAAATAATTGTTGGTAATAATCGAAATTTTATATCAATAATCATCATTTAATCTAATTAAATTATGACTTAATAATAATTTTATAAATATATTTATAGTATAATGATAAGTTAATTATAGTTGTCGAGTTTTAATAAAACTTTCGAGACAGGTTTTTTCGAAATTGTAATTTGAAAATCTATATATGCCTAGTTGTTAATAAAAAAATAAAAAACAACAACAACAAGGATTAAATATCCGTAATTATTGGTTTATTATGATTCTGGTTATTTTTAACGGCAACCCCGTTTACAAGAGAGAGAGCGAGACGGAACTAATTTAATCTTTCATTATAGAAAATTAGTAGGTATATACCTGCAGTGTGAAATGTGGCATACTAAGGAAGTATTATTTATTTTTTTGTTTTTTTATTAATTTTGGGCTACCAATGAATAGCATGGACATTTGCATAGTCAATTTGGTGAAATGGGTTAATCACACACGCGCATACACACACACACAGAAAGTACTCTCTCAAGGGAGGTCAAAGTTGGCCGAGAAACTGACCTCATCGCTGGCCAGTACAGGACTGACTGCCGGCTTTCCAATTGAGTTGAATTCCAATCGAACAACATACATATATATATATATATATATATAAGCAACAACAACGACATCCTTTCTAGAAAAAGCACGTATCCCGATAATTAATATTAGATTATCACTTAACAGGTGACAGGAGAGGATACTTTGGAATTTTCGCCTATAGAACTTTCATACAAATAAATAAATAAATAATTTTGAAAAAGGAATCAGTTTTTTTCAGGTCTCTCTTTAGAGAAAAAAAATTAATTTACTAAATCAAAGAATTTTCCTCCTATAATGACTGAAGATTAACTAAAAATATTCGAGATATTTATTATATTTATTTGTTTATTTATTAGTTATTAGACTGTCTACTATATTCAAAAGAGGGTATTTAAGTATAAAATTTTTAAAATTTATTTATTTATTTTATTATTTTAGAATGAAATATTATTTATATATCAATGGGAAATTGCAAGGCCAGAAATATGATTAGAAGATGGTTTCCAAAGTTTTGTTTTTAGCCAAAATCTATCTATAAGATATACCTAGATTGCATAGACCCTAGAGAGTAAAAGAGTTGTTAATTCATATGGAGAAAACAATGAGGTGGCCAAACGCTGATGTCGTCGCCATTAAGCAAATTATAATCTATATAACTAAGAAAAGGAGGAAAAAAAAATAATTGTTTTTCTATGCCTTTGCTAAAAAAGAAGAAAGTTTTGAACACTACTGTGGAGAGAAGAAGGAAACATTTTATTTGTTTCATTCATTGACCCTCTGAAACCCTGAAGAAGGAAGGAAGAATCCTTCGAAACGTCGGTTTGAAAGGAAAGGAGGAAGGATTCCAATAAATTACACCTTATTTGATATGTGCTAATTTTTTCTTTCCTCACTACCCCTGGGCTGCCTTCCATTACATTCAATTAAAATTTCTACCAGTCCGTCTCTCTCCAGAGAAAATTTCGTGTCAAAAAAATAATCTATATATTTAAATTTAGATTATAGATTATTTTCTTTGAAAATGAATTTATTTTATATCTGCGATATGATTAGAATTTTTCTCAATGTTTTCATTCCAGAAATACATTTCGGTGGACAAACATGTATTTATTAAAGCTTTTTTTTCGTTATTTTTATTTACATCATTTTTTATTAATAAGTAACTATTAGAATAATTAACAAGTGCAGTGGCGCACCTAGGGGGTGGCGGTAGGTGCAGTCCGCACCGGGCGGCACATATTTTGGGCCGGCATTTCTTATATTTTAGTTATAGTTGTAAAAAACAACTTGTTCACTTGATAAGTTTACTATTCCATTTCTACAAATTATAAATTATTATATGATTTCGAATATTTTTCCTCGTCGTCATGTCAATGTAGGGTAGAAAATATTATCTCTAAAAATTTTGCTCGGATAAAGCATCAATGGTGGTAATTTTTTTTTTGTAAATTAGGTATATTGTTTTGTCTCATAGGTGGGAAACCTGCGGCCTCCGAAAGTTTCTTGTGGTCTTTAAAAAAGTATCTTGTATTTGTATAAAAGTTGCATTTATAAGTAGCCTATATCAACTTATCCGGCCTCCTTTATTACTGCCTAATTTAAATATGGCATCCAATGGTAAAAAAGTTCCATCTATAGTTTGCCTCAATTACAATTATTATATTTATTTATGTTTATTAATTTATAAAATTCACCATTTGATAGACTTAGAAAGGGTGGAAAATTGGAGACCGCCCCGGACGAGCAAAAAGTTCTAGGTACGCCACTGAAGAAGTGTTAATGTCAATCACAAACTCATCTATTGTTTTATTAGCGAGTGAAGTCAATATACAGTTTCTAACTCAAAAAAATGTAAACGGCATCCATCATTAATTACACTGTGAAAGTTTAAAGAAATTAATCTATAATCTAAATTTAAATATATAGATTATAATGGGGGCGACACTGGTCATCTTTCATATAATTCTATGATGTACACGCTCTATGGATCTAAATAAGTTGAAAAATTAATATTTTATTAATTAATTCTCTTAAAAATCATTTAGGTCTGGATAACAAAAGACATACTCCATTTTCAGATTCTCCTTTGTGCTCTAACAAATGGTATGTCTCAAAGAGTTTGCTTTACTTTTTATACAATTTTTAATTTTTTCATAATATTTTTTTTTTTTAATCTTTTTTATGAACTTCATAAATATTTGTATTTATTCATGAATGTTGTTTTTTGTTGTTGTTGCAAATTGTTGACCATTTTAGTATCAAACTAAAATAATAAATAAAAAATGAACTAAAAATAAAAAAAAAAACTATGAAGAAGAGAAAACACTCTACATCTCTATATAAGATTATAAAAATGGCAAAAAAATTTCATTCAGTCCTTATATATATTAAAATATTTAAAATTATATGAAAAAAATATATTTATGTATATATATATATATATAAAATAATAATAATAATAATAATAAATATTTTATTAGAATTTGAAATCCTGTTGAATATTTTTGCACAGCTCAAGAGAGAGAAAGATGATTATAAAAGTGGTAGGGGGGGGGTTCTGAAGAGGAGGTCGTACACTCTTTGATGACCTCTGTCCATGACCATAAATAAATTCAGGTGACTTGTCCAGCAGGTTTTAAAAAAATTCCCTAACGTCCAGTAAAGAAAGAAAGACAGAAAAGTTCGTAAGGTCCTTCCTCTCCCCCTCTTGAGTGCTGCTGGGCTGGACCATCTGGTCAAAATGCTATTTTCAGGAAATTATATTAATATACGTATATAAATAGCTCTTTCTAATATTAAATCGAATTTTTTTTCTCTTTCTCATTGTATTATAAATAAGACATTTTATAAAAAGTGGGGGTTGAGCGTTGAGGGATTTTAAAATGGAATCGAAATTGGGATTCGGACAGAATATTAATCTTAGAATTTATTGATGTTGCTGGTATTTTTTTTTTTTTTTTTATTTCCTAAATTCGAATATATATTTATTCAAAACTAATTTTATAATACATTAATAGGTATATCTATAATAAATGACATTTGGGTTATTGAAGGTATTTTTGTTTTTTAATAAATCACAAGAGAAAGTCGTCGATTACAGCGCTTCTTAAACTTTTTTCTTTCACGAGCCTATTTTGACGGAGAAATTGATCACGATCCCATATTATATATAGTACCTGGAACACTAAGCGATGCTCGGTAATTTTTTGATTCAGTTAAAATCGATATATTAATATTATTTTTAATTTTAAATTCAGGTAAAAAGGTCGATTTTTTATCGCAGCCAAAATAAAATAAAATTGAAATAAAACTTAATTTATATTTTTACCAACGTTTACACCCGCTATGGGCATCATCAAGACATATCACTGGCCACAAAGTTTTGAATGTAATTGCAATTAAAAATAATATTAATATACACCGGGAGGTTCTTTCGTTGACCCTTTTAAATCCTGAAGAAGGAGATACGATCCTTCGAATTGTTGGATTTTTTAAGAGAATGAAATTGATATCCTAATAAATTATTTTATAGAAAAATACCTTTAATTAATCAATTAGATCAATTAAAATTAAACCAATTATTTTACATGAATTAATGTATACATTGTATTTTAGCTTCGACTCCGGAGATTACTTCTCCACCATCGAGTGTCCTTGATTCATCTTTAGTCCTTGTTTTTAATAAGAGGACAAAATCTAATTAAAGAAAAAAACCTCTTTTCCGATAATTATTCCAATACCATATTGCGAAAATTAATCCATCCAATTAATCTCCTCCAACTCGAGTTCACCTTTAATTAAAGTGGCAAATTCTACTATATAATAATATTTGTAATGATCTATTACTGGAATTTAAAATAAAAAACCAATTAATTTTATTAAAAGAAAATTGAAAAAAATGTAATTATAAATTTTTTCAAACAATCAACTGTGAATAATTATTTCAATTAACAAAAAACCCATCAAAAACAACTTAGATGAGACCTTGACAGATCGAATTGTCAACACAAAAACACCCTAACCGGTGAATTTCATCCAAATCGTTACAGCCGTTTTCGAGAAACCCGTTCTATATTGGTCGTTTAATATATGGTAATAATATAATAATTATAGATATATGGATTAAACCATATTTTTACTAGCAAATCAAAAATAAAATTGTAATGAAGCAAATCTTTAGAAACATGCCTATATATTATAATAATAATCATTTTATAAAACTACATAATTACAATGAATAAATCTAAATATTAATGAAATGGATCTGCTTGTTTCTGATCAATTAAAGAATCAAAGAGAATTATCTTCATTATTTTACAAATTTCATCTAGATTTCATGTAACAATTTCATCGTTTAATTAGATAATTATTTTATACCTTTGAGTGCATTTTAATTGATTTTTGAGTTCTTATTATTTTATAATATTAAAAAATCTAGTTTAAAAGTAATTTAAATTCATAAGCAAAGCCCCTGAGCCCCCCCCCCCCCCCTCTTCTTTACTATTCTGCTGTTTCAAGTTATTTGAAGTTTCCATCCAGCATTCTTCAATAAACTTGAAGAAATAAATAACAAAACTTTTCTATTCTTTTTCTAGTTTTGCAAGTGACACCTGTTTCGAACTTGATTCTTGTTTGAAAATATCTGCCAATAAATAAATAAATAAATAAGTAAAACAAATAGCCATTGAAATATAAAGAATTCAAAGAATTTGAAATATTATCATTGTATGAAAATGTTCTGTCAAAGTATCAATTTGACAACGATTGATTTGATACAAAAATCGAGCAAATAAATAGCCCCCGTCAGGTGCATAATAAATGAGTGAACACCTAACGGGAATTAGATGCATAATGTGCATCATCTCTGCTAATAATCATTTTTTTTCGTTGTTATATTATTTATTAAAATGAGATTATTACCCCCGAGGAGGTGTTATAAATTATCACGTGAAGGTGGTCACATTAAAGCACTCGAAATGTTAATTGTACTATTTAGTGTCTCATAAAATGGAGATACAAATGATGAAAAGGGAGAAATTTTTTTAAAGATTTCTACAGATGATTGATTGAGGAAATTCGCAGGCTCTCAAAATTAAAGGGAGATGACATCAGGAGAGGGGGTATTATATATTATCAAAGAGTTGCCTGAAGATATAAATGAGGCGCCCATTTAGTAAGAAGAGATTCAGAGGCCATTAATGTCCCTCACAGATCATTCTTATTAGCGATCGCCTGACCAGACAGCTAACCCGTCGGTCGAGGGGCTCAGCTAACAGTTAGCTGGGGGGGGGGCGTAATTCACTAACCTTTAAAGGTCCAGATGGAAATCATTTAATAAAATCATCAAATCAAAGGCAATAAATAATTAAATGTTTTACGAGAACCTGGACTTTGTGCGACGTTTAATATTGATAAAATATTAATTAGTTTTAGATCAATTTAATTTAAATTTTAGGTTTTAATTTTTAAATTAATGAATCACGTAAATCAGCGCCGGTAGAACAGTAGCTAAAGCGCTTGAATTCGGATCGAGTTTACTCGAGATCGAATATCTATAGTAAGTATCATCTTTGTCAAAAACGCAAGACACTTCACTAAATCCAGGGGAAGGGAATGGGAAATCCCCAAGAAAATTACATTGGAGAGGATAAAACTCTCCATTAGTAATCGCAGAATCTCGGAATCGAATATGGCGTTTGAAGAAGAAGAATAGTTTTATTAAACTTTTCATCAGATTAACATGGTTAGACATAAAATTTAGATATTTTTCTGAATATATTGATTTACGAAAGCAATCTACACTGCTGGCCAAAAAAAGGTAACCCTTAGATTTTAAAAAAATAACTAATAAAATGTATTTTTAATGCAATGAAATTGAATAAACATTTAATATATGATGTATTTTTAACCTTTCTTAATAAGTGTAACATAAATTTAAAACATTTTATTTAAAAATTACAATTTAAATGAAATAAAAGCGAATAATTTGAAATTTATCTAACATAATGGATGGGCGCAACTACAGATATGTAGCCAATGTTCTTGGTACGACAGCAACAAGTGTTAAACACTTATTAGAGAAACGTTAAAAATATATCATATTAAAAGTTTATTCAATTTCAAATTTGCATTAAAGATACATTTCATTAGTTATTGTTTGTTTTTTTTAAATCTAAGTGTTACGTTTTTTTGGCCGGCAGTGTAGTTTCGAGACGAAGGTAGTGGCTAAGGCGCTTGACTTCGGATCGAGTTTAATCTAGATCGAATCTCTCTTATAAGAACAATTTTCATTTTTGTTAAAAGAGCAAGACGCTTCAACTAAATCCAGGGGAAGGCAAAGGGAAATCCCCAGGAAAATTACATCAGAGAGGATATACTCTCCATTAGTAATTGCCGAAGCTCGGAATCGAGTATGACATTTGAAGAAGAAGAATAGTTTTGATATTAGTTTTATGAAACATTTCATTAGATTATCATGGCTAGACATCAAATTTAGATATTTTTCTGACCATATTGATTTACGGAAGCAATCTATATCTTAACTAGAGTATTATCCTCATGTAATTTCTCATTTAAAATGTTAAATGATATGGAAACGAATTAATATTAAAATATTGAGCTAAAAATTAGTGACTGACCAAGGTTCGGTTTCTGGTTTCGGCTTGTTTTTAAGACCAAAAAATCTAGTTTCGGCAACAGTTTCGGTTTAGGCCAAAAATCGCCCTAACCTTGGACGCGCCGAAACTTCCACTGTTGTACTTACAAGATTATGTGCATTAAAACATGAATTATGTTATTTGATGGTTTGATGATTGGTGATAGAATGTGATATCGGACAGCTGAATAGTTGCCAAGGTATAACTCATGTTTATTTTTTTAAAATTAAGTAGTTCGCTGTCGTACAAATTATTGAAATCTTTGTTGAGACTGATAACTAGGTAATTCTTTAATTTCCTAGTTGCTAAACACACAATCTCAATAAATACCTAATAAATATTAAGTCTTAAGAAGATTGTGAACACAATTAAATTAATAACTTTTAAAGAGTTAGGTCTTGGTTCTAGGTGAAACATTTTAATATAATAATAAAACTTGAGCAAGATGAGAGGTAGATTTCACAAAAAAATAAATAAAACAAAATTGAATTTTGAATTCGATATATTTCGGGGGTGAGCCCACCATCATGAGTCAAAGAAAACTGATTATACATTGGAAAAATAATTTTACAAATAACCATTTTTTATTTTTTTGAAAAGTATGTGGTGAGAGGAAAGTAGGGGAAGAGGGAAGGTGTTCTAAGAATTAATATTTTCAACAAATGGATTAATTGAGTTTTTAACCAGCTGATGGGAAATAGAGATGAGAGACAGATAGAAGAATACCCGTCATTTCTAATCGTCTGACATCTCCATTAGCTATACTCTCTTAGATCATATGGAATCACTCCCGCTTTATACAACAAGAACAATTTAGTCTCCCAATTAATTAACAATAAAATAGACAAAATTGATAAATTAGACAAATCAGGAGTGTATAAATTGACTTGTCACGATTGTGATGCTTTTTATATAGGGCAGACAGGCCGCTCATTCAAAATACGTTACTCTGAGCATGTAAGAGCTCTTAATCGTCTCAATAGATCCGATAACATTAATTTAGATTCGACCTCAGCCTTCGCAATTCACTTACATGAATCCAATCATTCAACCTCTAATAATAACCCTAACCCCATTCATTTCGAAAAAAGGCCTTAAATTGGATCTCTTAGAATCTACCGAAATTAAAATAGCCCTTTCAAATAATTCAAATATTTTAAATAACCAATTAGAAGTGTATAAAAATACAATTATTGATTATATATTATAATAAATTAACTAAACATTCCTTCTATTGTTCGCACATTGAATATTGATATTAGGGTAATTGTACCCTTTCAGGTACTTTCCCATTCCTTCTTATAATAGCAGGTATAGTTTCCCATCAGCTGGTTAAAAACTCAATTTTTCCATTTGTTGAAAATATTAATTCTTAGAACACTTTCTCCTCTTCCCCCTACTTTCCCCTCACCACATACATTTCAAAAAATAAAAAATTGTTATTTGTAAAATTATTTTTCCATTGTATAATCAGTTTTCTTTGACTCCTGATGATGGGCTCACCCCGAAATATATCGAATTCAAAACTCAATTTTGTTTTATTTCTTTTTTTGTGAAACCTACCTCGCATCTTGCTCAAGTTTTTATTATTATACAATTAAATTCACCCAGATATTAAGACTGAGTCTGTGAAATCTTTATGTCAAATTCTAAGTGTTAATTTTTGATAAAGTTTACTTACAAGATTAAGTCATTAAAACATGTTTATTTATTTTTTTACATTAAGCAGTTCACTGTCGTACAAATTATTGTAATCTTTGTTGAGACTGATAATTAGGTTATTCTTTTACTTACTAGTAAACACAAGATCTCAATGATCCTAAGAATATTGTGAACACACTTAAAATACTCAATTAGTGAGTCTATACTTTAAATATCTAAGTGTTGATTTTTGAAAAAGTTTACTTACAAGAGTAAGTCATTAACATGTTTATATTTTTGTTCATATTAAATTGATAATGCTATATCATAAATAAATATTTTTGTTACATACTTTAATTACTGTTGTTCAATTCATTAACACGAGTTACCTCTCTGTATATGTGTAAAAAATATACTAGATTTCAATATACAATACAAATTTTTACAAGTTTAAATAAGTTTCGGTTTCGGCTGAAATCCTGATTTGGTCGGACATTACTAAAAATTGCTTCGTTGCTAAATTGGATTTCATCCAAAGTGGCTAGAGTGTTAGAGGTACTTGATTTGAAAGAAAAATAAAATAAGAATAAGTAATAATAAATTGATAAAACAATAAATAGGAAGCAATTTATTGAAAGAGAAAAAATGTTGATGGTTTTTGCGGAGTAGTAGTAGTAGTAAGAGGAGATGAGAAGATTTTGGAAATATATAATGAGTTGGCGCTTATTGGCTGGGAATGTATCCGCGTTGGTTCGGCAGTGTAGAGTTCAGGGTCCGGTAGCGACCCTTTGGTCATTAACTGGCCAGTGGCCAGCCAGCCAGTTAGCTTCACAGCCGGACAAACAACAGTGTTTGTCATTTCAGACAATCCAGAAAACGGGATTGAATAAACATAATCCCACTCCCAGCCCCTCTACCTATCACAAATATTCTTCATGACAACTAACTAGCGATAAATTAAGAGTGTCTTCTTAAGGTAGTTCTTTCACAAATGCAAAAATTCAAAAAGTGTTTTGAAACTTGGAATATAAGTCATTAAAAGCATAATACACATACTGTTAAAATTTGAAGACGATTTACCACACCAAACATGAAATAATTGCAATTAAAAATGACATTTTTACATAGGGTAGATAGAGAAATGGTGGGGATATGATCATTATTTTATTTATTTTTATTGAGTGACTTTCACCATCTTGTTGAAAAACTAATATTTGTTAGAATAATATATTAGGAGTAACTTAAAAAAAAATAGAAATTATTTACCCCGGAGTTTTGATAAAAAAAACAACATATTTGGGCGATTATTTTTAGTGGAGGGGATATAAGCACAATGGCTTGGAAACGATCCGGCTAGTATGTGTGTATCCATATAGAGATTTCGTAGTGTGAGTGGACAGTCACGTTAAAAAACTTAACCTAAAATTTTAGTTCCGTTTATATTTATAGAGTGGTTACGAAGCTAAACCTTTTTGTGTGGATTATCGCAAAAAAACCTCCTTAATAACCCTCAAGACACAAGTTCACAATTGAAAAGCGTTTAGTGGATGAACATGTTAACTTTTTTATTAATAAAACTTAAAATCGTCGTATTTGTTATATATTACGAGGTTATAGGGCATGTCAGAGGAGGAGGCAAGAGGGGCAGATGGGCCCCGGGCCTCACAATTTTAGGGTCCTCTAATGATAACTGAATTTTTTATTGTTGATGAGCGCAACGTTTCTGTGAAATAAATAAATGTTATAATTTAATAATATAAAATAAAATTGTTTTTATTTTCTTGTCCAGAGTTTTATTTTGAATTTTGAATGCCCCCAAAAGTATTAGTTGCTCCGGGCCTTGTATTTTATTCGCAAGGTCTTGGTTATAACCGTATATAACATTTTCATCTTTTCAAAACAGTATTTGTTTAAGGTTTATTATATCCGAAGCATAACGAGAGGCTAACATGTTCATACAGCGATAAATCTCAATTGAATGGATATTGACGAGGCAGTCAGTCCAAAATTCAAAAAAGAAGATAATTTAAACTATATTTTTATTAATAAAGCGACGTTTCGGAGGTTTATTCCCTCCTTCTTCAGGGTTTTGAAAAGTCCGTGAAAGAAGACAGAGGGGAATGTCGCATTGGATTTCCTTCACTGATACGTAAAATAGCGTCTAGAGAAGTGATTCTCAACCACTGTGACGCGGCACTTTTGTGTGCCGCGAAATTCTTGAAGTGTGCCGCCAAATTTTAGAAATGCAAACAATGAAAATTTATTTCGCTTTGTAATTATCGAGATTTAATTTCAAAACATTTGGAAGAGTCAATTAATTCATTTTGGATTAACATTAGATGTGATTATCCCATAATAGCCAAAAAAGATTTAAAAATATTATTACACAGGAATTATAATATTTAATTATTACAATTTCCTACATCTTATTTGTGCGAATTTAGATTTTCAGCATTAACCAATATAAAAACGAAAAAAAATCGAGATTTTTAAATTTAGATGACAAAACGAGAGTGCCATTATCATTTTTACGACCAAATATAAACGAAATTATCAAAAATCATCAAGCTCAAATTTCGCCTTAAATGTATTCTTATAATTTATTTGTAATTAATCACTCAATGAACATCATGTTGTCTTTGTAGTACATATTATTTTTTTTACATTGAAAATTATTATCATAAACTATTTTACACAGTAACACAGAGTATTATAGGTAAGTAAAATTCTTTTAAACTATTGTTAACGTGCCGCCAAATTTTTAAATTGTTTAATTGTGTGCCGAAACAAAGGTTGAGAATCACTGGTCTAGAGTCTAGTCCTAAATAGGAGACTAAGCTTGCACGTAGTAGCTTTAGCAGTGGTTGAGATATGGTCATTCTAAGAAAGGTCAGACCCCAGAGTGACGCCTAGCATTGAAATTTGATCACTGAATTCCAGTGAGTTTGAATCGAATGATATGTTTGGGGGGCTCCTATCGACGCGAAGCCGACGCGCCTAGAGATTAGGCAACACTGCGTTTTTTGTTTCAGGCGAAACTTCTCTTTGGATATCCTAGTAGGAATTTTGTAGCTATGTATCATGTTCTTAAATAGTGACATCTATTTGGAACATACATATTTTCCATTTTATGATATTATAACTCGTTTAAATTGTAATTAACATTTAATTACTTTCTAGGTGTACTAAATAGTTAAAAATTACTAATTGGAATGAATTATATATTTAAATTTCGATTTAGATGAGTAGAGATGAAAATTTTAAACATAATATTTTTGACCTTAATAGAAGCGGCTAGCTAAAGAAGGAAAGATAGCAAACAAGATTTAATTTCTAGGTAATTACGATGCTTGGAAGAGGATAAACCAAGTGCAACTTCATGAATAACCAACTCTTCGGTCTTCTATGAAATAAAAAAGATAATAAAAAAAAACTTTATATACATATATTGTGAGACTACTAGATTCACTTTAATATCATTAAAATACCTGGAACACCGAGCGATGTTCGGTAATTTTTTGATTCAGTTAATATGGATATACAAGAAAATCATAAGTTGATGTCATATATTAAATCCGATAGAATGGAATATTTTTAATTATATGTCAGAGGGGTTGTTTTACATCCCTCGGGAATCGAACCCGAGTGCCAGTAACAGCAATCCGGGCTATCTGGCTCACCTGCAGGATGCGAACATCTCTGACATATGTACACGCGTAAAATATTTTACTCAAAGATTGTTATCTTAATTTGTAAATTTTTTTATATGACTATATACAACCAAACTTCTTGAGGATACAAATTCTCATTTAAATAGGTGTTGATTTCATTCTTTTTGACAAAAAAACACATTTTTATCAATTATTTTTCTTTATTTTATTTTATTGTTACCAGGAACGTTTCGACATTTTCAATTATGTCATCATCAGCCTTGGAACAATCTAAAGATGGGAAAAAATTCCCTCACAGAATCTAACAAACGGTCAGAGATGGATGAAAGAGCCTTTAACCTTGAAAGTTTATACACGAATAATTGTTGAACAAAATAATAATGTTACATACTCTAATAATTTCGATGTGAGGGAATTTTTTCCCATCTTTAGATTGTTCCAAGGCTGATGATGACATAATTGAAAATGTCGAAACGTTCCTGGTATCAATAAAATAAAATAAAGAAAAATAATTTATAAAAATGTGTTTTTTTGTCAAAAAAGAATAAAACCAACACCTATTTAAATGAGAATTTGTATCCTCAAGAAGTTTTGGTTATATATAGTTATATAAAAAAATTCTCAAAAACTAATCAAAAAATTATATTGTAAAAATTTCGCGAACTAGTGATTTCTAAATTTAAACATATAGCCATGCCATATAATTTAAATAAAGGTCGTTGAGTGTTTCGAATTTTGAAGAGACTCGGGTTCGATTCCCGAAGGGTGAAAAACAAACCCTCTGACATATAATTAAAAATATTCCATTCCATCGGATTTAATAGATGACACCATCTTATGATTTTCTTGTTAATTTGAATCTATTACCATCGGCAAATTAATATCTTTCATATTAAAAGCGATATATTAATATTATTTTTAATTTTAAATTCAGGTACAAAGGTCGATTTTTTTAAATGGCAGCCAAAATAAAATAAAATTAAAATAAAACTTAATTTATCAAAACGTATCACTGGCCACAAACTTTTGAATGTAATTGCAATTAAAAATAATATTAATATACATCGAGGATTCGTTGAACATTCTTAAATCCTGAAGAAAGATTCTTCGAATTGTTGAATTTTTTAAGAAAATTAAATTAATATTCTAATAAATTATTTTATAGAAAACTACCTTTAATTAATTAAATTCTAATATATAATAATATTTGTAATGATCTATTAGTGGAATTTAAAAACAATTAATTTTATTAAAAGAAAATTGAAAAATAATGTAATTATACATTTTTATTCAAACAACCACCTGTGAATAATTATTTCAATTAACAAAAAAACCCCAAAAAACAACTTAGCCGAAGATGAGACCTTGACAGATCGAATTGTCAACACAAAACCCCCTGACCCTTGAATTTTATCCAAATCGTTAGAGCCGTTTTCGAGAAACTGATTCTATATATATATATATGTATATATACATATTTAATTTTTTTGACCATTTTTCATTCACATTCCTGTAAAAAATAAAATAGTCAATCACCCTGCTTATGATTTGAAAGGCAATTTTTCTATCCAAAAAGAGAAATTATAATAGGTTGTCATCTGCTTGATGCAAATAAATATATTATACATATTATATTAGAGACGGGCTAGTACAAGATTGTGAATTTCCAGTTTTTAGAATAACAAGACGATTTTTTACGCTTATTTTTATAATTAATAATTTCATGATATTAGATAGGGAACTAACTATTCATAAATAATATCTAAACAAGTTTCCTAATTGAATAAAAAAATTTAAATAAATAAATAATAATAATAATATTCTTTTCCTCATGTAACAAAATAAATAAATATTTTTTTTTTATAATTTATTTACTTAAATATAAATACTTTGATAATTTTTTTAATAAACAAATAGGTAAACATTTTATATTAATATAATTAGCAATTAATTTGGCATTCATCAAGAAAGCCAACCTAAAAAAAAATAAATAAATAGTAAATTCTCTAATAAATAACGGAAGAAAAAACTTTTTCAAGACTCGGTATACGCTTACCAGTTAGTAATAACCTTAAGTAAATATAATTAACTATTATAAATATATTTTTTAAATTAATTATCTTGAGAAATAATAATTTTTAAACTGGAAGTTCTTAAGCTAGAGAGCCGGAAATCTAAAGATGAAGCTTATTAGTACAAATTTGTGTGTCGATTTTAGCTCATTAGCTACAATAATTCGAGACCTTACATATAGCGGATTATTACTCTACCATCCTATAGTCAAGTGTTTAAAAGTGTTGCTTTTTTGGTTCATTTTTTTTCAGAATATCTCAAAAACGGCTGAAGCTATTTTGATAAAAAAAAATGACCAAAAACATAAGAGATGGATGGGTCTAGAAAAAGTTCTCTAAAGGGAATATCGAAAAATTTAAATATAATAATTATTTTGTCAAAATGTCTGTTAATACGTTGTTAGTTAATCTGAGTATTACTTAATTTTGAGTACGCTCTAATTCAAAAATCTAGCATGAATATCAAAACGAAATTTCACACCTAGTTTTGATGTATTGATATTAAATGATGAATAAATTTTGGTTGGAATCAAACCAAAATTTAAAGAGGGGGGGGTGATTCGTGAAAAAATTAAAATTATAAAATTTTCAAACTAAAAAATCAAACAAGAAAAATGAAATTTACTATAAAAGGGCTCTATTGATCGATTTTTGCTAAAATAGTTTATTCACCCTATATATGATTTTATGGAAATGATAGTTTCCTAAAGGTTCAAAAATAGTAGTTAAAATGCAAAAATTTTCCAAAGAAAATACAAGAAAGTCTAAAGGAGTCTAAAAGACTCATACTTAAAAATAGATATTATTAATTAATCTTATCTTATTATATTAAATGAGCAAATCTTGTATACAGGGTGGTGACTTGGCCGACGCAGCATAGCGAATACAATGTTAATTTTTGAATGTGCATTTATTTGCTCCCCTAATTATTTTAGAGTTAAAGTTCTTATAGGTTTTTTGTAGAGAAAAAAATACTGAATCCGAACATATTTTTGTTTTCAAATTTTGAAATTTCAGAACCGTAATAATCAACATTATAAATAATTGTATTTTTACAAAAATCACTAAGGCCATGGAATTATTAAAACAAACAAGGCATTTTCATTTGTTGTTTCTATTTGACGTTTAATAGTGATGTCTTTAGTGATTATTTTAGAGCATAATTAGAATACAAAAAACTGAGCAGAATTAAAATTCTAAAAGATAATTACATCAGATTTTGTCTAATTCATAATTTAAAAGTCCAAAAAAAAACGATTTTAAAAATGTAGATATTTATTTAAAAAATTTAAATTCAAAACTTTTATTGTTGTCGATTGTTTAAGTTTTATTGTTTATACTAGTCTCAAAATGGATTCATATTGGTGAACAAATCTATGATTATAAAACAAAACTTAACTTTTTTAAGTCAGTTCTTATTACAATGTATTCATTATAAGAAAAGTTGAAATAATTAAGTATTTTTATGCTGGAAATATTACTTATAATTTCGTTGATTATTCTTGTGAAAATTTAAAAGTTCGTTCTAAACTTCATCTACGTGAATCTACTATTTTTATTTATCAATGACGAATACAAAACTCAGCCCATTCAAATTTAACGAGTTTCTCATTATGGTAATCAATAAATTCTAATAAGAACTGATTTTAAAAAGTTCAAATATAACAAACATCACTTAGAAACAACAAATGAAAATGCCTTGTTTGTTTTAATAATTCCATGGCCTCAGTGATTTTTGTAAAAATACAATTATTTATAATGTTGATTATTACGGACTGAAATTTCAAAATTTGAAAACAAAAATATGTTCGGATTCAGTATTTTATTCTCTACAAAAAACCTATAAGAACTTTCACTCTAAAATAATTAGGGGAGCAAATAAATGCACATTCAAAAATTAACATTGTAATCGCTATGCTGCGTCGGCCAAGTCACCACCCTGTATATGTATATAGAATTGGTTTCTCGAAAACGGCTCTAAGGATTTGGATAAAATTCACGGGTTAGGGAGTTTTTGGGATGATATTTCGATCTGTCACGGTCTCATCTTCGGCTAAGTTCTTTTTGATGGCTTTTTTGTTAATTGAAATAATTATTCACAAGTGGTTGTTTGAATAAAAATTTATAATTACATTTTTTCAATTTTCTTTTAATAAAATTAATTGGTTTTTTTAATTTTAAATCCCACAAATCGATAATTACAAATGTTATTATAAATTAGAATTTGCCAATTTAATTAATTAAACGTATTTTTCTATAGAATAAATTATTAGAATAACAATTTCATTCATAATTGCAATTAAATTCAAAACTTTGTGGCCATAGCGGATGTAAACGTTAAATTTTGTATTATTTCAGTTTTATTTTATTTTGGCTACGATTAAAAATAGACCTTTTTACCTAAATTAAAAATTAAAAAAAATATTAATATATCGCTTTTAACTTAATCAAAAAATTAACGAGCATCGCTCGATGTTCCATGTACTTGATGCTAATGAGCCCAAATTTAAGATGGGGTTCTTTCGTACTGAATGTTTTCTACATTTGATTCAATCGCGAATCTAATGTAGGGAATTTTTGTCAAATATTGAGTGAAAATAATATTTGAACTTATATATTTCTAACTTGAAATAATGATTTTAAATAAATTTTAATTTTCCTCATTAATATATCAAAGAATAATTGATACGTCAACGAGAATTATTTTGACCGCGCTGATTTGAAAAAGATATTTTTATCTCACGAGACTACTGCGGATTACGCCATTGGAGTCTGCGGAGTATTAAGTCTGGATCAAGATACTCCTGCAGACTCCAATAGCGTAATCCGCCGTAATCTTTTCGAGATATTAATATCTTTTTCAAATCAGCGCGGTCAAAATAATTCTCGTTGACTGTATTCTTTCGTAGATTATTCTAAATTAACATATTTTATTAAATATTTAAGAGAGGGTTGTAGATGTATGATAAAGTTTTGTGTACGGCCATATTAGTTTATTTTTTCTAATTTTTTGCATTTTTTTATCTAAAAGCTCTAACCTAAAATCTAATTAGTTCTTCGTTCTGAAAACACAAACATTTTGGCACCAGAGTGGAATTTCTTAAAACATTCCGATTCTTATGTTATATTTAATAATAAAGCTGGTCAACAGACATGCCTCCCGGACCTACCGATTTAATAAATAGTATTCTGCAGAGTCACAGATGTATTTCTCTATTGATATTAATCCTTTTATAAATAAATCAATTTTTATTATTAAATCATAAATAATAAATGAATGCATAATTTGTGTAATCGCATATTAGACAAACAACAACAACAAAATGATGTACCTTTGTAAATAATGTGATATATGATGTGATTTATTGCCGTGAGAGTTAACGTGAATAAATAATACAAATATTAGAGTCATTTAAAACTTTGCCAATAAATATGCAACATGAAAGATGTTTAATATGTAGATATGCTTGTATTTTCAGTATGGTACATAATAGTTGGATTCAGAATTTTTTTCTTACATATGTTAGTACCTAATAACTGTAGGTAATTAGCAAATAAGTTTTTTTTGCGTGAATCCAATACTAGTACATGAGCAATAACTTTATATTAATCAAAAACCTGTATTAATTTTAGCATCCAAATCAAAGAAAAAAACATTATTTTTTTGTCTAAAAAGAAGCGAAAACGTATTTTATGCTTTGAGAGTTTAAAGTAAAAATAAATAAATATTTCTATTCCATCTCTGATCTATTGTAGAAGATGGAAACTTCAAATTATCTCTTTAAAATTTTTAAACCTATTACTTATTGGCATATTCGAGCTGTTATATTCAATTCGAAAAAAGTCGATTGATTTTTGAAGAAATTTAAAATTCGAAACACACAGGGGTAGTCCAACCTTTTGCCTTACCTTTTGAAGAAAAAACAAATGTTTCGGGCCGCGGATAAAATATTATAATTCTATTGATATTTGTTATTCAAAAAAGATAGTTAATAAAGTAGAAATAAGAACTTTATTATTTTTGAGCTCATATTGAGCTTCTAATTTTACTTTTCGTAAATTTTATACTTGAAAATAGCTTCTCGGATATGTAAATACATACCTACAAACTTACAAAAGTGATTTTAAGTATTAAGTATTATGTGTTTATATATTTTCCTGGCTAGATAATTAATATAAAATTCTAATAAAGAGACAATATTCAACCATAAAGTTTGCAAGTAGAAAATTTATTTCTAATGAAAATGGAGTTGAAAATAGACGTAAATGATGATTATTTTTTCGAAAATCTTTAAATCTAATTCAAAATTTAAAATTAAAAATTTTATTTTTCGAAAAATTCACAGTAGATTTTCAGATTTTTATTTTAGAGAAAAAAACATTATCAATCTCAATGTTTTAAGGAATTTTATGAATTTATATTGGGTCACGGGTTGGACAGCCCTGATTTAAATCGAATGGGTTTAAAGAAGGATATGAGGAATGATAATTAATTTTTTAAAAGGGTCGCGGATATAATAATCCCTGATTATCCATTACCTATTGACGTTAGAAGGTGCAAAGATCTAAAAGTCAAGTCCTGACAACTTTTAGTCAAGGAGAGAAATTATCAATTAATTGTGATTGTTCTAGAAAACCCCAATTCCTTGTCTCCTTTTATACTAGAATGATATAGTTATAGACTTGGTTAGTGTCGTAGCATTTAAATTACTAAAATAATAAATATTTTAGAAAATGAAAAATATGAAAACAAGAGTTTTTAAAATATTCGAAACTTCATTATTTTTTTTATCTTATATAGTTGAGCTTATAATTTTGCTTTTAGTGAATTTTATTCTTGAAAAAAGTTTCATGAATTGTACAAATGTACATTCATATTTAGAAAAAGAGAATAAATATATCTCTAGATATATCAAATCTCAATGTTTTAAGAAAGTTTATGATTTTATGTTAGACCACACTCATTGCAGTGTTGGGCTGCATGCTTGATTGAATTGGCTCAACACAACAGGGACCAGATTCATCGCTCTGGACAAACGCATCTCAACCTATAGTATTTATAACTAATTCATTTACTGCTTAACTAAATATTTCCTCTAATAACAAGCCTTTTGCAATTTGTAAGATTTTTATATTTTTAAACAGCATAACTTAACTTAATATTAAGCTTATGCAAAGGCATTGATTCTTAAACTAACTAATTTATTGGATTAATTTTACTCTAGATTCTTATATTTAACTTAATTTTATATATTTTAAAAAGATTGCAATCTCATCATTTTACGAATTTTAATACATCTCTTTAAGAATTTAATTACTCCTATTAATGTTGTTACTGATTTAATTAATTATTCATTAACTTTTTTACCTAATTACATTGTTCATATTCATGATTGATTTATTTTATTTTATTTATTAATTAAGATTAAAACTATTATTCTGATTATTTTTTTAGCATTTATTTCACTCTTTCACTTATATAATTTGTTTAAAATATTTTAACCTTATCTCATTCATGCAGAATTAAATTGCGAATCAATTTGGATATTATCACTTTCTCTTTTTATTATAAACGACTCAAATTATTTGGAGGAGTTAATTGAATACCTACGGAGTCTTAGTTAATGAAATTTTTATTTTTATTTTTTATTTTTCTACAATTTTCTCAATTGGCTTCTCCATATAATTTTTTTGGTGACCCCGACGGGTTGGACAGAACTGGTAACTCACTAGAGGGCGAATTTTTACATCTAATGATTCAATCTTTGAGGGAAATATATTTAACGCGATACATAGGTATGTTAGAAGATTTCACTTCACAGGGTACCCATTTGGCCCTGATTGCTAATTTTGGCAATCGGGTTCGATTCCCAAGGAGGCGAACACAACGCTTCTGACCTAATTAAAAATAATCCATATCCAGGTCTAGGAGATGGCAACATCTTGTGATTAGCTTAAAATTAGATCATCTTAAAAGGAAAAAAGATTATTAATATTGTCAAGTCATGGTCTCCTTCTTTCTTCTAATAATAAAACATTTTAATTGATTAAATGAATATACATTTTAAATAATAAATTCAAGTTGCTGATGAAGTTGGAAAAAGTTTGACGAAACTTTCAACTCAAATGAATTTCTGATATTGAAAAAAAAACATCTCATCAAATTTTGAACTAAAGGTAATATAAGTATGTAGCATAGATATTTAAGAATATCATATAAAGAAAAAAATGTTGCTTTATGAAATGTTAAAAAAAAAATGAAAAAATTTCTTGATAACGTTGGGATTTTAATCAAACTTTAAGGATTTTTTTTTAATAAAAGATTTGTATTTATTTATATAATATAAACAATCAATAATATTGTTTCTCTAAAAATTGTATATAAAATATAAGAGGTAGAAATTAAGGGTTGTTTACCTTTGAGGGGGTGTAAGGTGTTTGTAGACACTGCCTCGGCTGTTTCTTGACACCAACTAAAACGATAAAATAATAAAATAAAAGACTCTAGTTATTTGATAACGCAGCTTATAAAATATTCCGATAATGAATCCTTAAAGAAATTCTCAAATGCGATTTTTATGTAATTAAATCTTCTTATAATATAATAATTTAGCAAAAGAGACTAATTATTATACTTCAATATCTGTTAGCATTTAAAAAGAAATTTGTGTCTCTGATCCTGATACATAATTATTTCATTTTATTTTTTAACTTAATTTTTTTTTAATATATATTTTAATTAAATTATACATTAAAAATTGAAACTTTAGTGTTGATAATTTTGTGGATACTTCCAACCGATGCTTTAAGTCGTTGAGCGAAATACGATACGATCTTTCATCATTTATTAGAGCTACAGCTTGAGCTACTTCCTCGGTCTTTAGAGGCATTATGCTTGGACAATATTTCAAATGAAATGAAATTAAAAGATGAGATATTCAAATCGAACTGATAAACATTAAAATATTCAATTTAATTCGATATTAGACGATAATCATTTAATACAATTCAATAAAGGGATCAGATTTCAAACCTGAAAATTTATTCTAGTTTAAATAAATTTAATTTTAAAGGGTTTAAATTAAAGTTTTCACTCTAAAAATGTTTAAAAATATTTGTACAATCACAGATTGTATGTATTAAAGGTTTAAATAAAATATGTTTTTTCTGAAAATTATTTGAAAAAACTAAATTTTTCTAAGTGTTCCACTTTTTTGCAACACTGTGTATATATATAAATTTTGTGTATAACAAACAATATTCAAACGTTTATTAAAATATTAAACGTTTCAGCAAAATTTCTCCCTTTATCAATGACATTTTAAGAAATGTGAAAAAATATTTGCTTTAAGAAATTATTTTATTAATCTTTAACGCCTTTGGATCACTCTCACTTTCACGTGGAGAGACATTTCCTTAAGGTCGTATAGGGTGCATTTCGTACAAATTTATCAGAGTCTAGGACTTATTATATATTGATAGTTTGATTTTTTGAATCCCCCCCCCCCCCAATTTAAGTCCCAGAAAAAAAATTAATGACTCTTTTTTTATTAAGAACCCTTTTATATTAAATACTATTTTTCTTGTTTGTTTTCTTTAGTTTGAAAATTCTGTAATTTTTGGTTCAATTTCAACCAAAATCTAAAATGCTCTTAATCTCAATATAAAGAATCTACATGTGAAATTTCGTTTTGATATTCACACAGTTTTTGAGCTAGAGCGTACACATAAAGGAGTTTTCGGGTAAAAAGAAAGAAATATCGGCCTATGAAACTGATTTTGATTAAGATCAGCGGGGCACCTTGTGATTGGTTAGATATGCATTCAAATAGAACGCTCTGTATTGCCAGTTGCATCGTCAAGAACAAAATTTTAATTTTGGCTCATTAATATATCTTTTGCTGTCGAATAACTTTAATCTTGGCATTTTATAATCAAGTTCTATATTTTATTTTAGTTGTTAAAAAAAAAGAAACAAATTGCAAGTGGGATTCATTTGCTGAGAGTTTCATATAGATATATTTGTCATCTATTTTATAGCAAACGGAATCATTTTGATTAAAAGTTCTATTAGAAAAATGCATACAGGCATTGTATGATGTTGACAATTTCAAAGCTTGTTATTATCATAGTCGTTGGATTGAAATTAATTGGTAATGCCTAAAAAGTGGCTTAAGCTCGATATAGGCTAGAAGGAGTACACCAAGCTTTTGGGTGAAATCGGAACACCGGAAGTGAACATTTACATGTAAGATTTTTCGTTTATTTGATTTTCTCAAAAACGGCTCTAACGATTTTTTTAAAAATTAGTGAATTTATCAAGTGTCATGAATTATTAGTTGTGTCAAATTTTTAATCCGATTGAAATAAAGGAAGGGGGTTGAAAATTAGGAGTATCGTAAAATAAATATTTTAATCGTTCATATCTCGTCTTCGGAAAGTCGCAGAGCCTTGAAATTTGAAACTTAAGCTATTTAAAGACTACAAGAAATATCACAAGATTTTGGCTAAAATATAAAAACCGGAAGTTGATGTTTACTTACGTAAGAATGTACCCCCTGCGTTTCACAACCATACGTTTTCGAAACTTAAGCTCAATATAGGCTAGAACGAGTGGTGAACCGCAATTGGAATTAGTTGTACACCGTCTTTGGAATTATTTGGAATTACTTTGGAATCCATTAGATAATCTATTGTCATCTATTGTCTTCTACTTGGAAATGAAAGTAGAAGTGGAAGTAGGTGTACACGATTTTAGGTCGCGGTCATCCCTCGGGCTAGAAGGAGTACATCAAGCTTTTGGTTGAAATCGGAAAACCGGAAGTGAACATTTACATGAAAGATTTTTCGTTTTTTTTTTTTTTTCTCAAAAAAAAAGAAATAAAGGAAGGGGCTGTAAATTAGTATAGTGTCACGATGACTTAAAATAAATGAAAATGTGAAAGTCATGTGGTGAACACAACAGTTGATTTTTGTTTGTTTACTATTTACAATCTTCTGACAGACAGACAGACTTTATGTCGACACATCTAAGATCTTGTTTTACTTTTGAACGGAATCCCAAAATAGTCAGCTTTTTTTTAATTTGATTTTATTTTTTTTCGAATGTTTTTTTCAGAATCCCTTTAATTTGGACTCTTTTTCAAATGAGTCTAGGGTGGATTGCACCTGCTAATTAATATTCTGATTTTGGGCAATAATAAAATACTGATAATTTATAAGTTAGAATAAAACTAAAAGATAACTTTTTCAAAGTTTACAGAATTAGTCCAGTCAAATTGTGTTTTTATCAGGAAAGCTTTGAGGTAGTTCTGATTTTTCAAAAATATCACAGTTTTCCCTTTATAAAATGAAAAACGCTCATCCTAGAAATTTGATTCATGTCTCATTCTCTAGAAAATTTTATTGACTTGAACGTGTACTTGGACTACTTTTTTGATAAAACTCTTAGATTTATCCAGATATCCAGCATTTTCCATAACAGGATATGATCCGAATCCTCAGAAGTGGATATCTATAAATCTAAGAGTTTTATCAAAAATGTGGTTCAAGTAAACGTTCAAGTCAATAAAATTTTCTAGAGAATAAGACAGGAATCAAGTTTCTAGGATGAGTGGTTTTCATTTTCTGAAGGAAAAATTGCAATTTTTTGCAAAAAATTGCAGTTTTTCAAAACTTTAACCTCATTGTGGCACGGATTACCAAAATTAAATTGAAACTTTGTTTGAATTATAGAAAATTTAATCTAGTTTAAAAATGTATAGAATGGTCTTTGTCGAAAATGTGCTTCTTCATGGTCAAAATGAGAAAATTTCGAAAAAAGTGCGAGTTTTGGGGTGATATGGGGGGACTGCCAAAGTCGAAAACCTTGATTTTGCGCTTGAGCCCGAACGGTTGGTCGGAGAAAAAAACCTGAAGAATAAAATTTGTGGAAAATTTTATGACCTTTTATTTTAAATAGGAGGGTTATTTATGAAAAGTTGATAGTTCTCGAGTTATAAGCAAAAAAGCGTCAAAAAATTTTCACCTTTTTTTGCATTTTCTACAATGATGCGTCACGAAATTTTGGTGGGAGACCTCAAATTTAGATTCAGCGTCCTAAAAAACATATATATGCAAAAAATCAGAACTACCGCAAAGCTTTCCCCATAGAGGCCCATGTGAGCATAATTTGAATGGACTAACTAGAAAACTAGAATTAACGTAATTGGATTGAAATTAGAGACGGCCTTGGACTTAACCCAGGTATAACATTACAAAATAGACTTGAAGGTCAGTTTGTATTATGAAAGTAGAAGGTAATATTTTTTTTTCTACGAACATAATTAAGTATGTCTATGTCAATGAAATCTATCTTCATAATAAAGCAATTAGATTTGTGTTTGAATACCGGTAGAGGTCCCTCTCCTCTTTCACAGAATTTTCATTTTGCTGTTATCATTTGATGATAAAATGATTAAGTAAGTGAGAAACAAGTGAATGGCCGTTAGAATATGTGTGTGTATGTGTGTATGGAGGGGTTATTAAATAATCATAAATGTCTCTCTGGTTGATCGTGACTTGAGTTGAATTCCCTTTTAACCTTGTTTCGTTTTTCGTTTCTTTCTTTTTTTTTTTTCTCATCTCATCTCCATCTTCTTCCCACCTGTTGATGCTTACTTTCTTCCCTCGATCTGATGTTTGTCTTCTTGTTTATGGGCCTTCTTCAGTGGTCAGGTCACGCACCTGATGACCTTTTTGTCAACACTTCCGTAAAAAATCAATGAACAAAACCATTGATAAATAAATAAATAAATAAATAATGTACGGAAAATAAAGGACACTAAAAGAAGAGAGAGAAATGTCTCCAGGGCGAGGTCAGTGAAATTTTCTTAGAACTATAAAACAGGTGAGTTTTAGTTATGTTCTTCTTTTATGTGCTCGAAATTGTGTCAAATGGTTTTTTATTCTGCTCTGTGTTGTTTTATTAAATAAAAAAAACCCTGCGGCATGCAGTAGGAAGATTTCGAAGGGGCTCTATCCCCCTTTAGACTGAACCTATCAAAAACTTTTCGGACACAAGTTGTAGAGGTTAATTAGTAGAATATTAGCCATTTGCAACCAAACTGGTATCATTCATATTAAGGTTGTTATAAATTTTTTAAGATTTCAATCACCCCCCCCCCCCACCATTTCCACCCCTTGGGCCTGAAGTCACCAAAAACTAATCAGTTCTTGTTTACATCAAGACTAAATTTTGTACCAAATTTTATTGCATTTGGTTGAACGTTGCGGCCTGCAGCGCATCCACAAAATTGAGATACATACTCCCCCCCCCCCCCCCCACATACATATATAAGACTGATGACGAAGGCCAAATCTTCGAAACTATTATAGTCTCAAACAAATAAATTGTATACTTATACAGTAGAATCCCGATATATCATATCTTCAAGGAAAGTACGATATATCGACATGTTCGCTATATCGAGGGTAAAAATTAAAAATATGATATGTCGAAAGTCTTAATTTATTTTTATTTTTTTATAAATATGTACATACACGTCGATTGGTTTTATACGAATTAAAGAGGTTTTCTCAAAACACGACTCTAATTCAACGGAAAAATACGAATTATGAGTCGTATTGTCTATCTTAGAATGGAAAAAAATATATTATACCAAGGGGACTAAAATGCATGTTTTATATGAATTAACGAGATTTTTCCAAGGAACCAGCAGTTTCTTACCATTTATCGGGATGTACGATATATCGGGATTCTACTGTATACATATATATTTATATTTCGTTTGATTTAAATTTTTACTTTATGATAAGTATGGAATAATATTTCTATAATGTATACAAAAAATTAGTTATTGGAAATTTTTCAAAAACTACTGATTAAATTTTGTTAAAAAATATCATTCCAGATGAGCCTATACTTACCTATACCTATAAGAAAGAGGTGAATTTAGAACTTGTATGAGAGTAATAAAGTGTGACGAATTGAGTGGGCGTGTAATAGAGTCTGCATCTGAATATAAATTAAAATTCCTGCTATTTCTATTGCACTACAAATATTTACGTAAATTCTAGGAAATGTCAAATTTATTCTAATCTAATGAAATCGATTACATTACTACTAACCAAAAACATAATTAATTTCTTATGGGAAATTGAAAATCATATTAAAATTTTAACCGGATTATTATTTTATAGAAGAATCGAATTTTTGATACAAATTCATATTTGAATACGAGCTTTTCGTGCGTCCCTTCGGCACGCCCTCGAAACTCGGCCCTCCGGGCTGGTGGCCTGCCGGGCAGCGTCTCGGTCCAAAAGTTTTATTCCTCTTAAAAAACCACACTCCAAAAGTATACCCGTAAACTACCGAAAATACATCGTCTCTTAAAATTTTCGCCTCTAATTTTTGAGTGGCGAAGGGGGAGGGGGAGGAATAATTATCAATATATTTAATGTTTCTTAATTTAAAATGAATTGGAGTCTTTCATTTCAAAATTCGAGCCCAAATTACAATTAAATTTCAAATTTGCTGATTCAATTTTGTTAAAAAATTTCATCCCTGGTGAGCCTATAAATACTCATAGGTGCCTATAAGAAAGAGAGGGATTTAGATTTTGAATGAGTAAGAAAGTATTACTAAATGAGTGGGCGTGTAATAGGGTCTGGACCTGAATATAAATTAAAATTCCTCCAACTTCTATTTCACTACAAATATTTACGGACATTCTAGGAAATGTCAGATTCATTCTAATCTAAAGAAATCGATTACATTACTAACCTAAAACATAATCAATTTCTTATCCGAATCTATTCAGCTCATCATCAAGTAATAAATAAATTAGAATTTTGTTATTTTTTTGCAAAGTGCAAAATTAGTTAAATACATGGGTGTCGGACGAGTCGAGTCGAGTGGACAGCGAATGTCCATTAACCAAGCGGGCATCCTTTACAAGAGGCAATTGGGTCAGTGACCTTGGCTCGAACCCCGGGAAGGACAGACGGACATAGATCACGCACTCTGGACACTCTGGATTCAGCCTGCAAGCATACCTGTCCCGTCACGTAGTCTTTAGCACCACCGACCGACCGACCCACTTGCTTTACTTGGGCCCTCTGGTTTTTCTGCAAACTCAGCAACTTCCTTCTTCGGGGTGAATTTCCCACTCTTATTCCAGACATTTCTTTCGAATTTTGTCATGAAATAACTATATTGGGTGTCACTCTGGGTTCCGACCTCTCCAGAAATGACCAAATCACTTTTCCACCAAAATATAGCTTTCTTTTCAGAACCAGATTCTCTTTTATGTCCAGTTAACCTAAACAAGGTTTAATTTCGCCCCTGCCTCAAATATGGCACGCTTGCAAGTGTATTCTCGTGACACCCTGAATACAATTAAAGGGCTTAGTGGATGAATTTGTCAAGTAAACAAATAGCTAAACTTGGGGAAAAAAAATTCTCAATAGGTATATCACGACTAACGAAACATCCAGACAGACTAACAGACATTTTGACAAAATAATTATTATCTCAAAAAATATAATTTTTTCGATGTTCACTTATTAGAGATTTTTGTAGAGCGAAATGCCCTGGTTTCACTCAATTTTTTTTAATCAAAATAGTTTCAGCCGTTTTTGAGATATTTCGAAAAAAAAAGAAGGAAAAAAACACTTTTTTCATGCACGATTACAATACTTGACCATAGCCTGTATGGTAAAGTAAAAATAATCAAATATATCAACGTTTGGCAACATTTTGAGTCATTTTATATTAGTTTTCTTTTGCACATTTTGCACATTTCACCCTTATTGTACAATAGCTACACATTTTAACATTTTTTCCTCTTTTAGAAGAAATATGAGTTTAACGAGCCAATTAGAAATTATAAAAGATTTAGAATCTGAAATAAAAATGATTCCATGTCCCTCCCACAAGAGCATTATTATACCTAATTGAAAAATTAAACAATATTTTTGAAAAAAAAATCCTGATATTAAAATTATTCAAATGTATGGTAAAATATTGATCGGTGTGTCAGTGGATTAACATTTCCCAATCAGTCCCGAAATAGTTCATTTATTTAAATATGCCCCTAACTACGTAATTTAGAAAAATATATTATCATGAATTTTAATTTAAATGTAAATAAATTTAAATGAATATTTGTATTTCTAAATTTTTATAAATATTGTATATAAGTGTATTATTTAAGATTTTAAAATTTTACTCAAATTAATTATTCTATTAATAAAAAATGTTAAACCATCTTTTAGATTACACCTTTTATTTCACATTTCATTATTTTTTATTCCACATTTTGAGATTTTTGCTCTACAAAAATGCGAACTGTAATCATAACATTCAAATTTTTTTAAAAATTAAAAAATATATATATATATAAATTAATAAGACCCATGATCAAACCGGTCTTAAACGTTGTTTAAGATAGGAGTTTGAGGTGAAAATTTCTCAAAGGAATCAAAAAATACACTCAGTTTCACAAATTTTTAATCAAAAAAAAATCGAGTGTAACAACACTTTTAGTAATTTTTTCAAATTATTTTTTCGTTTTTTTTTTGTTTGGCTTTTCGGCCCTTCTAGCCATAAGCCAATTTACGATACTATATATTTTTTAAATTTTGTCTCTACCCCGGGGATCAGATTTTAGCCGAATGCAATTTTTTTTTTCTGAAAAGTACATAAACAAACAAGAAATTTGAAGAAAAAAGTGGTCTTATTTGGTTCATTTTTCAAAAAGTTATAAGCCAAAAACAAATAAATAAATAAATAAAATAAAAAATAAAAGTTCTCTCAAACAGTTTGTCGAAAAAATTTGAAAATTTAACAGAAATTAAGTGGGAGATAAATTTAAAAACCTAATTTATCGATCGGAGAATTTACCACTGCTCGAAGCTCCTCAAAACTTAGTAAATTGGATATTGGATTGTATCTAACTTTCTGAGATTTGGCTCGTGATCCCGGCTTCTTTCCTTCTATTCTGTTCTTTTCACGATGGAGGGGCCAGCCCATACAGGCCTTTAGGGGATGCACCTTCTGGTGTATCTCCTTCTCACATCAATATCATTAAAAATATAAAGAAAGGCTCTTTGATAAAGTACAAAAGAAATCAAGTAATAAATCAAAAATTTTAAAAAATTTTCAAACTGTCCGATTTGGAATGTGGAATGTCCCATTTATGTTATATATTGAAAAAAAAATATTGTCTCTTTTATAATTTAAATAAATACCAATTTTCAAACCAAACCAACCACCAAAAGCAACCTCCAAACATTTAATAAAATCCAAACTTTTTTGAAGAATTTATGTCTTTACCAATATGGAATTTCAAATTGTGAAAAAAAGGTTGCTTTATCTAATGAATAATAATAATAATAAATAAAGTAAATAATAGTGTTGCTCTATATTCATTAGATAAAGCAACTTTTTTTATTTTTTCACAATTTGAAATTCCGTTGATTAAGGGAAAAAATTCTACTGGAACTTTTGGGTATTATTAAACTTTTTTAAAGATTGGTATTTATTTATATATTTTATATGGATGCCTAGTATATGGTCCGACTTCCACTTGACCGGCAAAAGCTAAATGATTCCATTTTTGCAAGAGCAGGTGGACAAAATGCGATATCATCATTTATTTAAATTAGGGTGTTAACACACATTCTCCAAAACACTATCAACAAATAAAGCGATTTGATTTAATATGTTAATAAAAACGATTTTTACGATTTTCTATAAATGCGATGCGCTGACGTTCTTCTATTTTATATGAAAGATATTAATTTGCCGATGGTAATAGATTCAAATTTACTAGAAAATCATAGATCAAAGATGGTGTCATCTATTAATTCCGATGGAGTGGAATATTTTTAATTATATGTCAGAGGGGTTGTTTTTCACCCCTCGGGAATCGAACCCGAGTGCCAGTAACAGCAATCCGGGCCACCTGGCTCACCTGCGGGATACGAACCTCTCTGACATATGCAAACGCGTAAAATATTTTACTCAAAGATTGTTATCTTAATTTGTAAAATTTCGCGATATAGTGATTCTAAATTTAAACATATAGCCATGCCATATAATTTAAATAAAGGTGGTTGAGTGTTTCGAATTTTGAAGAAATTCAAAATTCGAAGGGCAATGGAATGACTTTTCCTAATTTAATATGAAAGATATTAATTTGCCGATGGTAATAGATTCAAATTTACTAGAAAATCATAGATCAAAGATGGTGTCATCTATTAATTCCGATGGAGTGGAATATTTTTAATTATATGTCAGAGGGGTTGCTTTTCACCCCCTCGGGAATCGAACCCGAGCCAGGTGGCCCGGATTGCTGTTACTGGCACTCGGGTTCGATTCCCGAGGGGGTGAAAAACAACCCCTCTGACATATAATTAAAAATATTCCACTCCATCGGAATTAATAGATGACACCATCTTTGATCTATGTTCTTCTATTTTGCTTAAGGAGGTGAAATTTCCTACCTTCTCTCTATCTATATTCTAAACACATACAAATTATGGTTAGTTTGAACTTGTACTTTGAACAAATCACGAAAAGCATTTATCAGGCGATTTAGAAGACAATTTATCACGACTGGCGATGAATTCTCAACTCCTACTACTGCATATTGCCTTAAACAGCCATAAAGAGAGAGGTGGGCAGACAGACAGACTGATGGACGCGTATGCAAATCAATAAATATCCCTTATCATTTGCGCGTTTTATATTCTAGGCAGATCTTTTAAATTAATCAATACAGTCAAGAAAAGGAAAAAATAAATCAATATACCTATATACTACTCTGCAGGCGGATTAAGCTGAAGCATTTGATAAAGAAATAGGGCATTTTGAGGATTCCGTTTAAAAAAATAAAACAGATCCAATTAGTGTAGAAACAATATCATTTTTTATTTAAAATTACGTTTTTAAGGTCTTAAAGCCAGTTGTAATACTCAACAGTTATCAAAATTCAAAAATTTTATTCAACTTTAGATTCGAGTCCAGCGACCCCAAAACCAATAAGGGGGCGTCCCTAATTTACGTGAGCCGTTAAGGGTTGGGGGTGGGGCGAGATCGAGCCGAATCTCACCTAGGGAAGAGGGGCGGTCTAGAGAAATTTCACGTATTTTTTTTTATTTCCGCAAGAAACTGTAAAATTCCGAGAAAACTGGGTTAAATTAAGTAATAATAATACTCTCTCTCTCTTTGTAAATACTAAAAAAAAAGAAATGTGAAATGTGAGTCAGGATTAATCCTGGTTCTCTCAGCCACCCGCTCTGAATTTTTTTTTTTTTTTAATGATATTGATGTGAGAAGGAGATACACCAGAAGGTGGATCCCCTAAAGGCCTGTATGAGCTGGCCCCTCCATCGTGAAAAGAACAGAGTAGAAGGAAAAGAAGCCGGGATCACGAGCCAATCTCAGAAACTTAGATACAATTCAATATCCAATTTACTAAGGTTTTAGGGGCTTCGAGCAGTGGTAAATTCTCCGCGCGATAAATTCGGTTAAATTTATCTCCCACTTTGTCGAATCTGAATTTATTTGTTCTCAAGCTGAAAGTGTGAAGTTTGTAAATAAATTTATGTATATATCTTTTATCTTTGTAAGAGGCGGCCCGCTCCTATTAAACAAAATAAAATATTTAACGCGTTTACCTATGTCAGAGAGGTTCGCACCTCGCAGGTGAGCCAGATGGCCCGGATTGCTGTTACTGGCACTCGGGTTCGATTCCCGAGGGTGTGAATAATAATAATAATAAAATTCTCTAATAGTCTCAAATAAAAATAAATAAGCAAATTATGTTTTTTAAATAAATCCAACGCAATCAAACAGAAATTAACTAACTTATTTACACTAAAAATACGCATTCTGAAAAATATCATGTAAGATTAGGGGTGGGGGGAGTGGGTCGAGCCAAATCTCACGACATCTAACCAAGGGGCGGGGGGTCGAAAAATCGCCTCACGTAATTTAGGGTCGCGCCCCTAAGGTACACATTTTCATACCAAAATAATGAATAATAAGAATGCTACATTTAAAAGTCTCAAAATGTACGACTTTCTGTGTTTAAGCTCATTTAAATTACAGCCCATCGGTGGCACGGATTATTTCTATCAAAATTTGTCAAAATTTTATATTTTTTTTGTATTTAAACAGATTTTAGGGGGGAATCGAAAAATGTTACCTTTCCAATTTTAATGGCTCACCCTAATACTAATATAATAATTTTTTCATTAATTATAATTTTCAAAATATTACCTAGACTTAGGCGGTCGGCTTGCGCTCCCGCTCCGCACTCCTTGTACCTCCGGGTTAAGACGGCTCTGATTATAGCCGGTCAAATATTTGCAGCGAGTCGGGCTTGAAATATTTTTATTTAGTAGATTACAAATTATAATTACAATTACAATTTTACAATGTAAGTATTATTACTTATTACAATAAGCAGAATAATTTTGAAACAAAAATTGTAACACCCCTAGACAAATCACCTCTGTTTTGATAATATTAATAAAAATATTATTGAGATAAATTTTTTCTCATTATAAATACATTTATTTAACACAAAAACGATTTCAAGAAAGAGAGTTGGAATTCTATACTAGTGCTTTTGTTATATTCTGTTGGAAGCAAATAACTTTTTATTTTTACATTTTATGAATAACTGATTAACTAGACTGTCAAATCTATAGAAAAATGTATAATTCGATTTTCGGGAATAAATATTTAATGCATCAATGATTCGATGATAAAAATTTGAGAATTTTCTTATAAAAATGATAAACACTCACGAACCCCTTAATGGCATTCAGAGCAAAATATACTCGTTTAAGAACTTATAATTATTAATTTAAAAAAAAATCCTAAGAACCATTGATAATGGAGCCTAAACGAGAGTTGTTCATGTTCTAGAAATTTTAATATGGGTCTTCTTTTTTGGAAACCTGAAACGCGGAACAGCTTGTATATACATTTAAATAAATAAATAAAGCTTTTATCACACGCATCTAAAAAATTATGGATTCAGGTTTCATTGTAAATATCTATTTGTAAATTTCCATTCCATTTAAGAGGGTAACATAATCCTCATTCATTTTTCAAGTGTATTATTTATCAATAAACTAATCATACTTAACTCGTTTCAAGTAGGCCCCTTCTAGATTTCTAGCTATCCTAAATATTATATTTTTATTTATTTATTTCGTTTCATTTTCTCAAATATATTATAATTAATATTTTATTTATTTATTCATTCAATAAATTATAAATAAATTTAAATTTTTTTGAATTTAATATTTATTTAACTATTTAAAGAGGACGAGAAAAAAATCCCAAATAAATGTATAGAATTTCAGAAATATTTCTTTTCTCCTCTTTAGGTTTCAAGTAATAAATAAACAAATTTAAGCAAATATCTTCTTTCTCAAGAGTCAAGTGTGCTTTAAAGAATTTAGAAGAATCTAGGGAGATGATAAATAAACATCATTTTGTATATTTGTCAAGTGTGAAATTTTATAAAATATGTATAAATAAATAAAAAAAAATTGTATTAAGAAACAAAGCATTGTGCTTTTAAGGATGCGATACTGTAAAGATTTAGTAAATAAAGTCAGCTGCACACGAGGCTTTTTCCTCTACCTGTTTTTCGGATGGGAGCTCTGGTTTGCAATTTAGAGGCCTGTCGGGGTCGAAATGACGTCACTACTGGTTGTTTTTCTGGCTAGCTTGCTTGATTTAAAAGATAGGACATGTACTATTTTCCGTCTTGGTCCTGGGATGCAGCGGCCTTAAAACTTCAAACTTCAAGCTCAATACCTTGGTGTGATGCCACATTTATTCACTGGGGTCGAATTTTATGTGAAATTAAAATTTTAAATATATTATCTTCTTCATACGATACGATATGAGAAATCCCTGTAAAGATCGTTTTATGTAGAATTAGGTTTAGTTTAGAGTTGTCAAATTTGGGTAAAGTCACACATAATTAATTATAGTTATTTATTGAACACGAATAAATAATACAATAAAACTACGACGTATCGATCTACTTATTTTGCAATCGTTCTCAAGTATGAACACACACTCCGATTTTAAGTTAACTTTAGGTTTATTTATTTATTTTTTTAATTCAATTTAAAATGACGATGAAACCCATCATTGAGTACACAGTCCTAAGACTGGTTTGATACAACCACACGTCTCCACTTGGCTCTGTCCCATGCCAGCTCTTTGGCCTCTATTGACTCACATCCCATTTTCTTAATTATTCCCTTTTCTTTCCCATCCCCACCCTTTAAAATATCCCTAAGCAGTCCCCCATGTCTCAGTGTGTGCCCCATCATCTGACCTCTTCTCTTCTTCAGACTCTTCCACAAAGTTCTTCTTTCTCCGATTCTTTCAAATACTTCTTCATTTGTAATTCTATCCATCAATTTGATATTAATCATTCTTCTGTAGCACCACATTTCGAAAGCCTCTAATCTCTTTCTCTCCACTTCTCCAAATCGTCCAGGTTTCACATCCATACATGGCTATGCTCCATACACATGTTTTCAATTGCACCTTCCTATTTTCTAAGCTGATTGATAAGGAGTATAACAGTTTTTGTTTTGAGTTAAACCCCATTTTAGCATGAGCAATTCGTGACTTAATTTCTTTAGGGCTTCTCCCATGTGATGTTACTTCCTAGGTAGCCAAATTCCTTTCTAGGTTGACGAAGTGAAGAGATCTCCAAAATGGTAACGTGCTGACTGTGTGTGTAATACGGCTGAGGCAAGTATTATATTGGAATGATTCCCGTATAGTTAATAAAATAAAATTCAAACCTGTGCGGTCTAGGAACGAAGTTCCTTACTAATTTTAAAAATATTAGAGTTAATAAAATTCGGCCAAACCAGAAATAAAAATAAGTCGTGATCCTCATCGGGATAAGCTCACTTCGGAAGTGAAACTTGTTTAACCGAGACGCTAACCGATTACACCATAAGTCTACAAGTAAAAATTTGATAAAACATCTACCAATATAGCTTTCAATTTTTTTAATGTTAATTTTTTTTGTGTGTTAAATATAGATATAACGGGCAAAAAAGTTTATTCCTCTTAAAAAATCACACTCAAGAGACATATCTATATAACTTAAAATTGTTTTAAGTAAAATTTTAATTATTTTTTTGGAGTTGTTTTAAATAAATTTATGTTATTTTTAACTATAAAATTATTAAATTTAATGTTTAGTTTTTTATTCAGGATTTTGTATTAAGTATTTCTATCTTTCGATTTAGCCTACCGCGAGTCAGGTCGCCTGGAGTGAGCATTTCCGTTACGTGACGATTTTTGTCAATTAGCTCCTACCGCAAGCCCCGTAAAAGAACTTCGTTCAAAAAGAAAGGAATAAGGCGACGGATGTTACGTCTTTTCATTAATGCGACCTAACAATCATGATCCCTTTGGCGGTCGTTATAAACGGAATGTATTCATTTTTTGCATAACCGTAGACGTCTTTAAAAATCAACTTCTTTGAAAGCACATCTAGAAAAACACGAAAATTGTTATTCAACACGAGAATATCTTGATTTTCAACATCAAGAAGATCCAAATCATCAACTGGAATATATTTTTCAAATGTTATATAGACTTGAAGTGAAAGAGGATGAAACCTAATATGTGGATGCCCTTTAAATATATTAATTAAAAAATTTTGTTTATTAGAAATCACTCATCGGTTCGTGACTTACGACAGCCATTTCACCTCTCTCATCTTCATCAACTCAGATAACGCACTTTAAAATAACACCTTTCTTAATTTAATTATTTTAACGCCATCTGAAATAATTATCCCTGAAAGAAGAGATATATTTCATCAAATTAAGAGAGGTCACTCTTTCATTTGTACGTGTCAGAATGATTAATAATAAAAACTATCGTTAAGTGCAGTATACTCTATCTGTCTTGTATACTTTTATTGTAGCAATAAATTATAACCCGAGGGTTTTTTTTTTATACTCGGGGCCTAGTTCAAATTTTAGAACCTGGAGGCAGATATTGAAAAATGGAGCCTCTCGAATTTCTATCTAATTCTAGTAATTTAATTTCGCCAAGTAATGAATACAGCAAATATCTTGGATACTTTTAAACAGACAACTTGTATTGTTTGAAGCGGATCTGTTAGTTATATCTTATATAATTAAGACATAATTTTTACTTTACCATACAGGGTATAGTCAAGTATTGTAATCGTGCATGAAAAAATTGGTTTTTTTCCTTCTTTTTTTCGGAATATCTCAAAAATGGCTGAAAATATTTTGATTAAAAAAATTGAGCGAAACAAAGGCATTTTGCTCTACAAAAAAGCTTTAATAAGTGAACATCGAAAAAATTATATTTTTCGAGATAATAATTGTTTTGTCCAAATGTCTGTTAGTTAGTTAGTCCGTGCGTTACCAAATTTGTGGACGAGCTAGCTCAAAATCTAGTGGGAATATCGAAACCAAATTTTACACGTAGTTTTGGTCTATTGAGATTAAGAGCTGATTAGATTTTGGTGCATATCGACCCAAAATTAAGGGGGGTGGAGGGGGGGGTTAAAAATTAAAAATCTAGGCCGTTTGAGCAAACTCAACCAAATTTTCTATACATAATCAGTGGACCACATGAAGTATTTAATATTAAAGGCCTCATTGCGAGGCCCTAAGTCAGTTTTAATACACCATTCGGACTACGGGTACAATCCCACTCCTCCAACAGTTCAATACATCTTTCGGACTCTCGGCACCAGCCTCTCCTCGAACAGTTCGGACCAGTGGTTACAGGTAACCCACCAAAATTCACAATCGATATTGGTCACTAACCAACGTGTTACCAAGTACTAACGGTTGATCCGTACGGCCCTCCATCCCTATCGATTGCACTCGTATTAACTCCCGGCAAACATTATTCATTTTTGGACTCAAAGCCGGTAATACAAATTGACAATTACTCACAGTGTGTTTTCTCATTTTACGATTATAAACTATTTTGTAAACTTTTCTTCAGTGATTTAATAAAAAATAAAAACATTTAAAAAGGATTGATCTTAACCAAAAACATTCATTTTCGATAATAAATCGTCCTTTCCCAAATTCTAGACCATATCTTCTAAAAAAGTCTAAAACACCTAAAATAAAAACTTGCTATCCAGACATTTAAAAAACCCAGCTCTACCGCAATTAAAATATGGTTCACCTAGTCGGCAAAATCAATCCTTTTTAAAAAGGTATTTTTCGTCTAGGGGCCCATAAGTTACATAATCAGTGGGACACCAGAAGTATAAAAATGCAAAAACTAATCTCCCCCTACATGATTATAAATAATTTTAGGGGCCAAGTTGTATGGTAAAGTCAAGTGGATGGCCACATCAGAACACGTCAGCTTATTTATAAAACAATCTCACAACGTTTACCAGAAAACCGAACGTTTCGGGAGAAGTTCACCCTTTATCATTCGAAAAAATAGTTGCTTTAAAAAAGGAACCGAGATATAAAGCAAAACTAAACAAATAAATATGATACAGTTTGTTTTGAAATTAATTTAAATAAAAATAAAAAATATAAATATTTAGGAAGAATATTTTTTTTTTACTAAAAATTGTGTATAATATTAGAAAACCAGTCCATATATAACCTTTTGTTAAATGAATTTTTGTTTTTTGTTTTTATTTCATTTTTTTAAAGTAACTATTTTTTCAAATTCCATTCCTAAAGGGAGAAATTGTCCTGAAAAGTTTGTATTTCTAATAAACGTTGTGAGATTGTTTTATAAAAAATTGTATTTATTTTATAAGTACAAGAAACTATCAATAAATTATTTCAATTTACCATATATCTTATATAATTTATTGGAAGCTGTGATTTTGCTGTTCTAGATTCTTCTCATTTTTATTTAGAAAATTTTGGAGAGTGTTTTTAACTAGCCTAAAATGTGAAAACCGTGGAAATCTGGAATTTGGAGGGTGGGAATTCTTCGTTTTAAAATTATTAAGACATGAAATTTTCATTAATAGCCCAAAAGTGGGATTGAGCCGTCACGCATCACGCGTCACGGTTGGGGTCTGTCTAGTCACAGGTGGCCCTGCAGCATTAACTCTAAGCCCAAATTAATATTTTAATTTTGCCGCTCATGTATATTTTTATTTTCCTGGGCAGTAAATGAATGAGATTGATCGTCACGCGTCACATCACGCGTCATATCATGATGTATGATAGTCATGTGGATGGCCACATTTTATTTGAGAGAGTAGAGAATAAATGTATTAAAATTAAAAGCATGAAAAAAGCTTGATTCCGTGTCTTAATTCTTAATGGATTTTGTCGTAATCGTGATGCTTTTATCCGTGGAACTGTTTAACGAATCCTGGACGTGAGGCCCATTGACCGACCGAACAACTTTTCAACTTTTTTCACCTTTTCTTCACGGCCTTCAGAAATCGTTTCGCTTTGATAAAGAAAAAATGTTTTAATTATTTATATATGCCTACGATATAATCTACCTATCGATGTATAATGGATTTAATGCGGCAAGCTCAATTGAACAGGAATCCAAAGATGTTTGTCTAGAACTAATACAGTTTTACTATTTTATTTATTTTTATTTGAACATCTCATTATGTAAATTTTTATAATAATACCATGAATTGTATTATAAAATAAGATTCTTCTCTCTTTCAATTATTTTATTTTCCACAATTGAATTATTTTATTAAAATTTAACCTATACCTAATCACAAAGGCGTAGACACGGGGGAGGGGGGGGAGGGGTCAGAACTCCCAGCCCCAAGGGCAGGGTTCATGGGATGAGTAACGGCATCGACAAATCGTTTCTTATGGCAAACTAACCGTAATTAAATATATTTCATATGTTTAATCAAGAATTATGTTCTTTTTTAATTTCTTGAAGTACAGATAAAAAAGATCAAAGTAAATAAATATTATATGAAATATTCATTCACTATGAGTTAGATTTCTAGGTCACGTGTTTCAAATTAATCTTGAAATACCTTTTTACTCCAGTTAAATTGTTCTCTAAAGGGCCCTTCGCAAGAAAGTTTTGGGGTAGTTTTGACCAATTTGCTAACCAAATTTCGAGAGGGAACATTGTCAAAAATGCAAAAAAAGGTAAAAAAATCTTATGTTTTGGCGGTTTTTTGCTTATAACTCGAAAACTTTTCGTAAGTAACCTTTCTTATCAAAATGAAAGTTTATAAAATTTCATACAAAGAATATGATCCAAATTCTCAATAATGTCATGGAAAATGCTGGATATCTATAAATCTAAGAGTTTTATCAAAAAAGTGGTCCAACTTCAAGTCAACAAAATTTTCTAGAGAATGAGTCAGAGAGATCAAGTTTCTGGGATGAGTGGTTTTCATTTTATGAAAAACTGCAATTTTTGCAAAAAATTGCAGTTTATCAAAATTTCAACCTTATTGCGGCTACGGGTTACCATTATTCAATTAAGATGAAACTTATCATTAAATTGTTTCAAATTTAATCTAGTTTAAAAATGTATAGAGTGGTCTTTGTCGAAAACGTGGTCCTTAATGGTCAAAATGGGAAGAAATCGAAATAAACTGCAACGGATCGTTGCTAAACTTTATTCAAATTCATTTGAAATATTAATATGTTTGTTCCTTTATTATTAATCAGATATCACTTGCAATTTGTAGTTCATGTTGACATTAATTAAAAATAATTCTCATTTAATAGTCGAGGAATAACCATTCTACATTGGATTTTTGACATTTCGGTTATTATTGTAACCATTGCTGAAGACATGGAGGAATCGACTTAAAATCAAAAATAGCCACCGATTCTCATCTAATACTTGAGGAATAACAATTCTACATTAGGTTTTTGACGTTTCGATTATTATTGGTAACCATTGCTGAAGACATGGAGGAATCGACTTAAAATCAAAAATAACGATCGATTCTCATCTAATACTAGAGGAATAACCTTATTGCATTCCATTTTTGATGTTTTGACCATTAATGGCAACCTCTACTGAAAACGTGGAAGAATCGACTTAAAATCAAAAAGACTAAATTCTTTTATGGCAAACAACTCAAACTCAAACTTGAGTTATTTACCAAAAAGAATTTAGTCTTTTTGATTTTAAGTCGATTCTTCCACGTTTTCAGTAGAGGTTGCCATTAATGGTCAAAACATCAAAAATGGAATGCAATAAGATTATTTTTCTAGTATTAGATAAGAATCGATCGTTATTTTTGATTTTATGTCGATTCCTCCATGTCTTCAGCAATGGTTACCAATAATAATCGAAACGTCAAAAACTAATGTAGAATTGTTATTCCTCAAGTATTAGATGAGAATGGATGGCTATTTTTGATTTTAAGTCGATTCCTCCATGTCTTCAGCAATGGTTACCAATAAAAACCGAAATGTCAAAAATCCAATATAAAATGGTTATTCCTCAAGTATTAGATGAGAATCAATCGCTATTTTTGGTTTAAAGTCGATTTCTCTATGTCTTCAGCAATGGTTACCAATAAAAACCGAAACGCCAAAAAATCCAATATAGAATGGTTATTCCTCAAATATTAGATGAGAATCAATCGCTATTTTTGGTTTAAAGTCGATTTCTCTATGTCTTCAGCAATGGTTACCAATAAAAACCGAAATGTCAAAAATCCAATATAAAATGGTTATTCCTCAAGTATTAGATGAGAATCAATCGCTATTTTTGGTTTAAAGTCGATTTCTCTATGTCTTCAGCAATGGTTACCAATAAAAACCGAAACGCCAAAAAATCCAATATAGAATGGTTATTCCTCAAGTATTAGATGAGAATCAATCGCTATTTTTGGTTTAAAGTCGATTTCTCTATTTCTTAAGCAAAGGTAACGGATAAGAAAACAACGCAGTTGCTATGGTTACTTATAGAATTTCCTCCCAAATGTTTACCATTTCACAGCGAGAAGCCTAACCATTCTTACTTAAGTTAGGTTAAATGAGCTATATTAAAACGATCAAATGAATAAATTTTAAAGAATTTAAAACAAAAAAATTAAAAAAAAGTACTATTTTACTCTAAAGTACTTTAAAATATGATTTTACTAAAAACTTTATTTAACCTTTTTTGTGGTCCCCAAGGTACTTAATTAGGATATTAAATTTCATCAAAATTGGTTAAGTCATTTTCAAGATATTTAGAAAAAACTAAAAAAGTACTGAAATAAAGTACTAATGTTTATGGACCGATATGTACCAAAAACTAATCAGCGCTTCATTTTGTTAAACTAATAGTAGTTTTTCAATTTCAATTCAATCAGTGCAACAGTGTGGAAAAAATCGTGGACGAAAAAAACGATAACATCCATCCATCCATCCATCCATCCATCCGCACGCACTTCCAAAAAAAATGGCACTTTTTGGCCTCTCGACGAGATTCCAGGTAATTTTTGGCAAAACCGTCACGTGCTAAAATTCAATCTCATTGAATACTTTAATTTGTGACCTTAATTGAGTCCATGGGTTCCGTAGTCTTTACCTGAGGACCCTTTGAAGTCGCGCTTGCCGCGAGACCCATTACAATACTTTCTCCCATGCTTCGCATTGGATAAAGTAAAAAGTGCAAGTTTTTGGGATTTGGGGAAATTTTCTGGCTAGGCCACTGATTAATCACGCAGAAAATTAAATTTTCTTGAAAATATTTTGTTTTGCTGAGAGTAGCAGAGTTGTTGTTGATAAAGAGAAATCCATAGGTCAAGCTTGAGTTGTTTGCCATAAAAGAATTTAGTCTTTTTGATTTTAAGTCGATTCTTCCACATTTTCAGTAGAGGTTTCCATTAATAGTCAAAACATCAAAAATGGAATTCAATAAGGTTATTCCTCTAGTATTAGATAAGAATCGATCGTTATTTTTGATTTTAAGTCGTTTCCTCCATGTCTTCAGCAATGGTTACCAATAATAATCGAAACGTCAAAAACCTAATCTAGAATTGTTATTCCTCAAGTATTAGATGAGAATCGATGGCTATTTTTGATTTTAAGTCGATTCCTCCATGTCTTCAGCAATGGTTACCAATAAAAACCGAAACGTCAAAAATCCAATGTAGAATGGTTATTCCTCGACTCTTAAATGAGAATTATTTTTGAATTAATTTCAATATGAACTACAAATTGCAAGTGATATCTGATTAATAATAAAGGAACAAACATATTAATATTTCAAATGAATTTGGATAAAGTTTAGCAACGATCTGTTGCAGTTTATTTTGAAGTCGGTTTTGGTTTTTGTTATAAAAATTATTTTTATTTTTCTCTTTTTAGTGATGTTATTATTATAATAGTGACTTAATATTTATACCTTGCATGCATCTCGTAAGAGAAAGCGTCGGGCGAATGAATCAGAAAATGTTAATAAAATTCAATTCATAAATATAGAAATTCTCTCGAAACGTTTGCGGGTTTTAAATTAATATTTTTTTTAGATTTTTTTATAAAAGATTTTATTTATTATAATTTATTATTTGGTCATAATAATTGGAGATTTACGTTATTTCGTCATTGATCATATCATCAGAACTTGACCAAATTAATATGGGACCACCCCTAAGGTACCCTCTTTCCAATAAAAAAAGAATCATCGAAATCGGTCCACCTGGCAAAAGGTTCTTGCTGAATATATCTAAAATAAATAAATAAAAAAATAGTTAGGTATCTTGACTATCTTGGAGCCATACTGATCCAAACGCAGAAAGAATCATTAAAATCTGTTCATAAACAAAGAAGTTATGGGTGAACAAACATAACAAAAAAGGACCAATCGGAAAGAATACTGAACCCAATGCAAAAAAAATAATCAAAATCGGTTCACAATTAGCGAAGATATCAGCTAACATATACACAAAAAAACAAAAAAACCGTCGAATGAGAACCTCCTCCTTTTTTGAAGTCGGTTAAAAAGGAGCGAAGAATAAAATAAAATTAAAAAAAAATCAATTTTTTTTTGGATAGCATCCTATGGTTAAAATTAGTCACCGTTCGCCACTGGTATATACCCAATTTAATCTCTTTTCCTAGTTGGCCAAATGGACTTTAGCTCCCAAGCCCCATATTTTTTTCTCTTAAAAAAATCTCTTTGCTTATGCATCTATTTATTACAAACTATACTTTCAAAAAGGCACATTGCAGAACACTAGAGAGATTTAACAATCTTCTAATTTTGGCATGAATTGTGTATCCGATAAAATCTCACAAATCAAACTAGATAATGAAACATATTTAATATTTGTAACTACGTTCTAAAATAATGTAATATACCTACACAATGATAGTATATTAGTAGTTGCCTTTATGATTGCCAACCTTCGGAACTGAGACGGCACCTAAAGAAGAAGTAATGCCCCATTTTATATGCAAATAAAAATATACTTCCTTCTAAAGAAAGTCAACCAACTTTTTTCAAAACTAATAATTCTATAAAATAATATAAAATATTTCATTGAGTGATTGAAAGTGAACATGAAAACCCTTCCTTCGAAACAATATAACCATCACTGGCGTGAGGTTCGTGGAGGCTGTGCCTGTGGATGCTTTCAAAACGTCATGACTATTTTCATACCGTGTTATAAAAAATCTAATGTTAAATTTGAAAAATAACGAAGTAACATTCGTTACGGATGAATTCTACAAAAAGGAACGAAAATTAAAATAATCCCGTCCCGAGTCGTCACGCACTCGGAGGGCGTTAATAAATAAATAAATAAGATGACGTGTTCTGATGTGGCCATCCACTTGACTTTACCATACAACAGGCGTCGGCAACCTTTTCTGGCTACGGGTCAAAATCAAGCAAAATGTGACAGTTAACTTGACTTTTCGGGTCAGAGGCTATTTTTATTTCAATACCGTCTTAAGATAAATTCTATTGAGGAAATAATAACACTATGTATTATATTATATTAGTACCAATGCTAAGAAGCTGGCAAATTTAGCCTAATTGTGGCTGGTGAGAAAAAATTTATTTTGTTTTCAAGTATTTTATACTTTTTTATAATATTATACAGGGTGATTCACGGTCGATGGCACGTTAGACGTTTATGGAAAACGGAACGCAGGATTTTTCTGAAAATTCAGCACCTTACATTTTCTTACCTGTTCTATCGATCCAAAATATTTTCAGCATTGCGACGTTTCGGCTTCCATCGAAAAGTCGTAGCAACTTTATTTTTTAAATCTCCCAAAATGATCGCAAATATTGATTATTCAATATAGTACAAAATAAATAATTTCATAAGAACTTCGTTTGAATAATCAATATTTGCGGTCATTTTGGGAGATTATTTTGAACACCGTCAATAAACTGTTTATAAGTTACTTATAAATAGTCAACAAACTGTCATAAGCTTGGTATTTCCATGGTTAGTTAAAATTAAATTCATTAAAAAGTAATTTTTCACGAAAAAAGTGGATTTATTAAGAAAACTTGATTTTTTATGTATAGAGACATATATCATATATCGTCTTAAAGCATTTTTCTTCGACTTTCAATCTACTGAATAACATGCGGGGGAGTCTCATTTGAAAAAAACGAACTTTTGACCCCTTTTATGAATAACGGAAATAATAGTAATCCTTGCACACCCTGTATAATATGGAGTCGATTTCTCGGCGTAAATTAAATACTTCGGGTCTGTCTAAACTACCACCAAAATATCAACTTTTCATGAATTGAGAGCACTAATTTATTTAAGTTTAATTAGGACCATGTTTTGGACCATATTTAACACAAATTATTTTTTATCTCAAAAACCGATAGAGATAGCTATAGGACAATATTAACAAAAAAGTATTTTAATAAAAGGGCGGTTCTAAATACGTGTTAATATACGGGGTGTTCCATTTAAACAAATAAAGTTGCTACGACTTTTCGATGGAAGCCGAAACGTCGCATTGTTGAAAATATTTTAGATCGATAGAACAGGTAAGAAAATGTAAGGTGGTAAATTTTCAGAAAAATCCTACATTCCGTTTTCCCTAAACGTCTAACGTGCCATCGACCGTGAATCACCCTGTATATATGATATATAAATGGTAACACAATTAGTGATTTCTAAATACCTGCAGGAAAATTACAGGTAATTTTTTTTTTCGAATGGGTCAGTTAAAATTAGCAAATGGGTCACTCAATGACCCGCGGGTCATAGGGTGCCGACGTCTGTCATATAAACCTGGCCCCTCAGTTATATTTAATATTTAATAAAATTATTTATAATCATGTAGGGGAGGGAGGGGTTAGTTTTGCATTTTTAGACTTCTGGGTTCCCACTGATTATGTATACAAAATTTGGTTGAGTTTGCTCAAATGGCCTAGATTTTTAATTTTTAACCCCCCCCCCTCAACCCCCTTAATTTTGGGTCGATATGCACCAAAATCTAATCAGCTCTTAATCTCAAACTACGTGTTAAATTTGGTTTCTATATTCACACTAGTTTTTGTGCTAGCTCGCCCACAAAAATTTGGTAACTCACTGACTAACAGACATTTTGACTAAACAATTATTATCTCAAAAAATATAATTTTTTCGATGTTCACTTATTAGAGCTTTTTTGTAGACCAAAATACCATGGTTTTGCTCAATTTTTTTAATCAAATTTTTTTCAGCCGTTTTTGAGATATTTTGAAAAAAAAGGAAAGAAAAAACACTTTTTCATGTACTATTACAATACTTGACCATACCCTGGTAAAGTAAAAAATTTTATAAAATTAATTTAGAGTTTTTTGAATCGATATTACAACTTTTGCAATCAATAATACAAATGAAATTAAATTAATTCAATTTAGGGAGAATGGTTAATTCTCAACTATATTTGACGAAAATTCATGGATCTAGGATTTTAAGTCGGTTTTTTCACGTCTTCACAATGGTTATAAAAAAAAAGAAATTTTAGAATTATATTAAAAAATCTATTTTTGCAACACTTAATGATTGGTAAAGTAAACTCTCTAAAAACTAAAAAATTTCAATAACTATTTTTGACAATATTTTGACCCTCGAGGCCCGAAGGCCCTTTTCGGAATCTCTTTAATATTTTGAAATCAATTTTTGATTCTTTTTTTTTTATTGTATTCAATGAATACATTTCATTAAAAACAATCACAAAACGTTTATCAAAAACTCAAAACTTTTCGGAAGAAATTCTCCCTTTTTCAATGAAAAATATAGAAAATGTATAGTTGCTTTAAAAGAACATTATCAAAAAAAAATCAAAAAAAATCAAAAAAAAAACATTATCAAACAACTAAAAATTAATATTTTGAAAATTTGACAAGACATTACCTTGGCTAATAATAAAAATAAAAAATAATTACTTTTTCAAAAAAATTTGATAAATCTTGGCAAAATAGCTAGGGGTGACCGCGATTGAAATTAGGTGTATACGCCTTTGGAATTATGTGGAATTATTTTGGAATTCATTAGATAATGCCCCTATATTTGTTGATCTTTCTACTTGAAAATGAAAGTGGAAGTAGAAATAAGTGTACACGATATTAGGTCACGGTTCACCCTTCGCAAAATAGTATTGGAATATTAGTATATTAGATTAAAAAATCATAAGATGGTGTCATCTATTAAATCCGATGGAATAGAATATTTTTAATAATATGTCAGAGGGGTTGTTTTTCGCCCCCTCAGTAACAGCAATCCGGGCCATCTGGCTCACCTGCGAGGTGCAAACCTCTCTGACATATGTAAACGCGTAAAACATTTTACTCAAAGATTCTTATCTTAATTTGTAAAATTTCGCGATATAGTGATTCTAAATTTAAACATTTAGCCATGCCATATAATCCATTGCCCTTCGAATTTTAAATCTCTTCAAAATTCAAAACACTCAACGACCTTTATTTAAATTATATGGCATGGCTATATGTTTAAATTTAGAATTATTAGATGGCGAAATTTTACAAATTAAGATAACAATCTTTGAGTAAAATATTTAACGCGTTTACATATGTCAGAGGGGTTCGCACCTGGAGGTGAGCCAGATGGCCCGGATTGCTGTTACTGGCACTCGGGTTCGATTCCCGAGGGGGTGAAAAACAACCCTTCTGACATATAATTAAAAATATTCCATTCCATCGGATTTAATAGATCACACCATCTTATGATTTTCTAAGAAAATTTGAATCTATTACCATCGGCAAATTGAAATCTTTCATAGTATATTAGATATTAGAATAATAGTATATTTGAACTTTTATTCCCTTTGCCTCCAAAACCAGGCTCAACGATTTGGAAAGGGTCCAGTCAAAAACATTAAGGAAAATGACCATTCCTCCACCTGGAATCAAAAACCATATAATAAGAATCGGACTAAGCATGACTTCTCTAAAAGAAAACCTAGAAAATAGTGTTAAAAAATTCGAAAATAATGCGCAATCAAATCTCAACCCTCTAATTAACGAAATATACCGGATGTGACACTTCATTTCTCATTTAGTGCTCTTCATTTCATCATTATTCATTTTGTTTTGTTTTTGTGTTTTTTTTTTTATGTTAAAAATAAAAAGTATGGGGTTTTTTATCAATTTTTTCCCTTACCAAAATAAGGAGTATCAAAAATATGTTAAAAATTAAAAAAAAAATAGACATTCGATGGTGAGGCTTTTGGGCCTCGAGTCGAAGTTTTTTTGTATTTGTAAAATATTTGTATTTTTTTGTATTGGATAATAAAAGTCATTATTTATTTATTATAATTGAACTTTTATTAAAAAAATATTTTATATCTTTTATAACGTTTTATACTGGGAGGGGAAAGAGAAAATTGTTTTTAAATAGATAACATGTAAGTATATCAATTTATTTTTTACATACTCCACGAAATTTCATATAATATTTTAATTCTTGAAAAACATCAGATAGATAATATTGATTTTAAGTCATTTCTAATAAGTATCAATAAATAGCGAAACTTGTTACCGCTCACGATAAATTTTGATTTAGTCCCTGAAAACAATGACCTTTGTAAACAAATTACTATTTCTTTTACATATTATATACTTATTTTATTATTCATTAAAAAATTATAATCATAATAATACAAGTTAAAACAAAATTTAATGAATTAATTAATTTTTATACTAGAGAACATAACCTCACAAAAAAATGTTATTACTATAGGTAGTTATTGGTTTTTGTTTGATATCCTCATTAATAGTAGCTTATATCGCTATAAATTGTTAAAATCATTAAATATTGAAGTATTTATTATAATTTTTATTATTTTATAACTTAATTAATTGTAATTATTAAACAAATTAAATAATAAATGAGAATAACATAACCTCATTTTATTATTTGTTTTCGATTTTCGTTTATCTTTATCAAATAAAATATTTTATTATTATGATTTTCTTCTGCATAATAATTTATTTTATAGTTCATATAATATAAAAGAGAAAAATTAATATAACACATGAAAAATCATCTCGTCATGTTTTAATCAAGCATAAAGTAAAAAATCCATCTTTAAGCCTTTATTTATTAAAGTGATGTCATTATTATTTATTTATTTCATATAATATTTATACTTTCGCTCCTTTATTAATCTATTTCTTATTGTTTTGTTTGTTAACAGAATGTGCTCTGGCAAGTTTTGTGAGTGGTACAACGATTCAACGTATACCATTTGTATTTCTGCCATTACGTGGACAAATAGTGTATCCTAGCGCAGAAATTGCTTTTTCAGGTAAGCTAATTTTTATATTAACTATTGGTGAAAATCAGCAGCCTTTATAGGTGCTATTTAACGATAAAGTAAAACTATTATTCTTAATGGAGAAAGGGTTTTATTTTTCTAAAATCATTCTGCCAATAGATGTCAAGGAGGTAAATTTGTGTGATTTTACATATAATTATTAATCAAATATCCTACATATATTATAAATCCCAATGTACCTGTGTTTGTATGTACGGATTATTTAGTTCATATTTCATCCCAAAGGTGGCGGCAGGCGAGTTTTTTTTTAATTTGAATTAAACGAGATGCTCCCCTGGGACTAGGTGACGTCAGGTCGAAAAAAAATTACTAACCCACTTATCTTACATATATGTGGACTCGACACTTCCCAATGCCCGACCAACCACCCCAACCAGAAACACTTCTGTTATAGCCCAGGGCCCCTCCAGTGGCCGGCCGAATGCATGCGGAGCCAGCAGAGTCTGAGAACAGCTCGGGTGGGGGAAATTAGCCCCCCCCCCACTCTGTTAATGTAATCTTTCATCTTACACGAAGGCCCGGTCGTCAGCTAGTTCTATATATCGAGAAAATGAAATAACCCCTACTAAACGCAACAAAAGCAGGAAAAAGAATAGAAATATCAAAATGGTCTCGTCTCAAAGTGCAAAAGGCGAAGAAATGATGAAAGAGCGTAAAATGTAAAATTATGATATCAAAATTTATGTGTTGTAATATATAGTGTATTAGAAAACTAAAATTCGAATTATAAAAACCATAGTACATAAAATAATAGCATCTTTATAAATTTTATGAATTTATATACCCATGAAATAGGGAGAGAAAAGTAGCTTCGATTATAATCATAAGCCACACGAATATGCGCAATGCTGAAAAGTACATAATATACAACTATTACAATTCGTTGTATATTGGTTCTTATCATTAAACTCTTCCATAACAAACCAAAGAAACTATCCATATTAATATTAGACAATAATAAATAATCTTTAAAGAATTTGGTGTCGGTTCTAGGTGAAACATTTTAATAGATAATAAGTAAAAATATATTTTTCTAGGTGGATTTCAAAAATAAAACAAAAAATATGTTTTGAGTTTTTATCTCGATATATATATTTCGGGTTATGAGCCCATCATCAGGAGTTACAAAAGAAAACTGATATATAATATATAATAATATATATCGAGATAAAAACTCAAAACATATATTTGTTTTATTTGTGAAACCCACCTAGAAAAATATATTTTTACTTATTATCGACAATAATAAAGCATTTCCTGATTTTAGGATTTTATCAAACTTTGAAAATGCTCTCCTGTAAAAAACGAGGAGTGAACCGCGACCTAAAATCGTGTACACATACTTCCACTTCCACTTTCATTTCCAAGTAGAAGACAATAGATGATAATAGATTATCTAATGAATTCCAAAGTAATCCAAATACCAAAGACAGGGTACACCTAATTCCAATCGCGGTTCACCCCTCGATAAAAAAGCATATTTGTGGCTTATGACTATCTCTGACGCAACTCTTCAATTAAAAGTACATGCTTCTGCGCCAGACACTTTTTGATTATTACATTATTATGTACGTTTTAGTGCATTAGCGTGTTTTAGTTTTTATTAAACTATAATTTATTTTAACATCTGGCAGTTAATTGGAGGCCAAAATGTTGTTGTGTCAAATTTATAAAAATTTATTACACATGCTTTTATATGTATCTCTAGTCATCGATGATAAGGTTGTGGTATCTGAGACATGACAAAGTGAGCAAGTCTTCTTCATCTAAATCGATTCCATTTAGAAACGGCTAACCATCATTAGCATCAGAAGCCAGCCAGCCAGCCTGAGAAATGTTTATAGCCCACCTGTGTGTGTGTGTGTGTGTGTGTGCCATCATGTTCTTTCTTCTTTCCTTTTATCAGATCAGGTTAAAAAGTGGCTTCACGTGTTACCCGAGAATCTGATGCCTGCATGCAAATCAAAATCGGCCTTCACACGTTTTATTTATCTATTTATATATTTATTACACACGGTACATAATGTGATTTAATCCAGTGGCGTTTTTTTTTGTATATGCAAAATGAGCATGAAGTATTTGAGGGGAGAACAAGAAGACGAAGAAGATGAAGGAGGAACATAAATCAAAGGATTAATTTGACAACGTGTTCAAACTGTTTCACGTTAATCCAGAAAAATTATAAGAATAGGATAATAATTAAAGAAATTGCGTTATATGTATCTGTACAATCAATAGAATTTCATGTCTCCAGTAATTTAATTATTTGGAATTTCAACGGTTGTATTTAGTATTCAGCGTTAACTGAAAAAATAACCTCATCATGAGAGAAGGAAGCCGGCTGGCTGGCTGGCTGGCTCTAGGCATTTTATCAAAATGCTTATCATTAGACATTCAGTTTGGCATGAACATATTTTTGCCAAATTACTTACTCGCCTTTGGCCTTACCCAATGAAATTAAAACACTCTGAGCGGAGTAATCTATCAACAGAGGGGACCAGACAACAAACAGTTCATACGTACTCTAATACCTCCTTTTTTAAATAATTTGATTGTTTTGTTTTTTGTATAAAATAAATACAATTGGCTTATAATAATAATCTCAAAACATTTTGGAGACAGTATGAATTTTTCATCAATTTAAATTCATTTTCTGTTAAATATTCTGAAATAAAATACAGGTGAGGCATAAAGACCTACCACATTTTGAAGAAGTATAAAAAACGAAAAAATTTAACTAGAAAAAAACTAAATATATTTTTAAAAGAACATGAAATAATTTTTTTTTCTAATGTGTTTTAAACAATATCAGACAAAAAGGGAAGGGGTTCAAAAGTGAAAATTCTAGTCCTTCGTTCAAACTCAACAAATTTGTATACACATTCTGTAGAACCCAGAAGGCTTAAAATGCAAAAACTAACCACCCAAAATGGGAGGAGGGTCAAAAATGAAAATTCTAGCTCTTTCGACCAAACTATGTATACAAAATTTGGTTAGTTTTTCATTTCTAGCCTTCTGGGAGTCCATAAAATAAGTATACAAAATTTTGTTGAGATTTGATCAAAAGAGCTAGAATTTTCATTTTTGACCCTCGCCCCATTTCAGGTGGTTAGTTTTTGCATTTCTGGCCTTTCTGGGGCCCACAAAATATGCATGCAAAATTTGGTTGAGTTTGGTTGAAAGGGCTAGAATTTTCATTTTCGACCCCCCCCCCCCCCTTTGTCTGATAATGTTTAAAACACATTTAAAAAAAAATTTATTTTATGTTCTTTTCAAAAATAGGTATATTCAGTTTTTTCTAGTTAAATTTTTTCATTTTTTATACCTATTCAAAATGTGGTAGATCTTTATGCCCCACTCTGTATTTATTATTTATTTAAATGTTCAACGAAGAGTTATTATTTTTCAAAACTGAGACCATCATAGTTTTTGCAATATTAAAAAGATTTATTACTTGGAATGCTCGGGAGGCAAGTCGCTCTGCCTGCCCGGCAGCCTTAATACCCACTTAACTTGTCAACTTTTTTTTGGTCATCTATATAGTTATATACCAATATACCATATGGTTCGAACATTGAGTAAAATCATTCCTCAGCATGGTTTTTTTATTGTGTGTTTTTGAGTCAAAATAAACAAGGCGTAAGAAATTCCTTCTGGTGTTAAAAGGGGTATATTTCCACAGCGGAGAGCTGATTAGATTTTCTCCTCTCTAGCTTCAGAACTTTCGTTTAAAAAATGCAGAAAAAAATTTTGATTATTGGTTTTAAAGACGTTTTTATTATAGAAGATAGATAAATAAAAAATTAACAGGTGTTTTTTGTGATGTTTCTCATAAACACACCAAATTAGAGAACTCACTAGATTGAAAAAGTGAACAAATAATTCCAATTTTATATAAAATTAAAAAAGTTATTTGTAGAGTATTAAATTTGATTAATTTGTATGGAATTAATCAAATCATAGGTCTTCTGATTGATGTTACAAGGTATACAAATGTAAAAAGAAATTTAGGTATAGGTAAATATTTTTTGAATTTGAGGTTAGATTTTCGAAAAACTACAAACTTCGTCAAATTGAAAGTTTCTTTTTGCCGAGAGTAGCAGAAATTTTTTAAATTAAAGGAGACAATAAAAGAGTGTGTTTTTGATGGAAAAATAAATTTTTTAATCATATCAAATCCTACGAATCAATTGTAATAGACTAATGAAGAGGCCAAAGCCATCGGAACTATAGTCTCGTTATAAATAAATTAAAAAATTTATTTATCAAAGTTATAATTTAAACCCTCATTCCATTATAATTATTAATTTTATCAAACATTATACGATTTTGTTCTAGATATGACAGCTCCTATTTGTGTCGTTTCTGGTGCACAATTTCTAACTCGTGTTGGTTGGGTGGACTTACGTAACAACACTTTATACCGAGCCGCCGTTTCGACTCTTCAGAGACGAAGGACGAACCTTTTTACAGGTAACATATGAAATTTTATTATTTTAATAAAATTCAAAGTAGACATGTTTAAAAAATATAGGTTATTTTTTATATATATATGATTTTTCAGAACAAATTTTGATTTCGGTATTAAGATATCAAAATTGTGCAGGGTGCTAATATTTCTTGTTGATGCATTTATTTATTTATTATTAATTACAATTTTTATCATAATCCTCCAAATAATAAATCAGATTTGGTTTTCGATATATCAAAAAAAGATATTTTCCCGGCTCACTTTTTTTATCATTTTTCCCATATATGTATCTTTTAATACGTATTGAAATAATTTATTCATTGTTTCTTGTATCAAATAAAAATAAAGTAAAAAACAGTACTTTTATAAAAAAGTAGAAAATATTTATTAGAAAGCCAAAAGTTTCGTGACAAATTTCTTTATCAATGGAAATTTTGAAAAATAGTTGCTTTAAATTTGAAAATAGACAATTAATCAGATTGCTTTGGTGTCAAGAAAATACTATTATTTCATAATATTCATGTCACTTTTAAACCAATAAATTCACTTACATTCCTTTTTTTCAAATTAAATTAAAGTTAATTGCTTAAATTGTGTGGGAACATATAGTATAGAACAGACTAAACAATTTTTAAAATCTGAAATTTACGAAAAATAATATATTCATTTAGAACAAAAAATTCCCAATTTACCATCATGCTAGCTAGTCTTTCAACTAGACTGAGGACACAATTTTGACATTTTCTAATCTCAAAATTTTAGAGAAAGTGCGGAATTTAGAAAAAATATAAATTTCAGAAATGATTGAAATGTTAAACAAAAAAAATTCAATTAACAAAAGGTCAGATATAGATTAGATTTTTCTAGTACAGGGTGGGGCATCAAGATATACCACACTTTGAATAGAGTATAAAAAATGAAAAAATTTAACTAGAAAAAACTGTATACATTTTTGAAAAGAACATAAAATATTTTTTTTAATATGTTATAAACATTATATCAAACAAAAAGGGGGGGGGGTTAAAAATGAAAATTCTAGCCCTTGTATACAAAATTTGGTTAGTTTTCGCATTTCTAGACTTCTGGGGGTCCACAGAATATGTATGCAAAATTTGGTTGAGTTTGATCAAAAGGGCTAGAATTTTTATTTCCCCCCCCACCCTTCTGATATAATGTTTAAAACAAAAATTATTTTTTCTGTTCTAAATATATTCAGTTTTTTTCTAGTTAAATTTGTTCATTTTTTTACCTCTTCAAAAATGTGGTAGATCTTTTATGCCCTCACTCTCTATTTACATATTACAAATTTTTAAATGGAAATTCATTTTAGTAAATATTTATAATTTTTAATTTTATTCAAGATAATTTCATCCCTAAAACAATCTGTATCTAATAAAGTAATTAATTTTCAAATTTTCATTTGATAAAGAGAAAATTTGTCCAGAAACGTTGTAATTTTTTTAATAAAAGTTTTGAAATTTTTTTATAAATAATTGTATTTATTTAAGAATATTATAATATTATATATAGGTACTTATTAGCTAGAAATTAGGTTAGAAATTAAGGGTTGATTACCTTTAAATGTGTGGTGGAGGATGAGCAAGTTGACTCGATGGTTTCTCGACACTAACTAAAAAGAGAAATAAAAAAATGAAATAAATTCTTTATTTGATAAGATAATTCAACCGGCCAATATTCTCCGAAATGTTTCGATAAAGAATAGTTGAAGAAATTCGCAAATGCATTTTTAAACGATATATTCTTCTTATAATATTATTGTTCAATTAAACAAATTAATTATTATAAATAGAGAACAAATGAACAGTTTGAGTCAAGAAGAAACTTTTGACAAGCTTACTTTTTTTTCGCTTAAAAAAATATCCAATTTATTATAGCTAATAGGTATTTGTCTAAATTGTAGATTTTTGTTTTTCAATTATTATTATTATAAGCAGCTTTGTCCCTGACTTTTAAGCCCTGTCGTGGGTTTTGCTTGACTATTACTCGATACAGTAGAAAAGCTTTTGCGGGAATGTTTAATCCATTCAAATTTTTTTGATTTTTTTTGATTATTCATGCTTAGAATTTCTAAAAAAATGATTTTTTCACTCTGGATTCCTATTTAGAATCAAAATTCGAGAAATTTGAAGAGGTATAAATAAAAAATGAAAAAATTCAATATACTTTTGAAAGGAACATAAATTTTTTTTTTAAATGTGTTTTAAACATTATCATACAAAAGGAAGAGGTGGAGGAACAAAAATGAAAATTCTAGCCTTTTCGATCAAACTTAACCAAATTTTGTAATGCATATTCTGTGGGACCCAAAAAGGCTAGAAATGCAAAACTAACCACTGAAAATGGAGGGAAGGTCAAAAATGAAAATTTTAGTCCTTTCGATCAAACTTAACCAAATTTTGAAAACATTCTGTGGACCCCCAGAAGGCTAGAAATGCAAAAACTAATTAAATTTTGTACAAATAGTTTGGTCGAAAGACCTAGAATTTTCATTTTTGACCCTCCCCCCTCCTCCATTTTGGGTGGTTAGTATTTTTCTTGGTCGAAAGGGCTGGAATTTTCATTTTTGAGCCTCCCCTTTTTTCGTCTGATATAATGTTTAAGACACATTTATTTTATGTGAAAAATATATTCAGTTTTTTCTAGTTAAATTTTTTCATTTTTTATACCTCTTCAAAATGTTGGAGATCTTTATGTCCAACCCTCTAAAATATGATTTTTAACAAAAATTTTGAATATAATTTTCGTGGACAAAAGCTTTAATGAATCGATTTATCTTGTTGTTTTCTAGTGGTTGGGCGACTCTGAACTCCGACTCGGAATGGAGGGGTCGGCTGATTCTTGTCCACCTGATGTGCAAGGACGTGGCATCGAGCCTCGGCCAGAGTATTTTCACACCGTGTGTCGCATTTCGTGTCGCCGGCACACCAAGCCCCAGGTCGGTGTCGTTCGGCGCCGCCGTCAATAACAACAACGGTTTGATCGGCGTTGGCACTAACCAACCCAGCCCGAATTCCTCTTCCGGATTATCAGCGAGCGAATACGTCGCGATCGCCGTCTGTTCCGTTCTCCTTGGACTGATCTATGTCGCATCTGTGCTCATGTACTTGCACGTGAGACGTCGCCGAAGACGAGAAAACGCCGCTACTAAACGGAATCTTAGCAAGGGAGGAGTGTTAACAGGTCCCGAAGAGGGTCTAATTAAGAGCAATCCGCTGCTGGCAGCCAGGCATCATCGGGAGGCTGCAGGCGTTGGATACCTCTCCGATTCCGGGTCCTGTTGCAGTGTGGAAAGCGCAGATCCGAGAGGTAGTGATGAAGCGGAACCGGTCAGCGACGACAGCACCTCTCACATGGACAAAATGTAAATCAACTTGTTGAAACTTTGGTGGTCAGAATGAAAAACTACAGGGTGGGCCATAGTTAGGTTGAAGAGGTATAAAAATGATGAAAAATTTATCTAGAAAAAAACTGAACTATATTTTTGAAAAGAACATAAAATATCTTTTTTTAATGTGTTTTAAAGATTATATGAGACGAAAAAAGGGGGTGGTCTAAAATGAAAATTCTAGCCCTTTCGACCAAACTCAACCAAATTGTGTATACATATTCTGTAGACTCCCCAGAAGGCTAGAAATGCAAAAAACTAACCACCCAAAATGGGGGGAGGGGCATCAAAAATGAAAATTCTATCCCTTTCGACCAACTATATTAGTATATACACAAAATTTGGTTAGTTTTTTGCATTTCTAGCCATTTCTCCCCATTTTGGGTGGTTAGTTTTTGCATTTCTAGCCTCTTAGGGCCCACAGAATATGTATGCAAAATTTGGTTGAGTTTGGTCGAAAGGGGTAGAATTTTCATTTTACCTTCCCCCCTTTTTTTGTCTGATAATGTTTAAAATACATTATTTAAAAAATTTATTTTATGTTCTTTTCAAAAATATATTTAGTTTTTTTTCTAGTTAATTTTTTTTTCATTTTTTCTTACACTCTTCAAAAAATGTGTATAACTTTATGGCGCTCCACCCAGTACGAATATTTTCCAGCCTAAATCAACTCACCTTCTAGTAAAAATTTTCTAATTTTTTTCATGGTAATTTCGGTTTAAAATTTTGAATCCAAGTTTTTAAATTACGATAGTTACAGCTCGAGGCAACTCGCTTCATTATTCTGTTAAAATAATATATCTTCGTTTTGAATTTTTACAGGCTCACTACTGAAGTAATTTTTGCCAATCCATTGGGTGAGTTGATTCAAACTAATATATTTATCTTTAAAGAGGAGTGCGCCGAGTGAGTAGCAGAGTTGTTCATTCAAAAAGAGGTAGTTATACAATTATAATAATAACAATAATAATAACAATAAAAGATCGAATGACATGTGGCTAGCTTGCTATAACGTAAAAACGAACTAGGTCTATCCTATGGCTATGTCCACCGCGTCTATGACCACAGCAAATTAACATAAATTATACTTTTGAAACATTAAAATTTTTAATACTCACTGGAAAACATATCTGGATACAATTTGAATCTTCATTTTTTTTCCTAAAATAAGAAAAAATTCGACAATCTCTCAAAAAATTTTCGAAAAATAATTTGGCCAGATTTTAAATCTTGATTGTGAAAAAATATATCAAGATTTCCAAAAAAATAATCACAGTTTCTTGTCATATTCTTGAATCTATTTTTTTTAGATATAAACAAATATTTTAAAAATATTTTTTGCTACTTTGTTATGGTGGTCATCATTATCGCTGAATTCAAATTCAACACTTTTTTTATTTTTATTAAAAAATGATCGAACAGAATTAGGATTATTTTGTCTGGCGGCCCGAGGCATTTCTTTTTACTTCAAATGCGACCCGTGCAAGCCAAAAAGGTTGGACACACACTGGACTACCCACTCACTCTTCGTAATTTGATCATACGAGAAATACCAGATAAAATATTTCTAATTAAAAAGAATGATGACTAAGGTCAAATCATAGAGAAACTACCATATAGTCTCAAGCAAATAAATTATACCTATATACATTATTTACTTCAAACAGAGGACGCCTTGGATTTCATTTAATGTATCAACAACTCGCTACTCTCGAGAAAAATATATATTTTCAATTAAAATCTATTTATTAACAAATCAAGATTTTTCATTGGAAGATTGTGTTGGGTCAATTTTTTGCTTGCTCTTAAGTTGTTCTTTGGTCTTGATGAATCTTTAACAGATGCTGTTTTAAGAAGATATTATCTGCATGTGCTAAGTATATAAATCACATTAATGTGAAAACAAGTGACTGCTAAGAACTCATAGTAGACGAATACTAAACATAACTGGGAGGCGCCGGAATAACTAATTGTTTAATTAATGAATCAAGGCCTACGCTGCGAAAAAATGAACGAGTGAGAGGGACTGAAAAAGAAATTCCATAATCCATATAGATCGGAAGGCATTGGTTTGCGTTCGGGGATCGGTGGATATAGGAGGTGAACCTCTTGTGACGGAGCATTGTGGTACATATGCGGGGATCCCGGGTTCGAGCCCCGGCTGATCCTTTTGTCTGTAATAAAAATGGTCTTTTCTTCGTTCCCTAAATTTTGAATTAAATAGCAATATTTATTTACTCTCATCTTTATTAAAAGATGTTTCACCTGCACCAACACCACAATCTCTACTAATTATGTATAAATCACATAAGCTTAAATTCAATTATATAGAATAGATTTTGGTGAAATAACATGATTCTTATGTCAAGAGACTTGAGTCATATCCTCCCCATTGATCAAAAGAATTATAAATTAAAAAAGAAAACGATCTTATTTTATCGATATCATCTATCTGAAGTTTCCAAGTATGCCTATTATATAAAGAAAAATAGCACTTTGATTAAGAATTTGAAGTTTAAGAAATGTATGAAACAATTTCTTCTTCGGGAATGGCAAAAAGTTTTATTATTTTTTTCATTAGAGTATTTATTCAAATTTATTGAAATTATTATCCCTGGGCGTTATTTTGATCATTTTATATCAAATAATTATTATTATAGAATTTGCATTTTAAAGGGTAAGTATTATTTAAAGACGATATTGAAAAACGCTAATAAACCCAATTGCAATATTTCTTTTTCATTAAATATGAAAATGAATAGATTATTATAAAAACAATTAATTATAAATCATTTAATTCACTATTTTAAACGAAATCGATTGTGTACTTTTTGAGAAAATGGTCAAAAAACGATGTTTTTTGAAAGCACGAGATGCCTTTGAAAAAGTTGAAAAAGTCATATGAAACGAAACATTGACTTGTGACATGGAGGTGAATTTTTAAAAGGCTTCTAAAACGGCCTTTCATAGACGGTTTTCGGGGTTTTTGACGATTTTCTCAAAAAGTACCTAATCGATTTCGTTCAAAATGGTATTAAATGATTAATAATTAATTGTTTTATAATATCTATTAATTTCATATTATTAAAAAAATTTTCAACGTAGTTATTAGCGTTTTTTCAAATCGGACTTCAAATAAACTACCCTTTAAAATGCGAATTTCTTAATAAAAATAATTTTATATAGAATATAAATGTTACATAGCGCCATGATATGAAATTTCAATAAATTTGAGTAAATATCTAATGAGAAAAATAATAAAACTTTTTGCCATTTCTAGTTGATTAGCCCCGGAGAGAAGAAATTGAATCTTTTCATACGATTTCTTTTAAACTTCAAAATTCTTAATCAAAACCCTATTTTCTTATATAATATACATACTGTGAACTTTCAGATAGATAAATTCGATAAAATAAGATCGTTTTCTTTCGCATTTATAATTCTTTGGAATGTTATATCAAGAGGCTGGGTCGCAAGTCACCGATATCAAAAGCGTAACCTTTTCTAGCCTTTTACCAATTTCTTAAAATTTCGTTCAAAATTGAATATAATTATTAATAATCGATTGTTTTATAATATTTATTAATTTTATATTTTTAAAAATTATTTCAATGTAGTAACTAGCGTTTTTTCAAATTAGACTTCAAATAAACTACCCTTTAAAATACAAATATTCTAATAAAAACTGAGAATAAAAAATTTAATCTTATTTCATTTTTTTGTAGAAATCACTCCGTATAATAAAATTGTTCTGTTTCACCTAGAAATAATAACTCATTTCTTATATTACAAAAAATTTTCTAATTTCTTTATGTAACCAAACTCGGAAAAACTTTTCAGTTCAAAATGTAACACAACCTTTTAGTATAGTTCCGAGCTTCTTTGTAATTATTAATTAATTTCTAGGTTCAAATAACAGCTGCTATGGTCCACTCAAACAACAATGATAATAACAACAGGTTGTCGACGCTCATACCGCGGGGGTTACAACTTGACCAGAGGTTGTCACAGCAACAGCTGCGCTGAAGGAGAGGTATTTATCAGGGATATTGGTTAATTAAGGGGGTTCGGGACTTTTGATCATTTTTATAAGAAAATTCTCACATTTTTACCATCGAATCATTGATGTATTAAATATTTTTTCCCCAAATTTGAAGTTGATCGTCTGTCCCATTACCGAGAAATAAATTATTGAAAATTGTTCTTTTAACATCGAAGTAAATGGAGCGAGCTTTTAAAAGGGCTATAACTTCTATACAAATTATACTATGTTATTTTCAACAAATTTATACAAATCAATAATTCAACTTTTATTAATCGAATGATACATTTTTCAATAGATTTGACAGTCTAGTAAATTAGTTATTCATAAATGTAAAAATTAAAAGTGTATTTGCAGCCAACAGAATATAACAAAAGCACTATTGTAGAATTCCAACTCTATTTTTTTAAATTGTTTTTGTGTTAAATAAATGTTTTTATAATGAGAAAAATTTATCTCAATATTCTTTTTATTAATATTATCAAAACAAAGATTTTTATTCGAAATTAACCTCATTATTAACAATTTTTTATTAAAAAATTTAGTAAGCAGAAGTTGTCACTCCGCGGAAATTCAAAAGAATTTTTCGTAGATCAACCAGATAGAGCTGCTATCCCGAACTTCCTTAAAAAGAATGAAACACATAATATAACATCTTATATGTTTTGTAGACTTATTGTACTAGCAGTTTGGCTTCGGAGGGCGCCACCATCGAGCGACTACCCGAGGAAAACGTCTCCATTGTAGAGACATTAGAGTTGCAATGTAGAGAAGATCGTCCAGAGACAGTTCGCGCGATTACTTGTGCCACAGCTCGCAGAAAACTCTATTTCAATCCTGCCTACTTCGAGCCTGAACTCTTACTGGTAGGACCCTTAGAATGTCTCTAATCCTATTTATAATAAAAAATAATACAGAACTTTCATAATTGCCTAAAGCTATAGAAATTTGACTAACTTTTTAGTTGGGGATTCTTGAAGATCTTCTTAGCCCCTGGGTGGTGAGATGGAGTTTGTGACATTTTATTTTCAATATTGTACTCTTATTTAACTTTAGATAAAGCTAAGCGTTCATCTATACCAGGGCTGTCCAACCTTTTGGCTTATGTGGGCCGCATTTGAAGGAAAAATAAATGCCTCAGGGCGTATATAAAATTTACTAATTCCATTGATATTTGTTAATCAAAAAATATAGCTAATGTAGAATAATGATATCCACCAAGACAAAAAAAGCAAAAATATCATAGCATTATAATCTTTGAGTCTTTTCATTCAGGGTTTTGTTTTTAAATCATTTATCTACTTCTACTAGCAATTAGAAGTTTTTTGGAAATTTGTATATCGAGTTTAATTATTTCTTAACATGTTTCCAAATTATTGAATTAATTGGATTTTCTCTCTATATATAATAACGAGTATAAGTATCCAATTATCCAAGTGCAATGGTCAAAAGGCCATTCTTAGAATAATAGAAATTAGCTTCTACTAGTCTAAACAGGTCTCAACTTGTATTTGAATCCTTCTATCAGCGCACTTTTTAGTAATTTTTCTAGATTAATTATTTTTAATTACTGCAATGATAAATATTTAAAAAATGGAAATATGAGATGAAAAATAATTTTTAATTATTCTAAACTTGGTTATTTTTGTCACCTGATAGTTAAGCTTATAATTTTGCTGATCTCAGTTGTATGAATATTGTAAGAGTTCGTGGCTGTGATGAAACTATGACTAGATTGAAGGAGGAGGTGTATCGTGGACACTGGGTTCAATAAAACAACTTTAATGAGACGTTTCGGCCTACATTATTTGGCCATCTTCAGTCAATTAGGAGTTGACTGAAGATGGCCAAATAAAATTTAGGCCGAAACGTCTCATTAAAGGTGTTTTATTGAACCCAGTGATTCCATCTTTGGCTGATACCTCCTCCTTCATCTAGTATAACTTATAATTTTGCTTTTAGTGAATTTTATTCTCGAAAATGGCTTTAGCTAGGTATATGTAAATTCATATTTCTAAAAAGGGAATAATTATTGTGAAGCCAGGAGAAATTTTTGTTTCTGGCTAGATAATTTTTATGAAATTTTAATAAAGAGACATTATTAAATATTTCTTTCAGATCACTGATTTGCAGTGCCATACATTCAATCAGAAAGTTTGCAGTTAAAATATTTAAATCTAATAAATATGCCAAAATTATGATTATTTATCTATAAATCTCGATATATTTTTTCACATTCAAAATTGAAAATCTGCTTTTTATTCTATGAAATCTTTTGGGGAGATTTTCTAATTTCTTCTTATTTTAGAAAAAAAAATCAGGTCAAATTGTATCAGATATCTATCTTTTCCACTAACATAAAAATCTCAATGTTTTACGGAAATTTCTAATTTTATGTCCGGCCGCATTAATTGATGTGCTGGGCCGCAGGTTGGACAGCCCTGATCTATACCTTTCAGGGCCCAGTTGTATGTCGGTTGGTAAAGTCTTTGTAAAAGTTGACAAAGGGTAAAACCTTAGAATTCACCTTGTGCCCGGTGGGATGGCCAATCAGATGAAAATACGTGTCATTTGATTGGCCATCCGTCAAGGCACAAGGTGAATTTTAAGGTTTTACCCTTTGTCAACTTTTACAAAGACTTTACCATGAAGTGCCTGTCATCTGATTGGCCATCCCACTGGGCACAAGGTGAATTCTAAGACTTTACCTTTTGCCAACGTTTAAAAAGAGTTTACCAGCCGATATACAACAGGCCCTAAGTGTGTTTGCTTGCATATTACAGGTAAAATTATTTTTTTAAGATAAAATCGTAATTTTTTTATACAGTAAATTAAGACATCTTTTCAAAAAACTAAAAGAAAAACAAATGCAAATAGATTATTCATGATTGAAACAACGGGCGTTTCAAATTTTAGAAAAAAAAAACTTGAAAGTATTTCTTATAAAAACATTTTGAATGTTGTTAATATATTATTTCACTTTTGCTATATTAATTTTTCTGTAGGCTATTATAAAGATGAGATTTATAATGCCTATATTTTTATATAAAAAAAAACTTTCTGAAATACCTATAAATTTTAAACGGCTCTACTCTCGACAATATAAAGCAAAGTACCTGTTTCTCTTGTGCCTTAGAATAAAAACATAAATAATAAATAAATGTATTTATTTGTTTGTTTGTTTATTATTATTATTTATCATTATTTTCGTTTGGACCCTGAGGATCACGCAAAGCTTCCATTATTTATTATCTCCGATTCTGACTCTTCTTAATTTGCCAGAATATTTTCATTTTTTCCCCATGGGCCCTTTTACAGTTCCTCAGACCATTTTGTTCCAACCTTCTTCTTGATTTCTTTCTCTGTTTGAACCTTTCAAAAAACAAAAAAAAAACAATGTGACAGTCTTATAATATTTAAACGAAAATTAAAAGAATACATTGTACAAAGATAATAATCTTTATTAGCTAATGTAGCTCTACATCATATAATACATTCATTAATATGTCCTATTATATTGAAACTTAATATGAAAAATTATATTACTTGTATCTAAAATTGTAAATTAATATGTCCTATTATGTAAAAACTATAAATGTAAAAAAAAAAATAGCCGAGAAGGCTCTATTTTTCTTCGAAAGGTGTTTCTATCTAAAGTTTCTGAGCGGCTTATCCTTGCTCTTTCCAAATCTTTATTGAATTCCTCGATCCACTGGATGTTCTTAAGTTTGCTTATATATACAATAGTCCAAGAGCTGGTGACACATTTTTGAGTACGGATTTGACCCAACTAGAAATAATGCGTAATAGTACCGTCTATGATAGTTGTACAAGGAATGGCCAGTCTGGCTGGTCTAAGCAGGTGGACCAGGTACTGCGCATGGTGTGAGTGCGGTAAAAAAATGCTATTTTTTTGCATGTCGTAAAAATACACTTTGGGTGGTCTGGTTCCACGTCCCACCACTCAAATGGTCTGGGGTGAATCTATTATGTTTATAATTGACTATAAATTATAATGTTTATAATTTCATTGTGGGTCAAAAATATTTTTTAACACATATGTATTTTTTACCGCACTCACACCTTACGCAGTACCTGGTCCACCTGCTTAGACCAGCCAGACTGGCCATTCCTTGTACAACTATCATAGACGCTACTATTACGCATTATTTCTAGTTGGGTCAAATCCGTACTCAAAAATGTGTCACCAGCTCTTGGACTACAAGGATTTTATTGCCAATCTATTCGAAGGGAGTCTGGAAATATGACCGTAGAACACTTACCTAATCAAGAAATTTTAGGCTTGTCCAACCCGCGGCCTGCGTACCTCATGCGGCCCAAGATGGCTATCAGTGTGGCCCGACAAAAAATCACAAACTTACAAACTTTATGATGTTGAGACTAAAAATCCCATTGATATTACTAAAAATACAATATTTTTAACTTGCTATTAATTTATGACCTAAATTATTTTGCAATGAGAAATTCATAAAGTGATTCTTAAATAATTTTATTTATTCAATCATCTATTTTCATGTAGTATGAAGCACACAAAGAATGAAGCTAGATCCAAAATATTTGATGGTCATTTCGAGAATTCACTGAGAATTCCTTTGAGCCAAATATCGATGGATTAATGTCCCCCAAAACAATGACAAACTTTTCACTAAAATTTTATGCTGCTGATTTGTCTCTTACTTTTATAATAAAAAAATTATAAAGTAACAAAGCTTTATTTCTTAAGTATATTAAGTACATAGTCTACGTTTTTTGCTCATTAGCTAATTACCGTTAGTGTATTTCATGTGTGACCCAAAACAGCTCATATTCTTCCAATGTGGCCCAGGGAAGCTAAAAGGTTGGACACCCCTGTTCTAGAGGTACACCAAAGAAAAAACATTGTTTATTTAATATTTATTTATTACATTATTAAAATCACTATAAAATGAAAAATTTAGTTGGTTCATGTCCATTTTAATAATAAATAATAGATTCACGGGTTTTATTTATAATATGAAAAGTTGTTTATTTGTAGGTGTATTATCTTCACAAAACTTGACATTTTCCGCGGCACACTAACTAATGAATACGGTACAGGAGTGTGCCGCGGCACACACTTTGCGGAACACTGCCGTAGAAGCTCGGTCACTTTCGACGGATATCCGCGGTTATGTTAGACAGTTATTCTGTTTCTTTTTTGGGCTTTATCCTATATCCTTCTTTAGTTCTTACAGGACCGAAGATCTTTCTCATGATTTTTCGTTCTTCTTTCAAGATATTTTCCATATCGATCTTTCTAGTTAGAGTGAGGGTTTCGCAGGCGTAGAGGATCTCTGCCTTGATTACCGTATGATAGTGCCTAACTTTGTTTGTTTATTAATATTTGAACTTTTATTTATAAAGTATGTAGAACTCCATTTCGCTAATAATGCAGGCAAAAATTTCACCTCACCTGCCACGGGCTAAACTGAGTGGTTTCTAAAATATATGCTTATAGGGAAGCTTGAATCTCTTCCAGTGAAAATGTTTTTTCTATCTTTTTTCTTTTTTTAATAGTATTAATAAATTATTCTTCCAATAGTTTATAAGCCGTTAATGTATATTTATATTTTCTATATGTATTAAGGAAAAAAAGGAGCACATTCGAGTTGAGAACAAATAAGTACTTATTTTGCAATCTTATCAACCATTAAATAATCAATCACATGGCCAATAGGATTATTAGTAATATTTTATTGAAGTGGAACTTCTTTAGCGAAGTATCTGTTTGATTTTTTTTTTGTTACAATAAACTAGAAATGACTCAATAGAAGGGAAATAATTTTTTTAAAAACCCACAAATATTTAATGACGAATAAAATTTATTAAATAAATGACCTAAATTTATGTTCGTAAAATTAATTGATTATATATCACAAGTTGATTTTGAGAAAAAAATTCAATCTTTCTTTCTCAAATAGATACTCATTTCTTTACAAAATTTATTAAAATTAAGAAATTTAAATAATTATTTTAAAACCCACAAATATTTCATGACAAATAAAATAAAATTATTAAATTATTTCAATAACATCTACGGCTAAAGTTTCACTTCCCCTTGAGATTATGTAGATGAGGCTCACACATATTTTATTAATTATTATTATTATTATATCGATACATAGTCTAATGGATTAAACATATGTCAGACTCATAAAAGGCCGAGGGGCAATGTGAGGATGAGTTTTTCACTAGAATAAACCTAAATAATTCGGGTGTTGTTTCAGGCGCCGCCACCAGCTGCCATTGAATTTTTAACTAAAATTCGAGAAGTGATTGCGATCGCAAAGCATAAAATGCAAGCAAAGCGTTTCTCTCCGACACTGGCAGGTATTCCTGAAGAGGATAGTCCTTCAGGAACCAGCCTTAAAAGACAAAATTCGAGAACAAGTTTCAATAGAACAGAACAAGAGGCGTTAATCGTGGCGCCGCCCTGCTGCCCCAGCAACGAAAGCAAACATCGTAGCATCCGCAAGTGGCTTGAAAATGTTCCATCCCCGCCGCAACCTCCGCCCCCTCCACCCACAAGATCTACCTCTACATCGAAACCGAAAATAAAAGCTCCGCCACCACCCCCTCCTCCACCTCCTCCTCCTACAAAATCAACATCTGAAATAAGAGAGGAATTTAAACAGTCTCTACTCACAAAAGAAGCAGAAAAAGAGTCGTTAGCTATAAAAAAGCCCAAGGGTCTTCCGGAGGTTCCGAAAAAGTTAATGGATGCAGTAATCAAAGAACTAGTTGTCCAGAGAGGCTTGGAGAATAAACCCGCCAGTCCCACGCCTCCCAATTCTGGTCCGTCATCTCTTACGTTGGAAATTATTGGCAATGCAGCTCAGCCAAAAGAAAAAGAACTTCATGTGCAATACGAGGCGGATAGCCTAGAACGCACTGTAGGGTTTGGACACAGAACGCCGACAGAATATGGAGCGAGTCCAACGTTCTCTAACGCAGCTCTCCCGATGGAAGAAGAGATGACAATGCGAAACGACATTTTCAATACAAAAACGGGTGCTAAGACAATTAGCAAAATGAAACCACCTGTGAAGGATGATCACGAGTACGAAACGATAGACAGCAAAGATCTTAAGATGCTAAGTCTTCCTGAACTGTTGACCCCTTCTGGGACAGGATACAGTCTCGTCAGTGAGGTGTATGTCAACAACGGCTACAACTTTGGAAGTGCTTCTAATTCACCCACAAATGCTTCAACGGCGTCTAGTGGATACGGAGGTCAACAGGCTCGCCCAGGCAGACTAACCATACAATTAGAGAATGGTCCTGATTATCCTGATTGCGCAGACTCGGATGGTTTCGAGCCTGATACTCTGGATCGGAATACAGCGAAGAAACTTAAATTTCAGGAATTTTTTGTAGATTCTCTGGAGAGGCCGAGTCATAATGGCCAACAACATAATTTTGTTGCGAACATCGGAGCAGTTTCCAGAGAGATTCCGCGCGGCCTGTTTTAAACAATTCAACTTCTTCTAAAAAGAGGCCCGAATGCACGCATAAAACGATGCAGTTCAATAGCCTCCGGGAATTATTCGAAGCCTCACGGAGTCCGCCCAACAACAAGAAGCTGTGCAGACGCAGAATCCGTCCAAGGTTCAGTCCGCTCCGCCAATTCGGACACTGATTATAACTATTTCACACTCTCGTTTCGGCGAGGATCGGGTCTAACGCTTGCTTCTCGGCATCATCGTCGGCAAAGAAATCCAACCCCTCCCGGGACAATACAGCATTCCTCTCCACCATTCCAAGACTCGATTTACCAAGAACCACCCCCGCCACGTCCTTTGCACGTCGACCGACCACCCTTGCCGCCTAAAAAAAGAGGAGATCCTGCTCAGCGACCTTTACCTCCTCTCCCGGTATCCGACGACTCTCTTAACTCGGAAGATTACGAGGCGTTTTATACGCTCCCGTATGATTCAACCACCTCCAGTTTGGGACCGAGCACGCTAGGCCATAAGCTAGAGCGATCATTAAATGAACGTTTCCCGAAAAAAGATTCGTCCGAGTTGGTGAAAAAAACCTGGAGACGGATTGTTCGCGGTGGGTGTAAACCTGGAGATTCGGGTTATTTGAGCACAGATTCGAACGAGTCGTTAGCTGCAGCTGCAGCGGCCGCTGTAGCGTCCTCCCGGGGTCGTAGCGAGACCGATGACAGCCTCTGCGAAGGGGGCAGCGAGTCGGGCGCCGAAAGTATCGCCACCGACTCCTTCTTTTTCGGCCAATCTCCGATGACACAGGCACCTGTTGTCCCCTCTACGGCCTCAAGTGACAGTGAAACACAAAGTATGGTTACTGTGTTGCCGCCTGGTGGGAAAAGACGAAGCTCACTGAGACTACATTAACTAATTAATAATAATAATTGAGTTTAAACACTCTAGTCATAAATAATAGATATATATGTTAAGTTAAATGAGATTAAATTGCAAACTGAAAAGAAGATTTCTAAAAAGAATACATCCCCCCGCAACAACGCTATTTAAAATGGGTAAATATACACCAGGTAAAATATAATAAACAAATTTTACTTACTTTTAAAATATCTATTCTAAAAGATAAATGAAATTATTCAAAAGTCGTATTTACTTTTACTTCTGATACTAAGTATAATAATTTATGTACAATTTTTCATTATTTCATTCAATCTATATAATCAAAAAACTTGTCTTACTATGGTATAAGAGTTAATTAAAATACTAGGTATCCTAGATTAATATAGAGTGGAAGGCTCAATAAGGAGCCAATGTATTTTAGCGTATACGAGTTACAAAGCTCTCTGGCGAGACCAGGGCGAAACCATTGGGCAATAAAATGGCGTAAACCGATCTCTTCGGGGCAAATTTTGGTGACATTATCAAGAGTAAAAATACGCTTATATATATATAATATAAAGGCTATGTATCTTTTATCTATGACAAAGGCTTTGAATCTTCTATGATCTTTGAATAGCTCTTAAGAACTAAGAGTTTTTGCCCTGCAGTCGCTAGAGAGCGCTTTTTCGATATACGGTAGCCTTCGACTCTATATTACTCTAAGCTAGGTAGGTTTCAGATAAATAAAGCAAATGGATATGCAATTTCGAAAAGAGCACATGTCTGAAAATTAAAAATGTTCATGAATGAAAAAAACTAATTATTTTCTAAAGTAGTGTAGAATTTATAAAATATATTTTTGAGTTACATTTTGGGGCCAGTAAAATTAATACCACACGGAGAAAAATAATTGTTTGGAAACACCCAACCTACATGCTGGCAGAATAATCTACATAGACGCAGAGTTGTGCCTTTTTCGAGTATAGTAGGTGCAGGGAAGCTTTTAGATTACATTTAAATGAAAAAGCGTGTATTTATCAAATTATACGAGATGTGCCCTTTTCGAAATTACATATTCAAATATATTTATTATGAGTTTTATCTCGATATATATTTCTGGTTATCAACCCATCTTCAAGAGGCATGGGAAGTAATTGAATCCTACCTAGTATTTTAATTAACTCGTATTTAAAATCATGTTCATCTAGAACTGACACCAAATTCGTTAAAAATTCTTATGTTACTAATAAATTTTTTTAGATTTTTGAAAAATTATTCAAGAGGACATAATGTTTAAAACTGAAGATGAGATTAAGTAAACCCGAAACATGTATTGAGTGAAATAAATAAGTTGTTATACCTACTATATAAGACAGGTTTTTTAAAGATAAAAGTAAATAACAATTTTATGAGATATTAATTTACTATGAGTTAGGTTTCTAGGTCACTTGTTTCACGTTAAAAGGTTTTTTGGATGAAAGAATGAAAAATTGTACATAAAGATTTTTAACATTCAAGAAAATTTGAGTATATTACTATAATAATATAATTAATAATGATCAAATATCGGAAATTTTTGGATTAGTTTGACACATTGGCCGCTCGACGAGCGTCATTCAGTAGTTTTTAATTGTTGTATAATTGTTGTAAAAATAAATATGTGAAAATAATTAAAAATAAATAAATAAAAATACAGTAAATTACAGTAAAACTAACGGTCAAAAAGATAATAGATTAAATGCTTTGAAAATAAAAAAATGTAACTATATATAAGTAATGGAAATTTGTAGAAATAAAAGCATTTATTATTATTATTACAATACAATAGATTACATATGAGACGTTTAGAATCAAAACCCGCAAAACCAGTCTTAAAAAATTTTCAGAAGAGCAAATAAACATGAAAATTGATAACGTTTTGATGTGAACGCCGAACTTTGAAAGCGATATTCTTAATTAGATCAATCAGGATCGCGCAGGAGTCCCCAAACTACGGCCCGCTGGCCAAATCCGGCCCTTAAAACTTTTCCAAGCGGCTACTACATAATTAATTGACAAATATTCAGTATATTAAATATAAATGGCACAAAATAGCGTATTATTAATATAATTTCCGTATAAAATGTTATATTATATACGGCCCGTCCATGATTTTCAATGTCCACATGTGGGCCTATCTCTTAAAAAGTTTGAGGGCTCCTGATATAGAGGGTTTTAAATCAAATAATTTCATAGATAAATAACTGTTTGAACTTGAAAATATTACCAAAAAGTGAATCTTGAAAATTTTTGATTTAGCTGGTTTTGATTCTAAAAACCCTATATTATCTATTTTTGACATTATGAACAATAATTATACCTACTCAGAATTTTTTAATTTTATATTTTAATAAACCCATTTGAAATATAAATCCGACATACAATCAGATCGTACTTGTCAGTCGGAAAGGTACTCGGTTGTTAATCGAGGAGAAGCTGTACTTATGTAATATGTTAATTAATTATTTATTAGATCATGAGATTAAAATCACTGTGCAATATTTTCAATTTTGTCTTTTTTAGGGCCGATTGCATATAGAGGGAGTTCGCAATGGATTCTTTGACTCATGATTGAAGGTTAACCCACAAAAATACTAAGATAAAGTCGAGTTAACTCAGAAATTAATTTTATTTAATATGGTAAACTTCCCTTTCACTATCTCTCTCTATATATATACAATCGGCCCTTAATGTACAATAATATTAAATTCAATACTAACCGATGGAATTTAATAAGAATAAATTTTATTATTTAGAGCAATGATTAATGAATAGTATTTATTTTTTCATGTGTTAAAAATACTTGTGTGCAATATTCAATACTATGTGTTTATTTGTTATTTGCAAACTAGTGCAATATTTTTTTATTTCCAAAATTGTAATATTTTTTATTATCCAAATTTGTGCAATATTTTTTATTATTTCCAAATTTGCAATATTTTTTTATTTATAAAGGTGCAATAATTTTTATTAGATAAAACTTTATTTAATTAGGTATTTTTTGTATTACATTTATATAAAACTGATATATCTACGTATATAATTAATGAAATGTTTCTCAAACTGTTTACATGAGGAGCTTTTTATACTCTTTAAAATCTATATTGGCCTATGAAGAACATACCCCCTTTATGATAACAACTGAGAAAAATGACCTCAAAATTTAAATAAAATTATGGTAAAATTTAAATAAAAATTTTAATATCTGATTCAAAATAGGCTTGAAAATGTTCGCCTGGCGATGCAACCCGCATCACAGTGCGTTCTATTTGAATGCATATCTAACGTTAGCCAGGCGACGCTGTATCTATTTCTCTCATTGGGTTTCCGCTTAAAGGTTTAAACGTAAAGCTTGACCTATTAGTGACACTGTAATATTTGTCTTTTTATCATATCATATCGATGGAGCAGGTAAGCTTGAAATTTACAAATTTATCCAAAGTTAAAAATTAGTTTAAAATTTATTTGAATCTTATTATTTTGTAAAGAGAATCGATTTTTTGCAACCTCATAAACCAAATTTTTTATTCGTGTCTAAATTATTGAAAATTTTTTTTATAAAATAAATAAATTTTTATTTTTTTTAATATAACTATCTTTAAAATGACAATATGGGTGGGAGATAAATTGGGTGTTATTTGAAATATTGGGTATTACTTGAAATATTTTCTGAATCGTTTTAACTAAAATCTAAAGAAATTTATCCATATACAGTAAAACCTCGTTTATCCGACCCTCATTTATCCATTTTAATAAATGTTCACATAGATAATAATTTGTAACTCTGATAGCAAGAATGTAATTATAATTTCACAAAAAAATTCACTTTAATTTTTATATTTTTTTAACGTATGTATATTTTTTTAAACAATTCTATGTAATTTTGATATAAACATGTTTTTTTTATCGTAATAAATTCAAATTCGCTTATTTGAGGATTTATTTTGTTTTTATTACCCATATATCCGGATTATCCGGATTTTCGATTATCTGGTTTGTCTTTGGTCCCAGTAAGTCCGGATAAACGAGGTTCTACTGTACTTATATAAAAAATTGATATCTCATTTGTTTGTAAGATTTTTTCACCAGACGGAAAATTTATGTTTCTTTTATAGATACTTGCTAATGAAATATAGAAATTTAGCTCATTATCTTAGATATCTGACTTACCTGCTTAGACTACTGGGATATTATCACTTTGGAGCAAATTTAGGTACGGAATCCACTGTATGTTAATGTCATTTGAACTTGGCCACTTTTATTCAGTCCGCCAACAGTATACAAGGTCTTTATACTGTTAAATATTATTCACGACCCCATGACCTAATAAAAAATATATTTTTTCAATCCAGATCGATATTTGCATTTGCTATCTACTGAAAAGTTTTTGATATTTAGAAAAAATTCTCCTGAATCCACAGACTATAGTTTGAGAAACGTTCTAACAATAAGTGGCCCCTATATTGCGTCATGGCTCAAGTGAGATTTTGATTTCGCTAATTAAGAAATACACACTATGTTTAAAACAATATCTTATTATACTAATATCAAAATCTAAAATAATAAAAAATGCTATTTTATAATATAAATTTGTAGACATATTACTAATCAAACTGTAATAAAATGCAACACAGGGTGAAGGGAGCAAATGTGTGACGTAATAAATTGACGACCCTTAAAAATAATCATTTTAATTTTTTTTTTGTTTTTGAAATTTGAATTCTTTTCATATTAATATGTTGTATGTGCAATAATCTCGATTAAGTATTATTTTCAATACAATTATAATTCTATATGCAGATAATTGTTAAAGTTACCTTTTTCATGAAAAGTCAATATTTTTGTTGTTATTATTATTAATAATTATATAATTTTTAAAAATTTATAAAAAGATTTATTAATATATTTAATTTATTGTTATTATTATTTATTTTATAAGATATTTAAATATTAATTTGAGATATTATGACCGATTTTATGTAGCCAAAGATTTGTATATAAATATATAAAATATTTATTTTTTTAATATATTTATATATATGTCTATTTGTCTATAGTAAATAATCGAAAAATTGTGATATCCGATAGGCCGACCTTGTGCAATCTTGTAAATAGATTAAAATTAGTTTGTAAGTTAATTTAATTAGGACATTATTATTCATGTTAATATAATGTATATTTATATATATATAATTATATGAAATTTAATTTGTCAAAAAATATTTAATGAAATATTTTTTGTAAAAAGAATTAGTTTCAAATTTCATTTCAATTAATTGATATTGTTAATAAACTATCTAGGTGGCTATATTTCTGTTTTTGTTTATATTCTTGAATATATTTTATTATTTATTCTAATATATGAATTCATTGAAGTTATAAATTGTAATTTACCATTATATTTCATCTATCATTATTTACAATTGTTATAAATAAATGGATTTTCGGATATGCAAAATCTTCAGGTATGATTTTATATATTTTTTTCTTATAGTTAATTTGATTTTTCTAAATTTCTTATACATAGTTAATTTATTTCTAATCCGCAGTTTCCTCTTGGTCCTGCCCCCCACTAACCAAAAAAGTGGGTAAACCCCCTTGCGTATTATTATAATTTTAACGATCATTCAATAGACAAATTTTTAAATTATTTTTTAATTTAATATTATAAAAGATCCAAAAAAAGTAATATTTAAAGAGCTACATTTTTTGAGAGACAGATAATGGCTTTGCATAGACACGATTTGAATGATATTTTTCGAGTGACCGGCAGGAAATTTCTGCGGACCGGCGGTTGAAGACCACCGTGAACATGATGTAAATATATTGCGTATTTAAAAAATTATCACAAGAATCGATTTAATAATCCATACTTCTTATTAGATAATTGAATTAATTAGAAATAAAAATTAGTGGAAAAAGATAAACTTTTCTAAACTAGGTACACTTTACGCAAACTTTAGTATATTGGTAATTTTTCACCTGTTAAATATTTAAGATAGCAAGTTGAAATTCATCTCACAATTGGAGTTTATTTAATACAAAGTTTAGCGCCAAACCTTTTCCCTTATTAGCTAAAATCATTCAAAAACTCCTGCATAAAACAATTCATTCTGATTTTCTGGCCCTTTTCAGCCGTAACCTCTAAAGCTAGGAATCACGAAATCTAATCAAATTTCGTTTTGGAAATATAAACATGTTAACAGTATTGAGGTTATCTTAATCTAGAAAAGACACGAACTAGACGGAGAGAAAATAAAATATTTTTCTCCACATTTCAGGCATTTTGGTGAACCTAGATGATCGTTAAGAGCAAATCATAATTAATCAACTGGTGTGGTCACCACACGACTTTCACATTAGTTTCTCCCTTATTTGAAATCATCATACCTATTTTCTTCATTCAAATTACTTCAATTTTGGTGGGTTTCACCAAGCCGTTTTGAGAAAACAGGAAAAAAGACGAAATTGCAAAATACCAAAAATCTTCAAGTAAACCTCAGCTTCCGGTTCTTCAATTTTAGCCAAAATTTTGAGGTCCTTATTCTAGCCTCTAGATTGCTTAAGCTTCAAATCCCAAAGCTCTGCGGAAATATTTATTTTAACACACTCCTAATTCAGACCCTATTCCATTATTTCAATCGGATTAAAATTTATACACGACTAATATCTTATGACACTTGATAAATTCACCAATTTAAAAAAATCGTTGTAGTTATTTTTGAGAAAATTACAAAAAACGTAAAAATTGTTCATTTAAATGTCAACTTCCGGTGTTCCGATTTCAATGACTGATTTATTGCGCCACTCAGGAGGGGGCAGCCCTTTACAGAAAGAAAAATAGATTTGTTTACAAATTTGGTTGTAACACCTCATCAGCCGTCTAAAAATAATGCCAGATGTTGTGGCTATTAGTAAAATGTCAACGTATATATGGGCGCCAGTAGTAATACCAGAACCGGGCTAGAGAGTTGGGAGCGCCAAAAGCGCCCCACAACTGTGCACTGCGACAAAAGCTTTCTGTACTCCTTCTTGTCTATACCGAGCTTAAGTTTCGAATTTCGTTGCTCTGAGACTTATGGATTTCCAAACGCAGGGGTGGATACATACATACGCACTGACCAATGGATTTTTGGTCACTTTTTGGCCTCTGGGGACCACAATATCCGGTTTCAAAGTATTAAGGGCATCGATTCCTTCCAACTAGATGTCACAAAATGAAATTACTTTTTTCATCTCTGAGATAGAAGTTCGCAAAGAGTCAGACCCCTGCAGATGTTCGAAATACTTCACATTACATTCTCATATCATTACATGATATAGAATATACTATATATGTCAAAGTAAAAATTGGCGCTGGGAATCTATTAAAATAAGGCCAGTCACATGACTTTCTCATACCATAGCCCTCTCTAGTACATTTGTATTTATTTATTTCTTCGAGTAAATTCAATACTGTATTAAATTGAGTAATATTTTCTAAAAATATTGAAATAAAAAATCATGCTGAGTTTTTTCTGTATATACATGTATTTATATATAAAAACTATCATAAAAGTCGATTTAATAATCATACACTAAATATTATGCAATTAAATCTTATTAAAAGAGACAATTTAATAGAGAAAAATCTAGTTATAAATAGTTAGTAGTCGAGAATCATGCTACTACTTTTATAAACGCCCAATGATTTCTATCTACACTGCGGTGGAAAAAAGTGGAACACGTAGATTGATTCAGTTTCAAAAGAGGCCCTGTCGCTGGTCTCCTTGACATGAACCCTAATTCCCGTAGACGTCTTCTGATAGTCCAAACACTTAGATTGACTTGTGGGGTTTGTGAGAAGACGCTGTTGAATTGTACCTGCTGTATGGTACAATACCGATCCCTCAATACCTCCAATAGTAGTAGTAGTAGGTCATGTCTCTCATTTGAAGCTCTAATTCGACCAGATCCTGGTCTCCTGGCATAAGAGTTTGTTTCTCTATATCATTTTTCCAGCTCTGTGGATACTTCCAACCGATGCTTCAAGTCAGTCGTTGAAAGACATACCGATACGATCTTTCATCATTTATTAGAGCAACAGCATGAGCTACTTCCTCGGTCTTTAGAAGCATTATACTTGGACAATATTTCCAATGAAATTAAATTAAAAGATGACATATTCAAATCGAACTGATAAACATTGAAATATTCGATATTAGACGATAATCATTTAATACAATTCAATAAAGGGCTCAAATTTCAAACCTGAAAATTTATGCTAGTTTAAATAAATTTAAATTTAAAGTGGTTTAAATTAAAGTAATTCATTGTTTTCACTCCAAAAATATTTAAAAATATTTGTACAATCACAGAATGTATTAAAAGTTTAAATAAAATATGTTTTTTCTGAAAATTATTTGATAAAACTAAATTTTTCTAAGTGTTCCACTTTTCTCGCACCACAGTGTATTTTTTCGACAAACATTAAATAAATCGACTTTAAGAATGTGAGTATTTGTACATATTGTTTCATAAAACAAAAAAAGGGTTTTTTAGCCCTTTTAATGCGAGCTTCAACGTACCTGGCCAATGTATATAGTAAAATGTAGAATTAAAAATTAAATGTCAAATCAGAACTAAAAATAAAAATAAAATTATTATATAGTTCGTAAATGATTTGACACTAAAATAAATAATTAAATATTTATATAATAATTATATAAATAAACACAGGCTAACAAATAACAAAGATAAAAGCTGATGAAAAGATAGCGATATACTCATTTAAAGAGGAATTATCTTTCATCTGCATTGTACCATAAAATAAAATATAATTTTAAATATTATCTTGTAAAATATGTATATAAAATACATTTAGATAGATAGATAGATATAGTATAATAATAATTAGATTAGATTTTTAGCTTTTGTGATTATTAGAAATAAAAGATTGTTCTTTAAGCATTTTTTTAGTTAAAATTTTTTTGAAAGAAAATCCATGTTCAAAACATGTAAAATAACTTGTCTTTTCAAAAAAAAATTTAACCCCAAAAAACCCCTAAAAACTTTCAATTTTTTAATTAAATATTTATTAGAAATAAATACAAAAATACTTGTTTCTTTGGATTTGTTTAGGATGCATTTTTCATAAATTCATTTACATATAAAATAGGAAATATGATAGTTGGAGGTATCAACTAGAAATGAAGCTATTACAGAATATTCAAAAAAAGAGAAAAATCGCTATATTAAATTAATTGAAATTCTGGGAAAAATGGTTTCTATATGGGAACAGTGGTCCCAAATGTAGTTAAGCTACTGCATATTACTTATTCCTATAAACACAACTTATTTTTCAGCTGAATATATACAGAAGTTTATCTATGAAAGCAAAATTAAAATTAGAACATTTATACATACATTATTCCAATGGTTAGTTCATTTTCCATAAAACTAAATTTTCTACAAGATGCAACAGAGTCAAAACTTGAAAGAATTAAAGGTTGCTCTGTATCAGACTGGCATTGGTCCGAACCTAACGCAGCGTAATCATATACGAAAACTCGAGTGATTCAGAGCACCGAGCGACCGCGCGCTCTGTACTGTACAGGGGTTTGGATGAGGCCACGCAGTGTAACCATATACAAACCCCGAGTGATTCAGAGCATCGAGCGACCGCGCGCTCTGTACTGTAGCAGGGTTTGGATGAGTGCCACGCAGCGTAACCATACTACAAAACCCTGAGTTATTCAAAGCGACGTGCTGTACAGGCTTTGGAAATACGCGACCCGCCCGGCCTTATTTAACTCACTCGACTCCCTGGCTCACCGTAGAACTGTATAGGTTTATTTCCATCAAGCAGAGAGAAAACCTCGTTGATTTCTCTATTTTCTTATTATCGTTATTTTTCATTTAGATAAAAAAGGAAAGATACTCCCTCGATCAAAAAGTTTCAGGAATTTATTCAGAAAATCCAAAATACAAATTTATTAATCAAAACTCGATTTTGTCTCCCTCAAAGTATTCCTCATCGACTGCAACGTACTCAAGCTTGCTGCTTGATACAATCCTCAAAACATGTTATTCGGGTTTTGGTCTAATTATCAGAGTCGTCTTCGATTTTTTCCTCATTTCCATTTGGCTGCTAAAACGCGTACCCCGGAGCGATTTTTTGAGTCGACTGAACAGGAAGAAGTCACAGGGAGCCAAATCAGTCGAATTCGGTGGCTGTTGGATGGTATTCGTTCCATTCTTGGTCAAAAAGTTGCAGATAACGATGATATTGTTCGTCCGCCCGTTACGTGATTCCCACAAATCCGGTCTTTTTTGGCGTCTCAAAGCCAAATCATTAAACAAAATGTCTTGGATGGATTCATAAGCGATGTTCAAGTTCGCTACCATCTCTCCAATGGTCAATTTACAGTTTTGGGCCATCATTTCTTTGATTTTATCGACGTTCTCGTCGGTTTTCGATGTCGACTGAGTTTGTCATCCTCGACATACTCACGAAAACTTGGGTCACAAATAAAAGTTTGTTTTCGATAGAGTAACACTTCTTCAACATTTTCGCACCGTTTTTAAGTCAAAATTGAATACAAACTCGTTGATGCAAAGACGATTTCATTTTTAAAAATCGCAAACGGCTCTGATAGTACATACCGAAAACCGAGTATAAAAAATGTTTCGAGGATTGGATTAAGCGCTGGCATAAGTGGGCTGCAGTCGATGGAGAGTACTTTGAATTGACATTACATATCCGTACATCTCTTCCAACATCATCTTTTCTTCGCTCAATCAGAGTGCATCTTCTCAGGGGGGGGGGGCTTGGAGTGATGTGTCACTGGTTGATTCGCCTGCTGGTGCTGACTCTGGGTTGCTTACTGGGTTGGGAGAGACTTACTCATTTAAATGTTGCTATATGTCTGTATTTTTTCTATTTCTGATCTACGAGGTAGCTACCTCAGAGCATTGTTTTAAATAAATAAATGGGACGATTTGAATGAATACATTTGTATTTTTGATTTTCTGAATAAATTCTTGAAACTTTTTGATCAAGGGTATTTCGATTACAGGGCCAGTGGCCCAATAAAGAAGTAGTACTTTCGAATTTCTTTACATTTAAAATTGAACTTTGATGTATGTAGCATTCTTTATTTAATTATTTGTTACAAGGTTTTAGTTGCACCCAGTACATTTGACAAGTGCCAAATTCCTGTTTTCTGCCAGATGTAGACGGCTACAAATTCTCGTTTTCCTCTATAAGCCTGCTCCTCAATTTCATTAAAATATCCAAATCATATCCACTTTCATTTTATATTGATAAAAACACGGCACACGAGTCTGGGGCTCACTCCAGATAAAATACAGCAGTCGAGCAGAAAGATCAGCTAAAATTCACAATAGACCCTGTAATCTAACATCGCAAATGAGAATTGTCCATTTGGCTCTCAAATTTTCACTTGATGAACTCATCTCGGTTCGATTAGATTTAAAATCCATTCCCCAGTAAGTTTGTATGAGGTAGCTTTTAGGCGTGTTGGTGTTTCAATGTGACATCAGAGGTTTTAGTTGTTACTTTTGCCGAAGCTTTAATTATTACAGTTAACTTGAGACATACGTATCTTTGTTATTATACATCGCACGCGCTAATAGAATACTCTTCAATATGACCGCATGCAAATCCATGGCTTTGCTTATGCCCGCCGATCGGTCTATTTATGGTATTAAGGGAGCTCGAGATAGCTTATCTATCTGGTTGATCTAACGATAAAATCTTTTGTATTTCTGCAGAGTGACAACATCTGCCTACTAAATTTTTTAATTAAAAAAAATTGTTAATAATGAGGTTAATTTTGAATAAAAATCTTTGTTTTGATAATGTTAATAAATAGAATATTGAGATAATTTTTTCTCATTATAAAAACTTTTATTTAACACAAAAACGATTTCAAGAAATAGAGTTGGAATTCTACACTAGTGCTTTTGTTATATTTATTCTGTTGGCTGCAAATAACTTTTATTTTTACATTTATGAATAACTAATTAACTACACTGTAAAATCTATTGAAAAATGAATCATTCGATTCATAAAAGTTGAAAATGGTATAATTTGTATAGAAGTTATAGCCCTTTTAAAAGATCGGTCCATTTACTTCCATGCTAAAAGTGACAAATTTCAATAATTTATTTCTCGTTAATGAGACAGACAATCAGCTTCAAATATTTAATATATCAATGATTCGATGATAAAAAATTTGAGAATTTTCTTATAAAAGTTGTGCAGCGCACCTCGTTTGCCCTCTGTCCGGCGCAGCTCTGCCCAGGGAGGACCGCATAACCCTCTCTAGAATTCGTCTTACTGACAGTAAATATAAATGTAAATCCACTGAAAATATTATATTATTTAACTTTTATTACATATTATTTTTAAAAAATTCAGAATTATTTTTCGAAAAATAAATTTAGAATATTCAAAAAAAATTGGGTACCTAGGTATATGCCTATCCATACAGTAACCGGGTCGCAGGTTTGTCACATTAAATACGTATTATTTCAATAATCATAGGAAATGGCAAATTTTTGAGAATAATCTAAATTAGGAGTCAAAAACAATATAGAAAGATTTCATTGATGATGATAAAACTATATTATTTTTATCCATAAATAATTTTAATAAATCATGTTACCTATGTTTATATTATATACCTATAATAATGTATATTTGTTGTTAGTATTAATAATTAGTCGATTTATTTATTAAATTTAATACTCCTATATTTAAATTTTTGTATTATAATATAAATTTTATTAAATTATAAGTTTAGTATAAGAAATTTGAATTTTGTTATATATTAATTTATTATTTAAAAATCTATTATACACTTTGTGAAAATAAAAATGTGAAAAAGACAATTTATTGGCTGGCGAAAATCAGTAAAAAAATCTCTTGCCGTCGCAGCGGTGAATAACAAACATGTCTATTAAGGAGAAAAGTTGTTGTTCACCAATAGCTCTATGCAAATAGATGATGTCATGGAGATGAATTTCCTTATTAATTCAAAAAATCTTGAATAGATGTCACCTATAATGTAATTTTAGCCAATATTAAAAAAAGCTTTTTTTCGCAACTGTTAATACCTCTTTAGTGCAATATATTTAAATAGCATAATATTTTTATTCATATAAAATTGTTATATATTTATCTATGTGAAATTTTAATGTTGTTGTATGAGAATGAGAATGTAATATTTTATGTGTAAAAGAGTTATGGAAAAAAATAAATAAACAAAACAAAATGAGATTAAAACATTTATTTTCAAAAAGAATCATGAGCTCAAAGAGGGGAGGCAAAACTCTGAAGTATGTCTGTACTTCTTTATCGATAATTTGAAAAAAATGCACACCTTCCCTTTACCCAGATATTAATATTTTATTTATTGACCATCGGTAAGATTCCTTTGTATTTTCAGTATGAATTTAAATATTTCAAATTACATATATAATACTCGATTATTTGTATAAATTTTGAATGAATTTTATTTATGAATTTAAACAAGGATTTTTTATTTATTTTTGTAAAATCCATAATATTTAACCATTTCTAAAAAAGAGAACTTATAATTGAATATTTGAGTTTTCGAAATCGATTTTTAATATTAATGGGAATGTGTAGTGTATGTAAAAAATTATTCAAATGTAATTATTATATATGATTATATCTCAATAGTTAATTTATACAGAGAGACACAGCTGTTTAGAAGGAACGGGGTGCACTACGAGTAGGCAGCTGTCACCACCCCCCCAAATGGATAGATAAATAATAATTAAAGGGAGATCATTAATATAATTTTGTACTCGTCGAGTGATAATTTTAAAATTTTAAATGTTACCTTTATTTTCAAATGTTTAAAACACTCAGAAATAAAATTGAAAATTTGAATCCGGAAAATAATGGAAATTTCAAGGCTAGACGTGTTTTGAAACAAATAGGAGATATTGTATTTGTAGCAAAATACGTCTACACTTGAGATAAGTAAATGTTGAAAGACCTTTTCCGAACCAAATCCCAGTACAATGTCTCCAATATTGCAATTTGATATATTAGATCAGAAAAGAAAATAATTAGATTGAAGTTTATATAAGCGAATATTTAAAAATAAGGGGATTATTTTTAAAAGGGAAGTATTTATTAATTACAGTTTAATGAGATATTTTAACCAAAATGAAATTTTATTATCTATCCATGTGAAATAATTTTAATAAACTGAAAATATAAAGGCGAAAATGTTTCAAACTAGTATCGCGATTTAAATTTAGAAAAAAGAGAAAGATTTCAAAAGATAATTATTAATTTTAATTTAATTATTTATTTTTAATTAATTATTTCATCTAAATGTTAGTATTAGTAAGCATTAGGAGCACCTACCTGAAAAAAGAAAAAATAACTATTAGTAAAATAATATAATCAAATTCAAAGTATTATTTAGAGAAATATTAGGAATAAAATTATATTTATAATATTATTTATTTATTTTAGTTGATTTTTTTTTTTTTGAAAAACACGAATAAAGTATTGAAAAAATTAGAATATTTCCTATTTATTTAATATTATAAGAATAAAGTTTTTGAAAAGACTTTTTACCATAGGAGCCAACGTCTCGTGACCGGAACTGGATAACTCTGACACCAAGGAGCACACTATTACACCTGCGAACAAGTAAAAATATACTCACGAAACATTTCGAATTCGAAGGAAAAAGAATATGTTAAAAGAGGGATTGAAAATGTTTAGGATTAGGGATAGGACATGATTCTCTTAATAAAAGAATCATAAGGCTCACGTGGGCAGAAATACCAGCCCCTGGTAAGTAGTGTGTACTTTTTCATCTAAAAAGTACAACCTACCCGTTACCCAAAGAAAAGTGATTTCATTTTCTCTAAAATAAGAATTCGAAGGAAAAAGGATTTGTGAAAATAGGGATTGAAAATGTTTAGGAGGAGGTTTAGGACATGATTCTCTTGATCAAAGAATCATGGGCTCACGTGGGCAGGGATGCCAGCCCCTGAAGTAGGTGTGTACTTTTTCAACAAAAATGACAACGAAGTACACACCTACCCGTTACCCAAAGAACAAGTATTTGATTTTTATAAAATAAGAATCCGAATGAAAAAGGATTTGTAAAAATAGGGATTGAAAATGTTTACCAGTAGGTTTAGGACATGATTCACTTGATAAAAGAATCAAAAATGTTTATGATTAGGTTTAGGACATGATTCTCTTGATAAAAGAATCATGGGCTCACGTGGGCAGGGATGCCAGCACCTGAAGTAGGTGTGTACATTTTCATCCGAAATGTACAACGAAGTACAGACCTATCCGATACACAAAGAAAAAGTATTTGATTTTCTATAAAATAATAATTCGATGGAAAAAGGATTTGTGAAAATAGGGATTGAAAATGTTTAGGAGTAGGTTTAGGACATGATTATCTTGATAAAAGAAACATGGACATACGTGTGCTGGGATGCCAGCCCATGAAGTAGGTGTCTACTTTTTCATCTAAAATGTACAATGAAGTACACACCTACACGTTACCCAAAGAAAAAGAATTTTATTTTCTCTAAAATAAGAGTTCGAAGGAAAATGGATTTGTGAAAATAAGGATTGAAAATATTTAGGATTAGGTTTTGGAAAAGATTCTCTTGATAGAGAATCATGAGCTAACATGGGCAGGGATACCAGCCCCTGAAGTAGGTGTGTAATTTTTCATCTAAAATGTACTTTGAAGTACACACCTACTCGTTACCCAAAGAAAAAGAATTTGATTTTCTCTAAAATAAGAATTCGAAGGAAAAAGGATTTGTGAAAATAGGGATTGAAACTGTTTAGGATTCAGGATAGGACATGATTCTGTTGATAAAAGAATCATGGGCTCACATTGGCTCGATGCCAGCCCCTGAAGTAGGTCTGTACTTTTTCATCTAAAAAGTAGAATGAAATACACACCTACCCGTTACCCAAAAAAAGAATTTGATTTTCTCTAAAATAAGAATTCGAAGGAAAAAGAATTTGTTAAAATAGGGATTGAAAATATTTAGGAGTAGGTTTTGGAAATGATTCTCTTGATAAAGAATCATGGGGTAACATGGGCAGGGATTCCAGCCCCTGAAGTAGGTGTGTACTTTTTCATCCAAATGAAAATAGGGATTGAAACTGTTTAGGATTCAGGATAGGACATGATTCTGTTGATAAAGAGATCATGGGCTCACATTGGCTGGGATGCCAGCCCTGAAGTAGGTCTGTACTTTTTCATCTAAAAAGTAGAATGAAATACACAACTACCCGTTACCCAAAAAAAAAGAATTTGATTTTCTCTCAAAATACGAATTCGAAGGAAAAAGGATTTGTGAAAATAGGGATTGAAAATATTTAGGAGTAGGTTTTGGAAATGATTCTCTTGATAAAGAATCATGGGGTAACATGGGCAGGGATTCCAGCCCCTGAAGTAGGTGTGTACTTTTTCATCCAAAAAGTACAACGAAGTACACACCTACCAGTTACCCATAGAAAAAGAATTTGATTTCTCTAGAGTAAGAATTCGAAGGAAAAAGGATTTGTGAAAATAGGGATTGAAAATGTTTAGGATAGGTTTAGGACATGATTCTCTTGATAAAAGAATCATGGGCTCACTTGGGCAGGGATGCCAGCCCCTAAAGTAGGTGTGTACTTTTTCATCTAAAGTGTATAACGAAGTAGACACCTACCCGTTACCCGAGGAAAAATTATTTGATTTTCTATAAAATAAGAATTCGAATGAAAAAGGATTTGTAGAAATAGGGATTGAAAATGTGTACCAGTAGGTTTAGGACATGATTCTCTTGATAAAATAATAAACGGCTCACGTGGGCTGGGATGCCAGCCCATGAAGTAGGAGTCTACTTTTTCATATAAAATGTAGAACGAAGTACTCACCTACCCGTTACGCAGAGAAAAAGAATTTGATTTCTCTAAAGTAAGAATTCAAAGGAAAAAGGATTTGTGAAAATAGGGATTGGAAGATGTTTAGGAGTAGGTTTTTGACATGATTCTCTTGATAAAAGAATCATGGGCTCACGTGGGCAGGGATGTCTGCCCCTGAAGTAGGTGTGTACTTTTCATCCAAAAATGACAACGAAGTACACACCTACCCGTTACACAAAGAACAAGTATTTGATTTTTTATAAAATAAGAATCCGAATGAAAAAGGATTTGATTTCTCTAAAGTAAGAATTCAAAGAAAACCGGATTTGTGAAATAGGGATTGGAAATGTTTAGGAGTAGGTTGAGGACATGATTCTCTTGATAAAAGAATCATCGGCTCACGTGGGCAGGGATGTCAGCCCCTGAAGTAGGTGTGTACTTTTCATCCAAAAATGACAACGAAGTACACACCTACCCGTTACCCAAAGAACAAGTATTTGATTTTTTATAAAATAAGAATCCGAATGAAAAAGGATTTGTAAAAATACGGATTGAAAATGTTTACCAGTAGGTTTAGGACATGATTCACTTGATAAAAGAATCAAAAATGTTTAGGATTAGGTTTAGGACATGATTCTCTTGATAAAAGAATCATGGGCTCACGTGGGCAGGGATGCCAGCCCCTGAAGTAGGTGTGTACTTTTTCATCTAAAAAGTACAACGAAATACACACCTACCCGTTACCCAAAGAAATAGAATTTGATTTTTTCTAAAATAAGAATTCGAAGGAAAAAGGATTTGTGAAATAGGGATTGGAATTCTTTAGGAGTAGGTTTAGGAAATGAATCTCTTGATAAAAGAATCATGGGCTCACGTGGGCAGGGATGAGAGCCCCTGAAATAGGTGTGTACTTTTCCAACCAAAAATGACAACGAAGTACACACCTACCCGAAACCCAAAGAAAAAGAATTTGATTTTGTCTAAAATAAGAATTCGAAGGAAAAAGAATTTGTGAAAATAGGGAATTAAAATGTTTAGGAGTAGGTTTAGGACATCATTCTCTTGATCAAAAAATCATGGGTTCACGTGTGAGGGATACCAGCCCCTGAAGTAGGTGTGTACTTTTTCATCTAAAAAGTACAACGAAATACACACCTACCCGTTACCCAAAAAAAAGAATTTGATTTTCTCTAAAATAAAAATTCGAAGGAAAAAGGATTTCTGAAAATAGGGATTGTAAATGATTAGGTGTAGGCTTAGGACATGATTCTCTCGATAAAAGAATCATGGGCTCACATTGGCTGAGGATGCCAGCCCCTGAAGTAGGTGTGTACTTTTTCATCCAAAAAGTACAACGAAGTACACACCTACCAGTTACCCAAAGAAAAAGAATTTGATTTCTCTAGAGTAAGAATTCGAAGGAAAAAGGATTTGTGAAATAGGGATTGGAAATGTTTAGGAGTAGGTTTTTGACATGATTCTCTTGATAAAAGAATCATGGGCTCACGTGGGCAGGGATGCCAGCCCCTAAAGTAGGTGTGTACTTTTTCAACTAAAAAGTATAACGAAGTAGACACCTACCCTTTACCCGATGAAAAATTATTTGATTTTCTATAAAATAAGAATTCGAATGAAAAAGGATTTCTAAAAATAGGGATTGATAATGTTTACCAGTAGGTTTAGGACATGATTCTCTTCATAAAATAATAAACGGCTCACGTGGGCTGGGATGCCAGCCCATGAAGTAGGAGTCTACTTTTTCATCTAAAATGTACAACGAAGTACTCACCTACCCGTTACGCAGAGAAAAAGAATTTGATTTCTCTAAAGTAAGAATTCAAAATAAAAAGGATTTGTGAAATAGGGATTGGAAACGTTTAGTAGGTTGAGGACATGATTCTCTTGATAAAAGAATCATGGGCTCACGTTGGCAGGGATGTCAGCCCTGAAGTAGGTGTGTACTTTTCATCCAAAAATGACAACGAAGTACACACCTACCCGTTACCCAAAGAACAAGTATTTGATTTTTTATAAAATAAGAATCCGAATGAAAAAGTATTTGATTTCTCTAAAGTAAGAATTCAAAGGAAAAAGTATTTGTGAAATAGGGATTTGAAATGTTTAGGAGTAGGTTGAAGACATGATTCTCTTGATAAAAGAATCATGGGCTCACGTGGCCAGGGATGTCAGCCCCTGAAGTAGGTGTGTACTTTTCATCCAAAAATGACAACGAAGTACACACCTACCCGTTACCCAAAGAACAAGTATTTGATTTTTTATAAAATAAGAATCCGAATGAAAAAGGATTTTTAAAAATAGGGATTGAAAATGTTTACCAGTAGGTTTAGGACATGATTCACTTGATAAAAGAATCAAAAATGTTTAGGATTAGGTTTAGGACATGATTCTCTTGATAAAAGAATCATGGGCTCACGTGGGCAGAGGATGCCAGCCCCTGAAGTAGGGGTGTACTTTTTCATCCAAAAAGTACAACGAAGTACACACCTGCCCGTTACCCAAAGAAAAAGAATTTGATTTCTATAAAGTAAGAATTCGAAGGAAAAAGGATTTGTGAAATAGGGATTGGAAATGTTTAGGAGTAGGTTTAGGACATGATTCTCTTGATAAAAGAATCATGGGCTCACGTGGGCAGGGATGCCAGCCCCTGAAGTAGGTGTGTACTTTTTCAACTAAAAAGTACAACGAAGTACACATCTACCCGTTACCCAAAGAAAAAGAATTTGATTTCTCTATAGTAAGAATTCGAAGGAAAAAGAATTTGTGAAAGTAGGGGTTTGAAAATAGTTAGGAGTAGGTTAGGACATGGTTCTCTTGATAAAAGAATCATGGGCTCACGTGGGCAGGTATGCCAGCCCCTGAAGTAGGTGTGTACTTTTTCATCAGAAAAGTACAACGAAGCACACACCTACCCGATACCCAAATAAAAACAATTTGATTTTCTCTAAAATAAGAAAAGCAAAGACATAATCTAAATGCTAGTATTAGAAGTATGAGCACATACCTAAAAAATAAAAAAATATTATTAGAAAAACAATATAAATTATTTTTTTTATAGAAATATTAGGATAAAATTCTATTTATAACTCTGACTCCTTGGAACACACTATTACACCCGCGCAAAAGTAAAAATATACTCGCGAAACATTTCGAATTCGAAGGAGAAATGATTTGTGAAAATAGCGATTGAAAATGTCAAGATTTAGGGATAGGACATGATTCTCTTGATAAAAGAATCAATGGCTCATGTGGGTAGGGATGCAGGCCCTGAAATAGGTCTCTACTTTTCTATCTAAAAGTACAAAGAAATACACACCTAGCCCGTTACCTAAGTATTGAAAATAATATAATATAAATCAAATTTCAACTTTTATAAAACAACAGTTTCATTCTAGAACTAATAGGAACAAATATTATAAAAAAAAAAAAAAAACAGAACTTGTTAATTACAAGTGAACTTTCTTATTATTTCAATTTAATTAGTTTTTGTATATATAAATAATTTAAGAGACAATAATACTGTAAGTAGGGATATGGATTACTAATTTTACTTTGTTTTATAAATCATCGAACCTTCAACTATTTCAATAGCAAAGAGGGTATATAATAAGTACCTACCTATATAATGCACCAAACATAGATCGATACTTTAATCAATATACATATATACCAACGAAATTCATAGTGAACCATGAAAATCACACATCCACCCACATTCAACATTCAATTTTTGATTCACTTGTTAAGTTTTATAAATAATAAATAAATTTAAAAACAAAGTTAAATTATTGCTAAATCACAAATTAGATTGTGTAGATAGGTATCTAGAAAAGAAATTAGCTACCTGCAAGTATCTTTATTTTTAGAATTGACATTTGTCCTTAAATAATTGAGTTATCATAACTACAAAATATATTCACTTTCACAATACACACATACGGACTTTCAATTGTTGATTCATTTGTCTAGCTTGGGATTATAAATAATTAATAAATAGTTAAAATATTAAATTATTGTATAGATGCATAAAAGGTACCTGAAATATATTTATTTTTAAATTTGATAGATGTCGGGAATTAATTGGGTTATTGAAACCTCAAAATATATTAACTTTCACTACAAACACACATTCAAACAATCACACACGATTGCTTCTTACCTAAAAGTATAATAAGTTGAAATAAATAAAATTATATATAATGGTTTCTATAATTCTATGCATATAATTAATATAAGGGATGAAGGGTTGTTTATTAGTGAGGGCAGCTTAGAGGGTGAATTAAGGTGGAGAGGGCATATTCTAATAATCACAGTCGATATTTCACCCGCCGCTGCCCGACACAGAGTGACCAATCTCCCTATCACTCACCCCCCATATATACCTTTCCCACCTCTCCCCACCACTGTCCCTATCTCCCTCTCCTTACTCTCCCTATCTCCCCTTCTTCCTAGTTTTCTTAACTCTCTCCCTCTTATATACCCCTGGAGGGCAATTAGTGCAAGCTATTCTTAGCTTATCTTCCGAGATAATCTTAATCGTCTTAGATTAGTACGTCATACTATTTCCAATTATCACTTTTAATTATTTAACAGTGTTTGAAACCACTCGACTTTCACTTATGACAATTACGAGGCATTGCAATGGGTCTAGGACTTATATTGATATTTTTTTTTTTACTTATGGAAAGTGGGGTAGGTGGTATATTGATAGTTCTACTATTTGAGTCCCCGAAAAAAGAATTACTATTTTTTTTATTTTGGGATCGTTTTATAGTAATTTCTATTTTTCTTTTTTTCTTTTTTTTTAATTTAAAAATTTTATAATTTGAATATTTAAAGGGACAAAAATCACACAAATAATCAAAATATAGCTTAAATCGCTAAATATGCATTAAACTCCCAAATATGCATTTATATGCAAAATAAGATTTCTCTACGAGTGTCCTGATACTCTAACGCGCTGATACAAAAGATTTGAAGGATAGCATTCATGGGAAAAAAACATGCGATCCATTTTTATCATACTATAGTATATGACATATTATTAATTACCGTACGAAAGAAAAAGAAATTACAGCATCGTCCAAGTAAAACTGATACTTAAAATTACGATCATAAGTTGTAGAAAAAAATGTGAAATTTAGTTTCTTTCCGTAACAACAATATTAAATTTTGTTTGTTTTTCTCTGCCTGTAAAATTTCTTTTTTGTGATTTTGCAGGTTTACACTCTAAACCAACGATATGTAAAATCAAAAGCCTAGTCATATATGATAAAAAATGGATTTAGCAGGTTTACACAAGGGCCGATTGTATGTCGCAAAGTAAATGCTTTTTACCACTAACACAGGGTAGATGGTAAATGGAACTGTCAGTGACTGGCATCTGGTTAGCCATCCCAGTCCCTCCATTTACCATCTACCCTGTGTTAGTGGTAAAAAGCATTTACTTTGCGACATACAACCGGCCCATAGAGTATTTTCATAAATATGTAAGGTCGACTTCAAAATTTCAGGAGGTTCTTTAAATTTTCAAATTATTATAGGTTATTTCAAATATTTCTATAAAAACATTTTTTGTTTTGAAAGTATATTGATTCTCAAAATGAAAAAAATTGTTGCATAGTTTCAAGGTGCAATTAAAATGAATGATTTTCCAAAAAGGGTGCTGATAAAAGGTTTGAAGTCCGTGCCTGATATATCTTCTAGTTCAAGAATGTCAAAGACAAGCTCAGACGAGTTTTAGGGTCGGTTGTATGTCGCAAAGTAAATGCTTTTTACCACTAACCAAGGGTAGATGGTAAATGGAGAGGCTGGGAAGGCCAATCCGATGACAGGCACTGAAAGTTTCTGTCATCTGATTGGCCATCCCAGCCCCTCCATTTACCATCTACCCTTGGTTAGTGGTAAAAAGCATTTAGTTTGCGACATACAACCGGCCCTAAGGCGACGATATGAATATAAAATGTGGTCAAATACAGTAATTTTTCAAAAAGCACGCTCTTTTTCTATCGCGGTGTTGTTGTTTTATTTCAAGAGTGGCGCTATTTTAAAGCGAGGTGTTCCTTTTTAAATGACAAGTCTTCAAGAAAAGGTTTAAATAGATGAACAAAATCAATTAAATTCTTGTTTCGGCTGGGTTTTATTATATAAAAAGACATAAAGAGAGATAAAAACCTCAATTCTTACAAGACTTAAGTATATATTTTATTAAAATTATTCTCACTTAAGAATTAAATTACTTATATGAAAGTTATAAATTAAGTGTTTTTTATTTTAAGGAATTTCTAAAGCCATCAAAAAATATAATCCTTAATATATAATTATATACATACATATACGGCTGCATTTGGAAGACCTTTTATAATTAATTTCTTATTTCAGCCTGCTTATTTCCTGCTTGCCTTTTGCTTGAAGGTTATTTGACATTCAGAAGATATAGAGAAGCATAGAGATAATATATTAATGAAAAATGAAGGCTATTATCCAACGTGTCAATAAGGCCTCAGTGTCAGGTAAAATAGATCATTTATAATAAAAAAACATTCAGGTACAGGGTGTCCCGTATCACAACGATAAACCTTGAACAGAGGATAGGACAATTTAACCATTTCATGCCCAAAATAAATTTTATCTACAAAATTTGCTTTAATTCAGTATATTAAGTCAAAATACAGTAACCTTAACTAATGAACAGATTATGAGAATAAAATAAAAAAAACTGAGGTGGTTTCACTGCGGGACCACTGGGTCGCTATCAAAATAAAGTTACTTTTCATGATATTTTACAAAACAGTTTCTTTTATCACTAAAGCCTAGTTCACATTAGTCAAGTAAACGGTAAAGTAAAGAGGCGAGTTTAAAAAAGCATGTTCAGCTCGACTAGTGTAAACAGTTGGTCAAGTAAACACAGGAGTTTAATATGTTTCACTATAAACCAACACCTCTTTCCCTAAATGTTATTGTCAAGTAAAAAGTCGAGTAATTGGGCTAGTCGAGCGGAAAGTATAGTAACTCGCCCACCGAGAGAAGCCATTTTGGCACAAAATCATATACAGAACATCTTGACACGGTACAGACTAAATATTTTACCACCTCACAGAACCTACATTCCACCAATTTCAAGCAACATTCAACAAAGCTACTCGTCGTCCTCAGTTTTGCCTTCGCCATCACCATGTACTTCCAATATGAGTAATACATACTCTAATGAACAGGGTACTGATGCAGTAATGATTTCCAATCTTATATGTAATCGAAGAAATGTCTCTGCCCTTTCCCTTTTCTCTAGATACTATCACGGCAGGTGCTCTGATGAGATAAAATCAATAATTCCCCCCAAAGCATGCTTTGCACGTAGCACGCGTTTTGCCGACTCCCAACACTTTCGCGGTCAAATTAGAAAAGTGCCGGACCACTTCATTCCCCAATACATATATCCCCATGACTTCAAGGAACTGGAACTCTCTCCCAGCCTCCATCTTTCCCAGCACCTATAATCTTCAAACCTTCAAAACCAGGGTGCATAGACACCTACGTCTACACCCTCTCACTTAATCAACTTTCACTTCTCTTCGGTAATGCAAGGATCTTTCGAGATCCATAGGAGCTGCATCTTTACTGGTGCACCCCTTCTTGCATTCGATTGCATTAAAAAAAAAAAAAATATCGGAAGCAGATCATATTCATCAGACTTGCGTCCACGTTTCTCGCGAATATGTATTCCTATTAATTCTCTTGCCACAGCCACCCTAAATTCTTTGAGTTCTAGTGATCGACCATCACTTATTTTTCGGAACAAAATAAATGAATTTATTATAGTGACATCAATAAAGTGCCAAAAAATTCTAAGCCACCACCTTTTACTTTTTCTGTCTATTTCATATAAACATTTTAACATGTCAGCTTTGTCTACATGTCCCATATTCTGATTGTAAACTTTCAGACTTTTATTAAAAAAATTTTATGTTCAGAAACGTCTTATATTCCCCTATCCCCTGTTCACGGTTTATCTTTGTGATACGGGACACCCTTTATATAATATATAGTCATTCCGAAGCCAATGTGATTTTAGTTCACTATTTGAAAATTTCTAATAAATATTTTCTTAAATTTAAAGTGAAACTGTGTATAGGTATTAATAATTCTTATCGAATGTGGTGGTGGATTATGCTGAAACATTATTTAAAAATAATAGTTCTTTAAGCATGAAATGAAAGGCTTATTTTTCAGCAGTTTTTTATTTTTAAATGGTGTTTTTTTTTGAATTTATCCAAATATTTCGGAAATTTGTACAATATTCCTTCTTCAGTGGATCTTTTTTTGTGCAAATACAATAATAGATTGTTAGGTATGGGCGAATATAAAATCTTATTAAATAGATAAATAAAAAATGTCCTAATTGAACTCTACTCTCTTTACCCTGTTTATAGTGGGGTTAGGTATTTTGATTAGTTTTCGAGAATAGAGAGAATTTTTTTTACTAACTTTATAATTGATTTTTTTGCCCTCGGTTAACGACCTCCTTTAATTTAAAAATAAAAGATTTAATTTTAAAGATAATTTTTCTTTGTTCCATCATTGTACTAATTGACTTGTTCTTTAAAGCATCAAAAATAAATTTATATACCTAAAGGAAAAAAATTGTTATTGTTTTGAGGGCAGAATTAAGAATAACAAATTGAAATGTCTCTGTGGCCCTGTGTTCAAATTTTTGTGAAGACTAAGCAAATACAGGGATTTTTTGGGTGAGGTAAATATATAACAAACATCACAACATATAATATATTTAAAAAAATTCTTTAACTTAATCTAATGTCTAACCATACCTAACATTCTATTATTGTATTTGCACAAAAAAGGTCCACTGAAGAAGGAATATTGTACAAAATATTTGGATAAATTTAAAAAAAAACACCATTTAAAATTAAAAAACTGCTGAAAAATAAGGCTTTCATTTAATATATATAAGAATCCTCCGGCACCACCGTGAATCGAGATAAATTTCAACATGTGTATTAATTGAAAATTTAATTTTTATATTTATTTATTTATTTATCATCACTCATCCAGTCTCATTAACAATTTTAAATAATTTGATAAAACTTAAATTTTCAATTAATACACATGTTAAAATTTAACAATACATATTTCATATACCTATAAAGAATCACACATACAATCAATAATAAAATTCAACCCTCTATAAGAATTCTCTTGATTCGAGGGTTAAATTTCAGTAAAAAAAAAAAAAAAAATTTAAATTTAACAGAGAAACCAGAAAAACATAAACTAAATCAACTTAAAGATGAAGAATCAAAAAGATAATTTTTTTTTCTATTAAAAATTATAGAAATTACAAGAATCAAAGATTAAAAACAAAAATAAAATAAGAAAAAAGAAATGAAAACGTCTCTCAAAATCACAATTTAAGATTTTATATTCATTCTTGATTCTGTTTTCTGTTTTAGTTGACGGCAATTTAATTAGCAGTATTGGAAAAGGATTATGTATTCTTGTTGGTATAGCACGAAACGATACTGAAAAAGATATCACATATATGTAAGTATAATTGTTGGTTAATTCCTACTGAACGCTTACTTCTAAACCTACCTCGGAGCAGAATATTTATTATAGATAGTAGTCATCCCGAAGATTCTCTGTAGATCAACTATTAGCTGAAGTGAAGAGTGAAGTGAAGTTTTTTTAGAGAATATGAGGACTGAGTAGGTTCTCTTTACTCTCCTCAATGAAAATTATAAAGAAATAGTAGTTCGTTTTATACAGTGTGGCAAGTGAAGGTCATGTGGTAAACATCCCAGTTATTTTTATATTTGGATAATTTATCACTATAAATTTAGATAACTTTATACAGGGTATCCCGTATCACAACGATAAACCGAGAACAGGGAATAGGACAATTTACGACGGTCTTGAACATAAATTTTTTTTAATAAAAGTCTCATAGTTTTTGAGTTATAGGCATTTTTTTGAAAATAGTGAAAATCGATACCCTTCCCTAAATATCGAGATGCTGTAGCTACAAATTTACAAATTTTATTATTCTAATTAGTAAAGATTTGAGCTTCTTATTTTTGAAAATAGTTGGAATGTTTTTCAAAAATGAGCTCGGGTTCAGATTAACAAATCAATTTTAAACGAGAAAGAATTTAATTTTTAGGACAGATTCTAAGGTTTTAATAGAAATATTATTAAATTGCGATATCAGAGGGGATTTATCCCTCCAGGAGGGGGGAGTTAGTTAAGGTTAGTAGATGAAAAGAAAAAAAACTATTAAAGTTAGCTGATGAAAACATATAAGTCCGGAAAAAATATTTTTTTTTCTACAAAAGTATAGTACATATGGTTTTATTCAGAATTGTGGTCAATAGCAGGATTATTCAGGATCGCGTAACAAAAATTAATAATAAAATATGTAAATTTGTAGCCACAGCATCTTGATATTTAGGCCAGGGTAGCGATTTTCACCATTTTCAAAAAAATGCCTATAACTCGAAAACTATCACACTTTCATTTAAAAAAAAATTATTTTCAGGACCGTCGTAAATTCCCTTATCCCTCGTTCACGGTTTATCGTTGTGATACGGGACACCCTGTATAGGATGCATAAATATATGCTTTTTTTAATACCTTTTACAAAGTCCCTTGAAAACTGTATTACCCCCTAAGGCCCCCTTTAGAGAAACACTGAAATAATTAGTTCTCAGTCTGAAAGCTGGTTTGACTCTCTTAAATTTCACTATTTGTTCTAAAATCACCCAAAAATGGTCAATTCGGGGCCATCTTAAAAGTTTATTTTAAAACAATGTGTGGGTGCAAAGTGGGGGGGGCACAACACAATTTGCCACGAAACTATAATATACCATTTGGATATGAATATTTCTCAATTAAGTTACATTTTAGTCATAATTATTGCGATTGCTGTACCCAAATAACAATATGTTTAGTTTACTGCTTCTGGGAATTATACTTAAAAAAAAAATATTCGACTATTTAAATTTTCCGATGAAATCAATTAATGCGGTATATGTTCTTAAAAAATGACATTAATGCCAATATAACTATACAAGAAATGGCAGATATTATTTTAATCAAGTGATTTATGTGAAGTTTGCACTGCCTTATTACTATTTTTAAACATTCCTGTCACTGTGGCTACAGCAGAAAGATCCTTCAGCAAAATAAAAATAAAAGTAATCTCGCTCTTTTGGCAATAGAACATCATGCAAAAAGCCCGAAGAACTGATATTTAATTTAATTTTATATTAAGTATGTGGTTTATTATATACTTTTGTTATTTTTTTAACTATAAAAAATATTGCACATATTACTTTTTTCCTTGTACCTAATCATTTAATTTTTCAAAAGTTTATCGGGGCCTACATTTTGTTTTGCGGGAGGGGCACCAAATCCTAGTTATCCCACTGTTTTAAAACTAAATAAATTTAAAAAATTATGTCTAAGCTTGGGGTAATGATAAAGATAAACATTAATCACAAAAACTTTACTACCTTTACAATGAAGAGGCGAAATTTGTAGGGTAAATTAACTCCCCTCAAAAAAAAAAAATAATAATAAAATCTACATATTAGCTTACAAAAAGAAGAGAAAATACACCCAAAACAATACTTTGAAAAAACATGCTAAGTTTGAAAAAGTAGCAAAATCTATGAAGCAGCCAAGTTAAATTTACCAAGAATAATAATATTATATCTGTATGTCGGATGCAATTAATTTCTATGGTAAGCTAACAGCCTGGATAGCAACGTTAGCGCTTGGGTTCGATCCCAAGGGGATGAAACCCTCTGACATACAAATATAATATATATAATTATCATTAAGATAATTCTTCACTAAGATCACAGTGTCCCTAATAATGTAAATTATTTTTAATTAAAAGAATAATTAAGTTGAGAAAATAGTACTTTCAATTACAATGCACTCTTTCCATTTTAAATGACAATCTAAATTTATGGATTTTTAATTTTTAATTTATTTTCATAAAACTTGGCTGGCCAGGAATTTAGTTCCTTGCCCTAGATTTCAGTACATTTTCCAACTTTGCCTGTTTTTTCACAGAAGTGAAATACAACAGGGTCGAATATATATACAGGGTGATTCATCGGTCTGTCCTCTCTTTATAACTCTTTTATTTTAAGTCAGAGAGAAAACTCTTCAAATATATAATTTATATGATATATTATTGTCTATCTACGTACCATATGCATTTGTATACAGGGTACTCCGTTTAAGCGCAACAATATCTAACTTTATATTTCTTAATGGAGCCGCCTATATTCCTATATATATATATTTATTTATTTTGATAGTAAATTAGATTCCCTTTAAAAAAGTATTAAGTAATAAGGGGGTCTAAAATTATAAATTAAGAAGTTATTTATGTTCATAAAAAATAGTAATTCATAGTGAAAAAACCCATAATTTAATACATAATTTTGATACTTTTTTATTAATACTTATTTTAAACATTACACTAATTACAAAGAGGCTATTAAAATTTAGTGACAGACTAAAATTAAAAATTAGGAATGGCTCGGCAGAAATGGTCCAATAGTATGGTCAGCAAGATCTCCAGATATAATACCACTGGATTTTTTTCCTCTGGGGTTACATCAAAACAATAGTTTATAGGGAAACTCCAACTACGTGTGAAAATATGAAACACAGAATCCGCGAAGCATTTTTAAGCATTTCGCCTGATATGGTGCGTTCTGTACAAACTAATTTTATAAGAATAGAAAAATGTATTGAAATTGAATGACAAGTTTTCGAGCATACCTATATTATAATTTTGCATTATTTAGTCTGTCACGAAATTTTAATAGCCTTTTGTAATTAGCGTAATGTTTAAAATAAGTATTAATAAAAAAGTATCAAAATTATGTATTAAATTATGGTTTTTTTCTACTATGAACTACTATTTTTTATGAACGTAAATAACTTCTTAATTTATAATTTAGACCCCTTATTAGTTAATACTTTTTTAAAGGGAATCAAATTTACTATCAAAATAAATAAATATATATAGGCCGCTCCATTAAGAAATATAAAGTTAGATAATGTTGCACTTAAACGAAGCACCCTGTATACAAATACATATGGTACTGAGATAGACAATAATATATCATATAAATTATATATTTGAAGAGTTTTTCTATATGACTTAAAATAAGAGTTATAAAGAGAGGACAGACCGATGAATCACCCTGTATATAGCGAAAGATTATTAAGCTCTTTTATACCTAAGATCTTTTCTAAGATTTATCAAATGATTGAGTTCCAGCCGCCTATAGGGCCATCTGAACTAAAACGTAGTCTAATTGAATATGTATATTCTAATCGAATCCAATCAAGTTATATATATTGGAATCTGATTTATTTTTGAACTTTGTTTTTTAATAGAACGGAACCGAATTTAATTACAACGAACAACTACATCATCCCAGCTTTCGACAATCACTCCCTTTTCTATATGAGGCTTTACAGTAAACACCTCGTTGCTCCGAGGTATGGCTAGACAAAGTAAGCGTTCAGTATGAATTAGTGGTAAGTAACTATTATTATTAAACAGTATTCAAAATAAAATAAAAATATATAAATAATTCATGTTGCTTAACGTTTAAAATCTGTTTTATAATATTTGAGGGTTTTGATTTCATATTAGGGGCCGTCCATCAATTACGTCACACGAATTTCAAGATTTGTAAACCCTCCCTCTCCCTGTGTCTCATTTTCATTGAGCCTCTTTGAATTGTTACGTCACACTATCACTTTTCTGACCTATAATTGTAGAATTTTTTTTAAATTAAACTCAACTAAAGGGGTTTAATATATTTAAATGTATATTCATATCATGAAATCAAAAAAATATATTTTAAAATTTTTTAATTTGACTTTTGTGACATCACAATTTTTAAGATCCACGGGCCCCCTTATCACGTTTTGTCACAAATCTTAAATGCCCCCTCCCCCCTTACTATGTGATGTAATTTATGGACTGTCCCTTATAAACGTATTCACTTAGTTTAAATTGAATCTGATTTTTAAAATAATCAAAATCTGCCAAAAACCACCTATTCTTGAATTGTTATTACCTTCCGAATGTATCAAATCTACTATTTTTGACAAAATGACGTGCTCTGAATTCGTTACCTAATACCCTACTTTAAAAAAACAACAAGAACATGATCAAAAATACCATATTTAGTTTGCCAAAAGTAGCAGATTTGTACACTGGGTACACATTGACTGTTGACCAGTGTTATCATTAAAATATTTCACAGTTCACTAACTAAAAGTCTTTGTTTTTTTTTGTTTTTTTCAGGGTAAAAAAAATCCTCGGCCTAAGATTATTTAACGATGAAGCCAAATCGTGGAATGTTTCCGTACAAGAAAAAGGATATGAAATACTCTGCGTTAGCCAATTCACTTTACACGCCGTACTTAAAGGCAACCGTTTGGATTTCCATAATGCAATGAGCGGGGATCAAGCCAAACTGTTTTATAGTCAATTTTTGAATACTCTTCAAAATAAATATCAACCAGATCTCATAAAAGGTTTATATTAAAATATTTTTAGAGAATTATACTATTTAAAAAAAAAAATTATGATTGATAAGATAATGGCGTTCATAGAAAGGCTTACCATATTCTAAAATGAGTCAAAAATATCAGTTCCAGAAATTCGACCTAATTGAATACTACAATTTTGACATTGGTTAGGGCTGTAATGATATAAGGGGCAGACCCCCCCCCCATTCATTTAATGTGCAACTTCGTTGCCAAGCTTGTTCTTCTTTTATAGGATGATTAAAGCCTTCCACGGTTGGCAGCCTGGAGACTGGCTCTGAGCGTTGCTAATCTCAGGTCCGCTGCCAGTCAGCCTAGAGGCGACAATTTGCTCAGGCAGTAGAGAAGGAGCTGAAGTCTTGAGCAGACCTGCAGACCGCCTACGCAATACTCTCTACTTTCGCCATCTTTCGCTTGCTTTCTTTCACTCAGCCTTCATCTTCTTTCAGAGCTTATCGAAGCGATTCGTTATTTAATTTTATATATATATATTTTTTTATATAACTTCTACATTGGCCCTGCCAGCAAATATTTCTTTTATTAATATTTTCTTATGGTATTTATTTAAATATATCATTTCTTTCACCTTTAATTTATTTTTATTATATTAAACGTGCCTGGCAGGTTTAACCCTTGAACCGCTTGTTCTTTTATATTTATAATTTGAATTATTTTTTTCTATTAATAAATAGTTTTTTTCTAAATTTTGTTCTATTTTTATTTATTCAGAGTGCTAACATTATACACACCTGACCAATTTAGATTATAGGGCTCTCCTAAAGTCACATAAAGCCCTTAAATCGCAACATGGAGGTCCCACACCGAGATTTGAAAGGCCCTAAGGAGGGTGAAGGGTATAATTGAGTGAGAGAAAGTCTTTTTGTTTTTTTCGTTTAATTTTTATTTTTTTAGTGAATTTTTTTCATTAAATTTTCCTTGAGAAAAGAAATTAATTCTTTTTAATTTTTTAGAGAACCATCAGCCTTTTTATAATGCCGGGAATCACGGGATTAATAGAAGATCAAGAACCATTGGCACATTCAACCAGGTTGGAAATACCAGCCGAACCAATAGACCAGGCACAGATAGCAACGGCCACTGCTGAATTTCCGAGCCTTTCATCAGATAGCGGTCCGGAAGTGCAGCCGCCGGCACCGGTGAGTACTGCACCGTTTGACATGGCACAAGTAATGGCAATGATGAGAGAAATGCATAGGGAAACAAGTAGTAAGATAGATGGTAACAGTAGGGAAATAAAAAGTGATCTTGGTGGTAAAATGGATAGTAACAGTAGAGAGACGAATAATAAAATGGACGGGATGAATAATAAAATAGACGGGATGAATCAGAGCATTAATGATAAATTTGAGGGCGTGAACAGTAGAATAGAGGAAATAAATGATAGAATGGATAGAGTAGACAGTAACAATAGAGAGTTGAATCACAAGATGGACGGAGTGAACAGGAAAATAGAGGAGATAATTAGAAAAATGGACGACCAGAGTATAAGGCTGGGTAAAAGTATAAGGGAGCATGCCGTAACGGCAATCAAAATAGGCACATCTGGGGAAATATGGGAAACCACAGATGAAATCATTATAGACAGCCCAAGAATAGAGACGGCGGTTGCAGTCTGTGACCAGGATGGGTTACAAATGTTCCAGGATGAAGTAGAAATAGTCTACACAGAAATTCACCATCCTGAAGTAATCAAAAATCCCCAACCTGAAAAACTGGTTAAATTCCCATTAAGGAGAGTAGAGGTAAAATCCTCTATCAAGTATCAAAAACAAGGATTGAGGGAGATCCTTGAGGTGGTACGGGGCGAAATACTTTTCTTTAGTAAAGTAACTAAGCCCGGAAAATCCAAAGAATCGTTTGGAGCTCACGGTATTAAAACTACCGTGTTGGCACTCTTCAACAAATTATTGCAATCCCTAAACAATAAATTCTTTTTGCTATACGTAAGGCCCTTCCGAGTGGCAAAAATATGTCCCGGAGGAACTTATGGGTTGGAAACACTCCATGGCAAGAAGCATGGTGTGTTCAACACTCGGTTATTGAAACGGTTTTATAGTAGCCCGGAACAGTGATTAAAAAAGCTAATCACAAACTATGTGTTAATTCCACATAGGGGCTTGTTCCAGTTGAATTCTATCTCTTAATTTTCCCCCCTAACCTTTTGTTCTTTTCATATCTTTTCCTTTATTTGTTTATTTTATTTTTGTTGTACATACTTGTATATAATTTTTTTGCATATATTTTTTTGCTTTAATTTTCTATCAAAATGAGAAAATTTCATTAGTCTGTCTGTCTATTCAGTAAATTATTTAAGTCCGTCGGGAAGTCCAATCATTTTTTTATTGTGAAACTAAGAAATTCTTTCTTTGCTAAAGTCTGTAAATCGCTAAATTTCAGTAAAGTCATTTTGTCTTAATTAGGGTAAATTTTCTTAAAAATTTTTAATATGAATCACCTGCTATAATTGAATTAAAATCATTCAATAGTCATTTTTTTATTTAAAATCTAATCTTAAAATAGTTCAAAAATAAAATTGAAATCTATTCATAAAATTAAGCCTTATTCTTTGATAAATTTTTTTATAATTCAGATGAAAACTGATTATCAAAATTACGATAGTCCTATGGAATTGAATTCCAGTTAGATTAATTGGTGATTCAGATTAAATTTGGTTTCGAATTGCTTATTTTGTAAATCGAATAAATTCTCTAGCTAATTGTTTTAAACGTAATTATTTTTTAAAAAAAATTTCGTCTGTCAGTCTGTCTGTCATTAAATTATTAAAATCATTAAATTCTGCTAAATCGTTTTGTCAATTAAGTAAGATAAGCTTACTTAATTATTTAATAAATGTTTTTTTAATTGAAATTGAAATCAATTAATGCTCATTATTATAACTAATAGCGCATTGGCATCGATTAATTAGAGAGGCAATCTATTGATGAACAGATAATCCTAAATCCTCTCATTATCGTTTAGTTAATTCAATTTAAATTGATCACTGCTAACGGAGAAAGATCCCTCCGAGGTCAAATCCCAGCCATGTTCATTACTAATTCAGTTTGGTTTACCTGGATTTTTTTATTTTTTTAAAAAAAACCCAATCAGCTTTCAAATTCATTGTTTTGAATTTTATAGTTCAGTCTGTCAGTCTGTCTAAAATGAAATTTCTTGTTAATTTTTTTATTTTATTATTTTTTTATTGAATAATGATTATTTGTTACCTGGTCTGGCAAATCAGTTATTTGCTATTGACTTTGTTTAAACAGAAAAATAGCTATTCGGTGTGTAACCCCACCAATCTTCAGCAATGAGATTTGCAAAGAATAATTCTTTTTATTGTCAACCACTCTCATATTTAAACCGGCGTTTTGGTCACGCTTGAAGCCATTTATTTCTTTATTGTCCTTGGGTTCAGAGTCTCCTATACATTTTTCTCTCTGCTCTTTCTCATTGGAATCAATTATAATTAGCATTTAATTTTTTTGGTATTAATGCTAGTAAATTATCACCCGGGTCCAACTATTTTATTTATTAATAGTAAAAGTTATTGATTATTTTTATATAAAAATATTATCCGCAGTTTGGACACTGCTAAATCCCAGTGTCTGGGTTTTCTTACTGATCCTATTATGTTAAGGTTCCTCTTAATTAAATAACTTAATTGAAATTTTAATTTCTTTATTCCGTATTTATCAATGATAGAATTTATTTTTTTATGGTTAGTTTATTTACCATTCTCTCTGACCTTTGAGTTTTTTTATTCTATTACCTGTAATAGTAACATGATTTTTTAACCAATGGAATTTATTTACATTCTCTGCCATCCAATGGACATTTTTTTAGTTCTCTAAGTGCCAAAAACCGGTTGCCTGTCAAAAGTGAGTGCAAGGTCTGGGCCCTATCTGGAGAATTGTTTTGTTGCCTAGTGGCTTGTTGTGGTCTGTGACTGGTTTGTATGCTTGGTATAATTTGTAAAATCTAAAGCCCCTGAGGCTCATTGAATTGTTTGTTTTTTTGTAAAAAGACCTTAAGCGCCGATGGTCGCGAATAATTATTTTTTTAATTATTGTTTTATTTTATTTTTTTAGTTTTTTTATATATATATTCTTTTATGAATATCTAAGCCGCGTAATGGCGCGTGAGAGTATCGTGATGATGGTCGGCGGTCTGGTCGAGGACTCAGAGGAAGAATGCCCTGAGGATCCTTGTCGGCTGGACCTAAGTAGTATAATGTTGCAGTTGCCCAAACATTAATTTTTTTGTTAATTTAATTTTTTTATTTTTCAGTCAAAGCCAATTTTGGTCCCTTCGTAAAAATGTAGAGAAACATTGGGGGCTCATGCTGTGTGTCTGATGTGGACGTGGCTGGACTTTGAAGCCAGTTCTGACGGACCTACCTCTGCGGTCGTCTGTCACAGGCTTGTGTTGGATTGTGAGATTTTTGTATTAATTTCCCCCCCCCTTTTTTTAATTACTGTGTGGCAGGTTTAATGGGCGGCTAAGTCCGCGGGGCATAGACCCATTGTTTTTCTTGAGGGATGAGCCGACGGCTACCCACCGATGCAATTTCCGGACAATTGGGAGCGGGCCATTCACTCTAAGAAGTGAGCCAGGCTGTGTGCCTGATGGAAGTAGTTTATAGAGGAATGAGCCGACGGTGACCCGCCGAGGCAATTCCCGGACAATTGGGCACGGGCCATTCCCTCTATGTGTTGAGCCGGGCTGTGTGCCCGATGTATTGTAATTTTCTTAAGAATTGGGTTGAATGGAAGACGTTGGGGTTGGCCACCACGGGGTCTGAAACGGCTGCCCAGCATCCCCTCCGGCTCCCATTTAACCGCGACTTGTTCAGAGGACAGCTAGTAACCGCTTTGAAGGTTTCAGAGGCCTCAAGGTAGGACAAAGCGCTCTGAACAGTCATTAAATTTCCCCTTGTAAGCAAATAATCTCTCACTCCCACGTTACAGCCGTGGCGGTGCGCTCGCCTTGGTTTGTCCCGATGTTACTGGAAGATCAGGAAAGCTTCGTTCCTATCTGACACCCAGACATGGACATCCAATGCCTATGCATTTATTTGTTTATTTTTTTATTTTTATACTTCAATTGTAATTCTAGCATCAGTACAGTAAATTCATGGTAACAGTATACTGTGCGGGTGCTGGCCGATGATATTCGGTCCTGGAGTCAGAGGCATTAAACTTGTCACCTTCTTAAGTGGTTCCAATTTTAATGTTTCTGGCCGGGGGGATGTAATGATATAAGGGGCAGACCCCCCCATTCATTTAATGTGCAACTTCGTTGCCAAGCTTGTTCTTCTTTTATAGGATGATTAAAGCCTTCCACGGTTGGCAGCCTGGAGACTGGCTCTGAGCGTTGCTAATCTCAGGTCCGCTGCCGGTCAGCCTAGAGGCGACAATTTGCTCAGGCAGTAGAGAACATAGACAGGAGATGACACATAGATGGCAAAGACTCTCGGCTTTTTTGGCAAATTCAACAACTGGGTGCCTTAGGCCGCCAGGGGCGCTATTTGGCACATGACACTCACACGCACGCACATGTACAATGGAGGCAGGAAACTTAAAATTATTTTTTATCACACTACATAATTCAAGATAAAAATAGAAATTTTAAGACTAGAAGCCATCTAGATTGGGAATTTTTAACGAGAACATCTCATAAAAAAGCCCCAATCTAGATGGCTCAGTCTTACCTCTATTTTTATAAGGAAATCAGCTATAAAAGCGTCAAATCTGAAAAGATGAGCAAACATGAAACAAAAGATTTGGAAGTGAGTGAATAAAAAACAACATTTTATTAT
>JALMQS010000025.1:4906363-5051288 GCA_024734495.1 Forficula auricularia | reverse complement strand
AGTTAAATTTGTTGTCTTAGTTAATAAGTTTTTTTAAAAACTAATACAACAAATTCTTATGCGGTAGAGAAAAATTGATGGTGATGCTTGGATAGGTTTGTTTGTTTAATTTTAGACTTTTTAGATCTAATTTAGGGTGTCAGATGTTGTAGGAGAATAAAAGTTTATTTAATTTTAATTTTATGTTTTAATGAAAAAAAGTCTTCTTTAAAGTAATTTACAATGTTTATAATGTTTATAATGTTTATAATGTTCGACACAGCACAGTTTGAATTTTTGGGCACTACACGATTGGAACTTGGAGAGAGGAGGTTTTTTTGTAAAGAGTATTTATGAGAAAAATAAAATATATAATTATACTGGGTTAGATGGAGGGTAGTACGGGTTTGACCGTTTAGTGTCACACGAAATGATGACAACCCAGGAGAACGAAGTGAAGTACGCGATGTTAAATACTACGGGTTAACCGTTCGGTTGGTCCACTCAATGTGACCAGTACTCACTAGTGTTCAGGCAGAGATTTCACTAATACTAATGAGGGGACTTATTAGAGTCCAGCCTCTTAGGAGACCTATTAGAGTCTGGCCTAGGAAGTATAGTTAATCTCCGCGCGAACCATTCTAAGGCGAGAAGTCTAGCGCGACTGCCCGCCCGAATCATTCTGAATTATGTGGCTGGAACAGCCCTTCTTATATGATTCTAGTATGCTGATACTGCATAAGCTTGTAGACGAGCGGAGGACAGAGGAAGAGTGCAGCCTCACCGTGAGAAAGCGATTCAGCATTTTGCTAGTGGCTACGGGGGGAAGTGGAAGAAATGGGAATCTTTAACTCCTCCCTCCCTAAAATTGAGCTTCCGCGGGTAAATTTTGTTGCTGAAGCTCAACCTTAGTAGGTTGATCTATATGTTTAGGAAACCGAAATATTTTAAACTTTTTATATTTATTTATTAAATATATCGTTATAAGAAAAGTTAAAATAGTTAATATAACTATCAAAAATGTATTAATCAAATTTTTTACGGTACTGGGATACCAGTCTATGTTTTTTATTTCGTTTCCCTTTACAATTTTATCTCTATGTCCTTTAGTGAATTAATCTTTATTTCTTTATTTCTTTATTATTTATTATTAATTATTAGCATCTTTTATTTTATTTAATTATTATCATCTTTTATTTCATTTAATTATTATCATCTGTTATTTCCAATTTTCAAATATCTGTGTGTGTCTTTACAATTTAGTAAGATATTATTATTATTTTATTTTATTTTTTATTATTTTATTATGTACTACATATAATTTTATACTATTGGTATTTTAACAATTTTTTGAATATGAAGTAAGCTTAGAATATTGGCATAAGTTATTATTCTTTTTAAATATAAGTTCACTTAAACACTTTAATTTGTCACTTGTTTCACTTTCACTTTTTTTCACTTTTACAATATATGTTTTTATTTAAATACATACAATCTTTTTATTCTAGAATTATTTATTATCATATGTAAATCATATTATTATTATTATTAAAATGGCTGATTTATTAGGAATTCATTAATTTATAATTTTTGGTCAATATATATTTTTTTTTTAAATGGGTAATGCCTAAATTCTAACTTCTAATTTTTATTTACTAATTTCTAGTTTCTAAAGTCTAATTAGTTTATCGACTTCTCGGTCGGAAGCTTAAATACCTAATTAGTTTAACGACTTCTCGGTCGTTTAAACGGTTATATTAATTTTTGAATTTGTCTACATTTTTTAAATCTATTATAGTAAGGAATTTTTGTTTCTCGAGAGTAAGAGTGTCTAAATGGATTATTTCGAAAGGTTTTTGCGCGGTGGGAGTTAAATTTAATTCGAGTTTGAGAGGGTGCCTGTCATATTTTGACCTCTGGCAGGTATCACAATTATTTATATAATTTGTAATATCTTCTGGGCTAATGGGAGTGTTAAAATTTTTTGGATCGTTTAACCACTCGTAGAAGTCAATGGTTTTCCTGACATTCACATTGATTTCCGCGGGGTTTCTAGATAGAGACTCGGCTACATATTTTGTTGAGCCTTTTTTTTTTTTTTTTATAGTTTATGTCGAATTTGTACTCATTTAATTTGTTTGACCGTGGTCGGAATAAAAAATTTATAATTAGCTAAAATTTAGTCGGGGTTTGGTCTTACGCCTTCTGGTTTCACTAGGAGACTGAGGAAAGACACTTCCCGTTTTATAAATTCACAACTGTCCAATTTAAAGTTTGCTCTATTGAGCCTATCAGATAATAAATTTCAATATGTTCTTGTAGACCGTTGGAAAAAATTATTATTTTGTCTAAATAGTCAAAACAAATTTGGTTCAACAGGACTCCAAGAATATTATTCATAGTACTTTAAAATGTACTAGGGCTATTCTTTTAAATCGAAAAGCATTCGACAGTACTGGTAGTAATCCTGTTCAGTACTAAATGCTGTTTTTTTTTTTTCTTTATAGGCTGATTCCAACTTAATTTTGATGAGAACCGTTAGCCAAATCTAGAGTCGAAAAGTAATTGCTTTTGCCTAATTTATAGAGAATTTCGTTGTGTTTACCGGTATATCATCGGTGGTCCGAATAAAATATTTAATTTGATTGGTAAAAATGAGTAGTGAGTTTTCGTCATAAATTATTTAAATTTTTGAATTAAGTTTGCAAGTCCGAATTTTTGCCTAAAGTTTCCGAATATTATCAAGGCCTAATAATATTTCGAACTTGGAATAAAAATTATACTAATGAAATACAAGGGGAACATTGGTGTGAAAATTTCAAAAAATGATCTTTTATTTGCAAAATTTTGTTTGCCAGAGCCATGAGCAGAAGTTACAATAATGGGGTTGAAGGTGATTTGATTTTTTTTAAAAATTTTATTTGTTAATTTAGGATTAATATAAGAATTCGTGGTTCCAGTATCTATAAATATTTTAATTTTTTATTAAGGGGTGGATTATTAAGGGTAGTTCTGGGGGTTTTATTGTCTGAAAAGAGGTATGTTTCTAGTTTGGAGAAATTTTGAAAAATTAGTTTAGTTTGAAATTGATTTAAATAAGTATTTAGGGTTGGTCGTGCGAGGGGTAAATTTCTGTTGAATGCTAAAGTTTTTGTTGTGGTGGGAAATTTCTATTTAAAGTAAAAATTTTTTCTTTTTCTTTTTTCTTTTTGAAGAATTTACAATTTTTGTTAATATCTCTATTGTCTAAATTTGAAGATGTGTTATTTGGTAATATTTCTAAGTGTTCTTTAATTTTGTGTATTCTAAGTGTGGGATAGGTGGGAGCTGATGTAGAAGGGGTATTTTTTAATTAAAATTTTTTAATCTAAATTTTTCTTCATTATTTAAATGGTTCATTCGAAATTTAGAAAAGTCAATTTGTAAGTTATTTACCGAATTATCTTTAGACTTTGTATTCAGGTAGTGAATTTTAAATGTTCTTTTCGAGGTGATCAATAGATCATGCTCGAAATCGAATTTTGCTTTTAATAATCTAATATTATCTAGTCCGAGTAAGATATCGAATTTAGAATGAAAGTCATACAAATGAAATTTTAGTGGAATACGGGTGTGAAAAATTTCAAAAAAGGTTTTTTAATTGCAAATTTTTTGAATAGAAGATCCATGAGCAGAAGTTACTTTAATTTGGTTAGGGAATATGAAGTCCGAGAATATTTTATTTGCAAGATGGTTGCTAATGAAAGAATTTGTACTCCCAGTGTCTAAGAAAATTTTCCTTTTTGAAAGCGGGTGAATAATGTATGGTAGCTCTGGAAGTGGGTCTGTCTGTGTAGGGGGTGGAATAATTGAATTTGTCAGTTGTCTGGTACATGAATTGTTTGTTGGTTTGAGGGTTGGTCTGTGGGGTATGTTATTTGTGGGTAAAATATTTGATTGTCCGGGGGGTGGTTGGAACTCGAGGCTTCTATTTCTAAAAAATTTTGATGTGTTTCATTCACGTTAAAATTATTATTTCGTCTTGTAGGGGTTGAATTTATGACATTTTGTAAGTGATTTCTCTGTTGAGGGGGTGTCCTGTTTCTATGTTGAAAAGGTCTTGGTGAAGAATTTTGATTAGGTCGTGGGGTAAAATTTTGGTTGTTTTGAGGGGTGAAATTTCGTGGTGTAAAATTCTGAGGGGTAAAATTTCGAGGTGTAAAACTTTGATTGTGTTGGGGTGTGGAGTTTCGTGGTGTAAAACTTATATAATTTGTGTTTCTGTTTTCTACTGCAAATGTATTATTTAGGAGGCTTAGCGCTTCCTCTAATGTTTTTGGATCTTTCGTTCTAATCATTTTACCGATTTCATCTTTTAGACCAAAAAGAAAACTTTTTAGAGCTATTTCCTTAGCAAAATTTTGTAGTTGTAAATTATTTTGTTTATGAATTAATATGTAGTTAGTTAATAGATTTAAATGTTGTTGAATTTTTTTGTAGAAGTCTAAAGGGGTTTCTGAGAATTGTTTTAGGTGGGTAATTTGGTAGACTAAGGTGGAGTCGTCACGTTTGTCTCCATAGGCTGCTAATAGAAAATTTTTTAGTTCGTCCCATATTGTTATGTTTTGGGTGGACAGATAAATGGCTGCTTCGCCCTGAATTTTGGATTTAATTTTGCTCATTAGATAAATTTTGTCTGTGTTAGAAACTGTTTCGATGTGAAATAGATTAATTAGTTTTTCTGATTCGTGTAAAAAGTTAGTTAAGTTTTCATTTTTTCCGTCGAAAATAGGGATTACCTCACTGAATTCTTTGATTTCTAAAATTTTTGATGCCATTTTTATATTTATATTTAGCCTATCTTAAAATTAAACAATATAGAGTTATATATAATATTACTTATAATTATTTGAATTTTATTCAATGAAAAATTCGGGGAACTCCTCTCCAAAAATTTGTAAAAATTTCTTTTTTATTCTTTTTTGTCTATTAAATTCTTGTATGTTTTTTATTATTTTGTTAAAGTAGTAATTAATTTGTTTTTTATGTTTTAGAGTTTTCGACTTTTTCATTGATTAAAATTTATATTTTTAATTAGTGTATTTATTTATAAAAAGAATTAATTATTTATTTATTTATTTTTTTTTTGAGTGTATGAGTGTTTGTTTATTTATTTGTTGTTTATTTGTTTCAATATAAGTTTATTTATGTTTCAATATAAGTTTATTTATTTATTTATTTATTATTTATTTATTTATTTATTTCAAGCTTTATTTAGCGTAATTGTTTCAATATAAGTTTATTTATGTTTCAATATAAGTTTTTTTTATTTATTTATTTATTATTTATTTATTTATTTATTTCAAGCTTTATTTAGCGTAATTATTATTTCTTTACAAAAATTTTTTTTAAATAGATCAAGTTCAAGGTTCTTTTTTTTTTTTTTACTCACATAAGGTGATTCAACATCTTGCACGTGCGTGTGTGTGTGTCCTTGTGTCCTGGCGTTTATCTGCTTGCTCTCGCTGCTAGACGAATGAAATCTGATATGAATGTTTCTTCTCTCTTCCTTCTTCTGAATGAATTGTCAATACGTCACTTTAATAACACATATATTTTTATAATTTCACTTTTTTTTTAAATGTTTAATTAAATGTTAATTTTGATAATATTCAGGCGCCACTCCTACGTAAATCTGACCTTGCAGTTTCGGTAACAAAACAATCAATTGATCAATCAATTAACCGTTTATGTCTCTGTTCTCGGGTGCCAGTTAAATTTGTCGTATTAGTTAATAAGTTTTTTAAAAACTAATACAACAAATTCTTATGCGGTAGAGAAAAATTGATGGTGATGCTTGGATAGGTTTGTTTCTTTAATTTTAGACTTTTTAGATCTAATTTAGGGTGTCAGATGTTGTAGGAGAATAAAAGTTTATTTAATTTAATTTTATGTTTTAATGAAAAAAGTCTTCTTTAAAGTAATTTACAATGTTTATAATGTTTATAATGTTTATAATGTTCGACACAGCACAGTTTGAAATTTTGGGCACTACACGATTTGAACTTGGAGAGAGGAGGTTTTTTGTAAAGAGTATTTATGAGAAAAATAAAATATATAATTATACTGGGTTAGATGGAGGGTAGTACGGGTTTGACCGTTTAGTGTCACACGAAATGATGACAACCCAGGAGAACGAAGTGAAGTACGCGATGTTAAATACTACGGGTTTACCGTTCGGTTGGTCCACTCAATGTGACCAGTACTCACTAGTGTTCAGGCAGAGATTTCACTAATACTAATGAGGGAACTTATTAGAGTCCAGCCTCGTAGGAGACCTATTAGAGTCTGGCCTAGGAAGTATAGTTAATCTCCGCGCGAACCATTCTAAGGCGAGAAGTCTAGCGCGACTTCCCGCCCGAACCATTCTGAATTATGTGGCTGGAACAGCCCTTCTTATATGATTCTAGTATGCTGATACTGCATAAGCTTGTAGATGAGCGGAGGACAGAGGAAGAGTGCAGCCTCACCGTGAGAAAGCGATTCAGCATTTTGCTAGTGGCTACGGGGGGAAGTGGAAGAAATGGGAATCTTTAACTTGTATGGGTGTGTTATCGTTTTTTTCGTCCACGATTTTTTCCACACCGTTGCACCGATTGAAATGAAATTGAAAACTCTACCATTAGTTTAACAAATTGAAGCGCTGATTAGTTTTTGGTACATATCGGTCCACAAACATTAGTACTTTATTTCAGTACTTTTTTAGTTTTTTCTAAATATCTTGAAAATGACTTAACCAATTTTGATGAAATTTAATATCCTAATTAAGTACCTTGGGGACCACAAAAAAGGTTAAATAAAGTTTTTAGTAAAATTATATTTTAAAGTACTTTACTCTAGAACATATTAATATTTCAAATGAATTTGGATAAAGTTTAGCAACGATCCGTTGCAGTTTATTTTCAATAGTTCTTGCGGCACTAAATTTGTAAATATGGACTATTGAAATTTGCATATTTAACACGCAAACCCTATCCGGATTGATGTTAAAGCGACTGTTTCATTAAATTACAATCGAAATTTTCTTGAAATTATTTTGAAAAAAAAAACAGGAAAAAACAGACATTCTGTTGAATTGATAACCTCCTCCTTTTTTTCAAAGTCGGTTAAAAATAGCAGTAGCAGGGAATTAGTTCACTATGCTTCTGAAAATATAACCATTAACAAGTATTAATCCGTAATAAACGAAATTTTTACAATTTTGGATACTTTAGTCGGGGAAGTAACTAGGCCGTATTTCACCCGGGGCAAGAAATAAATTTGCGCCCCCCCCACCTAGGCAGGCGCGGATCCAGACCTCTGATTTGGGGGGGCAGACTCCGCCCCCTTACATAGAACTTTATTTTCTTCAATTTTAAAATTTAATGTTATGAAAAAAAAATTAAATAAACATATAAAAAATGTTGATCTCCAATGCTTTGGGGGGGGGGGGGGGCGGTCAAACTTCTTTTCCTCTGAAAGTTCGTTTAATTCATCTCTCAATATCTCAATTTGGCGCCCCTCTCATTTTGCCGCTCCCCCCCTAGTTACGTCACTGACTTTAGTCCTGAGTTCCTCGTATAATATCTGGACTTATAAAGGGCCCCTATCTAAAATAGCTTAGGGCCTTATCAAGTCTAAATCCGGCCCTGGTATAAGAGCGTCGCTCTCACGGAACATATTGCCCCATTGAAGTTGGGCCGTAGGCTCTCCCCTAAAGTCCCCTTCTCTTGCTTTAGAATCCACTGCGGATCTCTGACAATTATATCTAAATTGCCTATTCTTGATTGAATGATTTAGATTTACCATAGGGACTAGTCACTCCATTCAGATAATTCATCATCTCTCTCAATTTCACGATCAAACCAGATTACCGACATAATTATAAGCCCATCCAAAAAGGGATTTAATCGCAATAACGTTTCTATTTAATTATGAAAAAAAAATAAAACCGACTTCAAAAAAATTAAATGCAACAAATAAAATAATAAGAGCTTAAAAAATCAAATAAAATACACTAAAAAGTATAAAATAATTATTTTATTTAGTTACAACTAATCGAAGAAATATTAACATGAAATTACTTTTTAAGTCAGTGCCAAACAAACTATACCTATAAGCGAGCGTACCCGCCAAACGTACTAAGTAAGATCCGTCGAGTGCGATTCATAAAATGTATATGTTTGGCACCGACTTCAAAAAGTAATTTCATGTTAATATTTCGTCGTTTAGTTGTAACTAAATAAGATAATAATTATTTTATACCTTTTAGTGGATTTTTTTATTTTTTAAGTTATTAATATTTTGTTTGTTGCATTTAATTTTTTTGAAGTCGGTTTTTTTTTTTTATATAAAATTATTTTTATTTTTCTCTTTTTAGTGATGTTATTAATAGTGACTTGCATGCATCTCGTAAGAGAAAGCGTCGGGCGAATGAATCAGAAAATGATAATAAAATTCAATACATAAATATAGAAAATCTCTCGAAACGTTTAGGGGTTTTAAATGAATGTTTTAAGATTTTTTTATAAAAATATTTATTTATTATAATTTCGATTATTTGCTCATAAGAAATGGATATTTACGTTAATTCGCCATTGATCCTATCATCAGAACTTGACCAAATTGATATGGGACCACCCTTAAGGTACCTCCTTTCCAATAAAAAAAGAATCATCAAAATATGTATACGTGGGAAAAAGTTCTCGCTGAACATACATAAAATAAATAAATAGTTAGGTATCTTGACTATCCTGGAGCTGAAATATTTTTATCCAATAATTTTAATGAAGTTATGCGTGAACAAGTGAATATACATAACAAAAAAGGTCCAATACCAATGAAAAATACGGGACCAATCGTAAACTAGACTGAGCCCAATTCAAAAAAATCATCAAAATCAGTTCACAATTGGTGAAGATATTATGTAACATAGACACAAAAAATAATTTTTAAGAAAAAATAAAAACCGACTTCAAAAAATTAAATGCAACAAATAAAATACACTAAAAGGTATAAAATAATTATTATCTTATTTAGTTACAACTAAACGACGAAATATTAACATGAAATTACTTTTTGAAGTTGGTACCAAACAACCTATATTTATAAGCGAGCGTACCCGCCAAACGTACTAAGTAAGATCCGTCGAGTGCGATTCATAAAAGGTATATGTTTGGCACCAACTTCAAAAAGTAATTTCATGTTAATATTTCGTCGTTTAGTTGTAACTAAATAAGATAATAATTATTTTATACCTTTTAGTGTATTTTATTTGTTGCATTTAATTTTTTGAAGTCGGTTTTTATTTTTTCTTAAAAATTATTTTTATTTTTCTCTTTTTAGTGATGTCATTAATAGTGATCATATCATCAGAACTTGACCAAATTAATATGACACCATCCCTAAGACACCCCCTTTCGGATAAAAAAAGAACCATCGAAATCGGTTCATAAACAAAGAGGTTAGGTCTAAACAAACCTAATAAAAAAGGTCTAATACCTATGAAAAAAATACGAAAAAAAAGGGACCAATCGGAATCTAGACTGGACCCAATGCAAAAATTTTTTTAAAAATCGGTTGATAATTGGCGGAGATATGAGGTAACATAGGCACAAAAAAAAAAAAAAAAAAAAAAAATTCAGTCGAATATGAGAACCTCCTCCTTTTTTGAATTCGGTTAATAAGTGAAAACCCGTGGTACACGACTTATTTTATATAGTACCTGGAGCCACCGAGCGATGCACGGTAACTTTTTACTTTAGTTAATAGCTATATTAATCCAATCCAACCCCAAATTTCTACCCCTTAGATCACCGTTGATTTTATAAGCGTGCGTGTCGAATAGATAGGTACAGTTTTCGGTTCCTATCTTCAATTTTTGCTATTTTCACCAAACCCCATACAATTTTAATTACAGTAGAATCCCGATATATCGTATCCCGATAAATCTTAAGAAAGCGTTTGTACCTTGGAAAAATCGCGTTAATTCATATAAAATAATGTATTTTAGTCCCCTCGGTATAATGTATTTTTTCTTCTCCAAGATCGACAAAACGTCTCATATTTCATATTTTTCCGTTGAATTAGAGTCGTGTTATGCGAAAATCTCATTAATTCTTATAAAACCAATCCCCTCGGTATAACGTTATATATAATGTTTATAAAAACACTTATGTAGTTTTAATTTAGGTATTGTACAATCAATTATAAAAAAATTAAATGCAACAAATGAAATAATAAGAACTCAAAAATCAATTAAAATGCACTAAAAGGTATAAAATAATTATCTTATTTAGTTACAATTAAACGATGAAATTGTTACATGAAATCACTTTTTGAAGTCGGTGCCAAACATATACATTTTATGAATCGGACTCGACGGATCTTACTTAGTACGTTTTGAGGTACGCTAGCTTATATTGTTTGTTTGGCACCAACTTCAAAAAGTGATTTCATGTTAATATTTCTTCGTTTAGTTGTAACTAAATTAGATAATTATTTTATACCTTTTAGTATATTTTATTTTATTTTTGAGTTCTTATTATTTTATTTGTTGCATTTAATTTTTTTGAAGTCGGTTTTATTTTTTTTTTATAAAAATTATTTTTATTTTTCTCTTTTTAAGTGATGTTATTAATAGTGACTTTATATAATATCTTGAATGCTAGTCGTAAGAGAAAGCGTCGGGCGAATGAATCAGAAAATGATAATTTTTTTTTTTTTTTTTTAAACCAATTATTTTACATTAATTAATGTATACCTTGTATTTTAGCTTCGATTTCGGAGATTGCTTCTCCACCATCGAGTGTCCTTATTCATCTTTAGTCCTTGTTTTTAATAAGAGGAAAAATCTAATTAGATAAAAAAACCTCTTTTCCGATAATTATTTCAATTCCATTATTCCCCAATCAAATCGATTGGTATCTCTCCCTCTCTCTCTCAACCTCATCAGAAAATGATAATAAAATTCAATTAATAAATATAGAAATTCTCTCAAAACGTTTACGGGTTTTAAATGAATGTTTTAAGATTTATTTTATAAAAGATTTTATTTATTTTTATAATTTCGATTATTTGCTCATAAGAATTGGACATTTACGTTATTTCGTCATCTGATCATATCTTCAGAACTTGACAAAATTAATATGGTACCACCCCTAAGGTACCCTCTTTCCAATAAAACAAGAATCATTAATTAACTGAAGGTTTTCTACATTTGATTCAATCGCGAATCTAATGTAGGGAATTTTTGTCACATATTGAGTGAAAATAATATTTGAACTTATATATTTATAACTTGAAATAATGATATTAAATGAATTTTAATTATCCTCATTAATATATCAAAGAATAATTGATACGTCAACGAGGATTATTTTAACCGCGCTGATTTGAAACTCGCAGACTCCAATAGCGTAATCCGCAGTAGTCTGGCGAGATAAAAATATCTTTTTCAAATCAACACCGTCAAAATAATCCTCGTTGACGTATCAATTGTTGCTTTGATATATTAATGAGGAAAATTAAAATTTATTTAAGAATCATTAAAATCGGTTCACTTTCAAAAGTTATGCCTGAACAAAAATAACAAAAAAGGTCAATACCAATAAAAAAAAAAAAAAAAAACGGGACCAATCGGAAATGAATGAACCCAATGCAAAAAAAAATCATCAAAGTCGGTTCACAATTGGCGAAGATATCAGGTAACATAGACACAAAAAAAAATTCACTCAGGTGAGAACTTCCTCCTTTTTTGAAGTCGGTTTAAAAGAGTGTGTCTTCTGTGCTGGAAAAATTTTCAAATTTATTTGTAACGAAACTATTATTTAAATTCCTGTTAATTGTAAGGGGGCGTCCTTAAATTACGATTTTCCGACCCCACTCCCCCTTGGTGAGATGTCTTGAGATTTGGCTAGACCCCCTGACCCGCCCCCACCCCTAATCTCAAGTAAGATTTTTCAAAATGCGTATCTTTATTGTAAATACTAAATATGTTATTCTGTGCTTGATTGGGTTGGATTTATTTAAAAAACATAATTCGCTAATTTACTTTTATTTAAGATTAGTTAAGTCTAGTATTATTATTATTATTATTATTACGAGCTTTTCGTGCGTGCCTTCGGCACGCCCTCGAAGCTCGGCCCTCCGAGCTGGTGCCCTGGCGGGCAGCGTCTCGGTCCAAAAATTGTATTCCTCTTAAAAAACCACACCCGTAAACTACCGAAAATACATCGTCTCTTAAAAGTTTCGCATCTTTAATTTTTGAGTGGCGAGGGGGGGGGGACAATTATCAATATATTTAATGTTTCTTAATTTAAAATGAATTGGAGTCTTTCATTTCAAAATTCGAATATATATATTTCAAATTTGCCTGGTTAATGAAAATTGATTGGAGCCATCAGTTTAAAATCCGAGCTGAGAATTATATTTCAAATTTACCTCGTTAATTAATATATATTTAATGTTTCTTAATTTAAAATCTATTGGTGTTTTTTCATTTTCATTCGAGTTCAAATGAATACAATATTATCTAGACACAAAGTCTAAATCAAAAATATATAGTTTTAGTAAAAGAAATCAAGATATAAATATTAATGTGACATTGGTCTAGTGGTTAGAGCTGATGACCATAGTTCAAGAGTTCGTCGGTTCGATTCTAGGCAAGAGGGTAATTTTTTTAGAGAAATTTCTCTAAGCGTTGTTACAAATTAATCTAGATAAATATATATAGTATATTATTACCTAATTTAACCCAGTTTTCTGGGAATTTTACAATGTTTCTTGGAGAAGAAAAATAAGTGATATTTTTCGAGACCCCAGCAGAAGAAACACACTTTTATTGTCTCCTTTAATTTATAAAAATTCTACTAGCCTCGGCAAGAATAAACTTTTTATTATTTTAAAACCCACTAATAGGTCATGACAAATATAATAATTATTAATATTAGGAATTTACAATTATTAATATTATTATTTTTGTTTATTTTTCTTTTTCTTTTTACACATTTCCCGGGGTATTTACTCAAGGCAAAAATTTATGTACAGAGGTAGATATTTATATGTACAATATTTACAAACGAATTTAGGGGTACAAATTAATACATGACACTGGGTGGTTTATTGGAGACTCAAAAATTTTCGAACAATGTTCGCAGTTCCCATTAATGCGCTCTTCTGACAAGTTCTCATGTGTCCTTCGTCCAAATGAATTTTTGATTTTGCAACCTTCCGATCCTTCGTGACCAGACCATTCGCGGACACAACCACTGGGACTATCTCCACCCCCTGAAGCTTATACATATCGAAACTGGTTTGAAGTTCCCCAGCCACCTGCCGATTAATCTGATCAATTTGGTCAGTTGAAAACACATTTCTTCTTTGGATGGAATTTAACTGGCTGCATACTCTTTGTTCGGTTAACAAGCTCTCTGGATACATTCTCCTCCACTCCGCATGCATCCTTGCTCTGTACCCCTCACATTCCATTCCTACCCTTGTACTAGTATAGGAAATGATGGATGATTTTATTATATTTGGCTCGAAGGGTTAGTTGGAAGGAAATTCGCCGGGCTTGGATGGGAGATAATCTTCAGAGATTAGAATCTCTATTGGCGGCTTTAAAGCCCGAAAAATGCTATTTTAAATAAGAATTTGCACTAGGCAGTTGAAACATGCTTTTCATAAAATAATGGCACAAGGGCCGCTTTTATTGCTTCTTCGTTACAGAACGTGTATACAAATTACTTCTTAGACACAAGCCGTCTGTACCAAATCGTTGTCACCCCGGAGAGTTGCATAATTCAATGAGTTTCAACAACTGACAACTCACACATGACAACTGAATGACAACAACTGAATTCGCTTCGAGGAGCTGGCTGCTTTTATAACCTCCTGCACCTCCCACGTCCAACCCGCACCCAGTTTTTGCATTTCTATCTTTCTAGTGGTCCACATATTATGTGTATATTTGTTAACTCGTACGCCAATTTGCCCACATTCGTTCATATTGATAAACATTATAAAAAAAAAATAAGAAAATAATAATAATAAAAAATAATCGTATATGATCTGAAATAAAAATATAAAATTAAATAACATTTGTTTCCAAGTTATATAAAAAAAGAAAACTTTAACCACTATTATTTGTAAACACACCTGTTTTCTTATGATTTAGACACCTGTTAAATAAAAACAAACAAAAAATTTCTAATTTTAATATAATATATTAATATTTCCTATAACCTATTAGTGGGTTTTAAAAATAAAAAACCAATTAATAAATAAAAGATAATTGAAAAAAATGTAAACAAACATTTTTTATTGAGATTTTCATCTATCAATAATTACTTTAATTAAGAAAAGATCAATTAAGATGAAATTTGTCGAGGTCCAGACCTAGCCAGATCGCTTTCTCATCCTCAAAACTTGTTATTAGAATTTGTTTCATCAAAATCGGATAGCCGTTTTCAAAATAGAACTAAGAAACAAATATATATATATATAAACAATTTTTGTTCGTTTAATAAGACTAGACTAGATAGAATAATATAGAATGAAGCCAGACTTCTCAGGTGGTAGTTATCCAACATATTTACTTGTGATTTTTATTTGTCTTTCTTTTATTTTATTTTATATTTACAATCCCCTTCTAACTTGTTTAATATAGTAATCTTTTATTTGATTTTTTTTTAATAATATCCTGGCTTAAGATTTTTTTCTCAATGTTCCCTTCTATTTGTTTATTTTTGCTCCTCCATCCATCCATCCATCCATGACTGCCCTTCACTTATTTTCATTTCGTACAAATTTACATTAGAAATAGACTTTAGAATGAGTTTAACTTTTCTGTATTTCTCATTCCATTCATATGCTAAGCTCTCTCTCTCTTTCGGCCAATAAACTCGTTCTTGACTTTAATATCATAATTAAATAAACTAAAAAAAAAAAAGAAAATCCAATTTCAATAAAATTTATATTCAACTATAAAACGAGAAAAAAAATTCTTCTCCATTGTAAAAAAAATATTTTGTAAACTTATGCTAGTCATATTGGAGAACCAATAAAGGTATTGTAGTAATAAAATCTTTACCGGGAATTATTTCCTGTTTAAATTGTAAGTTGCCTGGACTATTAGACATAGGTATATTTAATAATAAGCTGACGTGTTCTGATATGGCCATCCACTTGACTTTACCATACAACCTGGCCCCTGACTTATATTTAATAAAATTATTTATAATCATGTAGGGGGGGGTTAGTTTTTGCATTTTTAGACTTCTGTGGTCCCACTGATTATGGATACAAAATTTGGTTGAGTTTGGATCAAGGGCCTATATTTTCATTTTTTGACTGTACAACCCCCCCCCTCCCCATTTTGGGCTGTTACTTTTTGCATTTTTAGACTTCTGGGGTCCCACTGATTATGGATACAAAATTTGGTTGAGTTTGGTACAAGGGCCTATATTTTCATTTTTTTGACCCCCCCCAATTTTAGGCGGTTACTTTTTGCATTTTTAGACTTCTGGGGTCCCACTGATTATGTATACAAAATTTGGTTGAGTTTGGTATCAAGGGCCTATATTTTCATTTTTTGCTGACCCCCCCCCAATTTTAGGCGGTTACTTTTTGCATTTTTAGACTTCTGGGGTTCCACTGATTATGGATACAAAATTTGGCTGAGTTTGGTACAAGGGCCTATATTTTCATTTTTTGACCCCCCCAATTTTAAGCGGTTACTTTTTGCATTTTTAGAACTTCTGTGGTCCCACTGATTATGTATACACAATCTGGTTGAATTTGCTCAAATGGGCTAGATTTTTTATTTTTAACCCCTCCCCCTCCACCTCCTTAATTTTGGATTGATATACACCAAAATATAATCAGCTCTTAATCTCATTGGACGAAAACTACGTGTGAAATTTGGTTCCGATATTCACATTAGTTTATGATCTAGCTTGTCCACAAAATTTGATAACGCACAGACAGACTAACAGACATTTTGACAAAACAGTTATTATCTCGGAAAATATAATTTTTTCGATGTTTTTTTTTTTGGGGGGGGGGGCTTTTTTGTAGACCAAAATGCCATGGTTCGCTCAATTTTTTTAATCAAAATAGTTTCAGCCGTTTTTTAGATATTTCGAAAAAAAGAAGTAAAAAAATCCACTTTTTTCATGCACGATTACAACACTTGACCATACCCTGTATGGTAAAGTAAAAAGTGGTTTTCTCTAAAGTATAGAAAACAAAACTAAACCTTTGAGAAAACAACTTTTTATTTCTTTTTTTCACTTGAAAAATTGCATTGACAAAGGAAAAAATTCTCCCGAAACGTTTGATTTATTAAACGTTTTGAAGATTGTTTTTTAAACGAAAGAAGAAATGGATTTAATATTGATAAACTCTTCTCCATCATATTCAACGGTCAAACAGTGGACGATTCCTCTGCTGAAGTAGCTGGTCGAAAAAATATCTTCATTGGTGAAACGTTATTATTAATGGCTGCCTGTGGTCTCAAGATGGCTGACTCTATTTTTCAAGATGGCTGCCCCAGTGTCAAAAATTGCTTCTGAAATCACTGAACTTGATTGAGTATTGAGTTTTAACAGTCAACAAACCGCAATACAAATTATAGCCGCATCACATAAAATATTATCAAAATTACCGCCTTGTTTTTATTTCGTACATACGACATTAAAAGAGGTGTTTTCCAAAAGCCAAATCAGTTAGGTACTATACATTTTTCTTTAATTTTGGGGTATATAAAAGCATTGTGCAAGTGTGCTTTATTTTTACTTTCACATTTATATTCTATAGACTATAATGTGAAGTATTCCGATCGCCTGACTAGGTCCTGAAAAAGTTAATTTCATTTTGTGACTTCTAGGTGGAAGAAATCGATTCCTTTAATAGCTGGATACCAGATTTAGAACATAAAACTGGAAATTGTGGTATCCAGAGGCCAAAAAGTGACCAAAAATCCATTGGTCAGTGCGTACGTATGTAAGTATATATGTACCCCTTGTGTTTTCCAACCTTAAGTCTCAGAATTATTGGATAAAAAATACTTGGTAGGTTTCACATTAAGCTATAAAAAATAAAACGAATTTATTTTTGGAGAATCTTTAACAAGGCACGCCCCCTGGACCCCCGACCCACGAACCCCACCCTCATACCTAACTCTCACCCACCACACCCTCCGAACTCCACTCAGCACTCCCACCCCCGCACCATTCACCCGAGCCCAACCACCGCCCACACACCACCAAGCCACTCCCATTTTTTTTTTTTTTTTAACGTGTGAAAATGCATTTACGCAGACCAACTAATTGTTGGTACTGTGGGACTCGACTGTCCTAACATAAAGAAAAGAACAGTAATACCCACTAAAAACACACGTTTATTGCGCCTGAGGGGCAGGCGTCACCCTTTCATTGAAATCTTCCGCTGACCTTATCCGATTCCTAAAGGTGTTCTGGGACGACGGATAAATTGTGTGGTTTTGTTGAACTTCCAAAACCCGGCGAGACCCCCTACCACAACTCTAGATGAAAGTATCTTCAATTCCCTCTTCAGCAGTATACCACTGCTAGTGAGATCTTTCCACTGAGGCTTCGATCCGGGATGAGAAGTGAGTTGTAATTGGTCCCACCAATTCTTATGGATCCTTTGCTCATGAACGCCACGTCCTCTACAAGTAGCGAACGCCCGTCCACAACCTGGAAATCTACACTTTGTCTGGTCAGCTGAATCATTGTCAATATGCATAGCGATTGTCGGGCCAGGTGAGCCAGAGGGCTCACCGGCTATGGAGGAATGAATCCTACTCCGAGGCTTGTTTGTGTTTTTGGGCCAACAGATGAGTGCGAGTGGGCTAGCAGCCCACAGACACTGAGGGTTCACAGAGGTGCTTGTTGGTTTCCCCCGAAGGGGTACTTATGGCGGGACCCACGAAGAGGGCAGCACTTGCTAATTATGATCCTTGAAGAGAGTCACAGTTACTCCCTCTAGACCATCACTTGAACCCCCACTCTATCCTGCACCACCCGACTCCCTGACCCCACAATCCCGCTGGACCGCACCCCCACGCCCTCCACCCCCGCACCACCCACCCCACTAAGCCTCTGTATCCTCACCTGAACCACCCTGCACCCTCCCATACATCACCCCGTGCCCACCACCTCCACCCACTTTTTGCATTTCTAGCTCCCTAGAGGCCCAGAGATTATGTATACAAAATTTGGTCGAGTTTGCTCCAAGGGCAAGAATTTACATTTTTTCACCCTTCCCCCTTTTTTGGTAGGTTTTTGGGGATATTTTTTTTACAAAAGTTGCCAGAAATTACATCCCCTACAACTTTGTTTATCATTAAATTTGGCGTAGGGTTAACAGTTTAGGAGTTATTTGATAATTTTCATTCATGCGCCCCCCCCAAACCCCCTTTCGGGGTCGAAATATCAAAACATTATATAGCTATAAAAGTAAGTTAGAAGACATCTGATGCAAATATGAAATTTCATAATAATCCCGTCAGCCGTTTTTACGTGAATCGTGAGTCCAGGGAAATATACAGACAGGAATTTTGTTGAGGGTGTTTTTGTTCATAACTTTGCTTGAAACGTGTGCAACCAAAATTTGGCGTGATTTGGACCAATGTACAGACAAAACCTTAATTTTATATATATAGATATGAGACGGCCTCTTTGGTGTAGTGGTTAGCATGGATGGCTGCCAACAAGGAGGTCCTGGGTTCGATTCTCGGCTATACTCAGAAATTTTTCTATAAGTATAGGGTCTCGACTCAGGGGTTCACTCAGCCTGGTGGAGATAAATGAGTAGCTGCTTGAATGAGAAACAGCGAATCTTGGTTAAGAACACTGAAATGAAGGTTGTAGAGATTCCGTTGAGCTAACCACTTGACCCCTCAGTACTGTTTGCAACCAATTCAGTAGTTGTCGAACCAGAGATTTATTTATTTATTTATATAGATATGAGCAGGCCATGTTGTAAAAAAGTCACGTTATCCGATTGACCCATCAACAATTTTGTGACGGAATAAAACACCAGATTTCTGTGATAAACTCAAACCATTGAATGTCAACTGATGTTCAACATGATTCATTTTGCAAGGTAAACTGGTAGATAAGTAGAGAGGGAAATTGGTTTTGTTAGTAGATCTCTCCATAAATGTCGATGGGGCTAAAATAAGCCAGGTTAATTTAAAACTTTTTTTTAATAAAAATAATATTCACAATCATAAATGCATTTATACAGGGTGGGGCATAAAGATCTCCCATATTTTGAAGAGGTATAAAATATAAAAAAAAAATAACTAGAAAAAAACTGAATATATTTTTGAAAATAACATAAAATATTTTTTTTTAATGTGTTTTAAACATTATATCAGACAAAAAAAGGAGGGAAGGGGGAATGAAAATTCTATCCCTTTCAACCAAAATCAACCAAATTTTGTATACATAATAATCTGTGGACCCCCAGAAGGCTAGAACTTCAAAAACTAACTACCCAAAATGAGGGGAAAGGGTCAAAAATGAAAATCCTAGCCCTTTCGACCAAACTAAACCAAATTTTGTATATATAATAATCTGTGGTCCCCAGAAGGCTAGAAATGCAAAAACTAATAACCCAAAATGGTGGTATTGGTCAAAAATTAAAGTTCTAGCCATTTGGGCCAAACTCAACCAAATTTTCTATACATAGTTTGGTCGAAAGGCCTAGAATTTTCATTTTTGACCCTCCCTCCATTTCGGGTGGTTAGTTTTTGCATTTCTATCCTTCTGGGGGTCCACATATTATTATGTATATCAGATTTGGTTGGATTGGCATAGAATTTTCATTTTTGACCCCCCCCATTTTGGGTAGTTAGTTTTTGCATTATTAGCCTTCTGGGGGCCCACAAATTATTATGTAAATAAAATTTCGTTGAGTTTTGTCGAAAGGGCTAGGATTTTCATTTTTGACCATTCCCCCCAATTTTGGGTACTTAGATTTTGCAATTCTAGACTTCTGTAGGTCCATAGATTATTAAGTATATAAAATTTCGTTGAGTTTGGTCAACAGGGCTAGAATTTTCATTTTTGACCCTCTCCCCATTTTCGGTGGTTAGTTTTTGCATTTCTAGCCTTCTGGGGGTCCGCAGATTATTATGTATATAAAATTTGGTTGGATTGGCTAGAATTTTCATTTTTGACCCCCGTCCCCCGTCCCCCATATTGGGTATTTAGTTTTTGCATTTCTAGCCTTCTGGGGGACCACATATTATTATGTATACAAAATTTTATTGAGGCTGCTCGAAATGGCTAGGATTTTCATTTTTGACCATTCTCCCATTTTGGGTAGATAGGTTTTTGCATTTCTAGCCTTCTAGGGGTCCACAGATTATTATGTATACAAAATTTGTTTGAGTTTGCTCGAAAGGGCTATTAATTTTCATTCCCCCCCCCGCACACTTTTTTGTCTGATATAATGTTTAAAACACGTTAAAAAAAATTATTTTATGTTCTTTTTAAAAATATATACTTATTCAGTTTTTTTCTAGTTAAATTTATTCATTTTTTTATACCTCTTCAAAATGTGGGAGATCTTTATGCCCCACCCTGTATAATAGAAGAGAGCAAATAGAGAATTCGTTAATAGAAGATATATCTATAGGTAAATATAAAATTCAAATAGTTTTGCCTTCAATATGCCCGCCAACCTTTTTTTGCCCTATAATCAAGTCCAGTCACGTTCTCCACCTTCGGTTCTGTTTCGTCTATTCTTTGTTCGTTATTAAAAATGATCCAATTATCCTATTGATTTGACCCATGCGATTCAATTTGGAAAAACTCTCTTTCGACTAGGAATTTGATTAGATTGAGTACATTTTAATGACAAACGCGGGAGACTCATTGAAATTCTACCGGATTGCATAATTTGGAACACAAACACAGGGACAGAGATTAAAGAAGAACCAAAACAAGATCTATATATTAGATATCTACTCTTATTAAACGAGCAAAAATTGCTTATATTTGTTGTACAAGTTTTGAGGATGGGAAAACCATCTGGCTAGGTCTGGACCTCGACAAATTTCATCTTAATTGATCTTTTCTTAATTAGAGTAATTATTGATAGATGAAGATCTCAATGGAAAAGTTTGTTTACATTTTTTTCAATTATCTTTTATTTTTAATTGTGTTTTTTAATTCTAAAACCCACTAATAGGTTATAGCAAATATTAATATATATATTAAAATTAAGGGATTGATGGATTAATTTCCGCAATATGGAATTGGAAAATTATCGGAAAAGAGGTTATTTTTATTTAATTAATTTTTCCTCTTATTAAAAACAAGGACTAAAAAGATGATCAAGGACAGTCGATGGCGGGGAAGTAATCTCCGGAATCGAAGCTCAAATACAATGTATACATTAATTCATGTAAAATAATTGGTTTAATAAATTATATTAAAATTAGGAATTTTTTGTTTGTTTTTAATTAACAGGTGTCTAAATCATAACATTACAGGTGTGTTTACAAATAAAATGGTTGAAGTGGCTTTTTTATATACATATAACTTGGAAACAAATCTTATTTAATTTTATGTTTTTATTTCAGATCCTATACGATTATTTTTTTTATTATTATTTTTCTATTTATTTTTTATAATGTTTATCAATATGAACGAATGTGGGCAAATTGGTGTACGAGTAAACAAATATACACATAATATATATGTGGACCATTAGAAAGCTTGAAATGCAAAATCTTGGTGCGAGGTGGGGTGGATGCGGGAGATGCAGGAGGTGGGGTGGAGGATCCGGGGTGGGGGCGGAGTGGGGGTGCAGTGGTGGGTGTGATGTGTGGGGTTTCGGGAGGGACAGGGGTGAGGGGTTACCGTGCATCGCTCGGTGGCTCCAGGAACTTCTTATTAAAACGGCATTACCTACACAAGGATACTTCTCTCATGATTTAATATATAATTTCATCAGGAACGCGCCAAGTCCCTTTGCGCCGTCGTGCGTAATACTAATTGGGGCCCTTAATAATAACAATAAGTGAATCCAAATTACTGCGGCCACAACTTTTGTTCACGTTTCTAGGTTTAAATTAGCATAATTAGGCTTTCTTTTTGAATAATTTTGATTAAGATTTTATTGCTGGAATACCTTTATTAGTACTCCAATATTACTATCCTAAGTTTTCTCCCAAATCTATGTTGTAGAAATTTTTCTACGCGCCTCAAAATGGGAAAATTTAGGAGTTTTTAAATTTTTCTTGAATAACTCTCAAATCGATTAGAAAAGATATCTAATTAAGTAATGGAGAGGGATTCAGCCAATGGGTAGCCTCTGCTGAATAAAAACTCCCAATTATGGAAAACGTTTCGGCTTTAATTAAATCATGCCATCATCAGTTCCTAAGAGAGTATTAGCGACACAATTAATTTTATAAATAAATTGTCCGCAGGCAGAGTTGTTGTGGATTTTATCATAATATACAAAATTATATGAATTACAAAATGGTACATAAATCTTGGTGTGCTCTCACTTGGGAGTTTTTATTCAGCAGAGGCTACCCATTGGCTGAATCCCTCTCCATTACTTAATTATATACATATACAGCCATCAAAATTGTATCAACTTTATAACCATTGAGAAAAGATATCTATTAGATAAATTAAAGCTCTTTAAATTACGCGTAAAATTCTGGAAATCTATGAATCTAAGAATTTTATCAAAAAAGTGGTCCGAAAGTAAAGGTTCAAGTCAACAAAATTTACTAAAGAATGAGACAGGAATCAAGTTTCTAGGATGAGTGGTTTTCATTTTATGAAGGAAAAAACAGCGATTTTTTGCAAAAATTTGCAAACTTCAACCTCTTTGCGGCACGGGTTACCATTATCCAATTAAGATGAAACTTTATAAATTGTAGCAAATTTAAACTAGTTTAAAAATGTATAGAGTCGTACTTGTCGAAAACATTTTAGGGAAATTCAAAAGTGATCCCTGGGGCTGTTATTTGACAGCCGCTAGTATTGGTTTTACTAAACTTAAATAAATGAAATTATTATCATTTTACGCGTAATTTAAAAAGCTTTAATTTATCTAATGAATATCTTTTTGATTTGATAAGCCGTTTTAGAGTTATTCAAGAAAAACTGAAAAAACTCCGAAATTTTCTCATTTTGAGGCGCGTAGAAAAATTTGGAGGAAAACTTAGGGTAGTAATATTGGAGTACCAATAAAATCTTTACTGCGAATTATTTCTTGTTTATGCTATTTTCTCACCCTATTTGCCTGGACCAAACCTTCTCTTATATACATATTAATAATTAATTATAGAATGAGATTTTCTTTACCACTGAACCAGCGGAAATAACTATAAAAGAGTAATTTCACGAAGACGGAGATGAGGATTCTTGTTGAAATAAGATTAATTCTATATACAAGATTCTCTTCAGCAAAAGCTATTTAATCTTAAGCTCTAACGTTTTTTATAGACAAAGAAAATTCGAAATTTATACGAATTGCTAACCCGAGTAGAATACAAGGCTCTTCTCCAAGTTTATACAATATAGTTATATCTTTTAGATATATAGATAGATAGATTAGATAATGGTTTAATCGAAAACGAGTCGTACGATTTTTATGGGTTCTAGGGTTTTTTTTTCTGTCAGGGTCTTATCCTCGGGTAACTTTGAGTGTTTTTTTCTTTTAATTAAAATAATTATTCACACGTGAATGTGTAAATGGTATAATTAGTTTTTTACTATTTTCCTTTGATTAATTATTTTTTTTTTTCAATTTTAAAACCCACTACTATTTTATTACAAATATTATTATATATAAAACTCGTTGAATAAATTGTTAATGAGAAAGAGGAGAGGGAGGAGAATCCAATCGATTTGATTGGGGAATAATGGAATTGAAATAATTATCGGAAAAGAGGTTTTTTTATCTAATTAGATTTTTCCTCTTATTGAAAACAAGGACTAAAGATAAATAAGGACACTCGATGGTGGAGAAGTAATCTCCGAAATCGAAGCAAAATACAATGTATACATTATTAATGTAAAATAATTGGTTTAATAAAATTTATAAAAAAAAAAAAAAAAAAAAATTGTTAATTGGGAGGAAGAAAAGGATTGAAAAGAGGAGGAATAGGGCAATCCAATCGATTTGATTGGGGAATAATGGAATTAAAATAATTATCGGAAAAGAGGTTTTTTTATCTAATTAGATTTTTCCTCTTATTAAAAACAAGGACTAAAGATAAATAAGGACACTCGATGGTGGAGAAGCAATCTCCGGAATCGAAGCTAAAATACATGGTATACATTAATTAATGTAAAATAATTGGTTTAATAAAATTTATAAAAAAAAAAAAATTGTTAATTGGGGTGAGGGAGACCAATCGATTTGATTGGGGAATAATGAAATTGAAATAATTATCGGAAAAGAGGTTTTTTATCTAATTAGATTTTTCCTCTTATTAAAAACAAGGACTAAAGATGAATAAGGACACTCGATGATGGAGAAGTTATCTCCGGAATCGAAGCAAAAATACAATGTATACATTAATTCATGTAAAATAATTGGTTTAATAAAATTTAAATAAAAAAAAAAATAATAATAAATTGTTAATTGAATTGAAGACGGAATTGATAATGGAATTGAAATAATTATCGGAAAAGAGTTTTTTTATTTAATTAGTTTTTTCCTCTTATTAAATACAAGGACTAAAAAGATGAACAAGGACAGTCGATGGGGGAGAAGTAATCTTCGGAGTCGAGGCTCAAATACAATGTATGTATACATCATTAATTCATGTAAAATAATTGGTTTAATAAAATTGTTAATTGGATGGGAGAATGAATATGGAATTGGAATAATTATCGGAAAAGAGGTTTTTTTATTTAATTAGTTTTTTCCTCTTATTAAAAATAAGGACTAAAAGATGATCAAGGACAATCGATGGTGGAGAAGTAATCTCCGGAGTCGAAGCTCAAATACAATGTATACATTAATTCATGTAAAATAATTGGTTTAATAAAATTTATAAAAAAAAATTGTTAATTAATTAAAATAAAAATAATTAATTAAAGTTATTGAAGATAGGGTGGTAGAATTTAATGTCGAATTGATGGAAAGGCTTCCCAAAAGAAAACCGCAAATTTCGAGTTTAATAAATTAGTACCTGGATCCAGCGAGCGATGCACGGTAATTTAAAATCCAATTAAAAATAAAAGATTATTGAGAAAAATGTAAACAAACTTTTTTATTGAGATTTTCATCTATCAATAATTAATTTAATTAAGAAAAGATCAATTAAGATTAAATTTGACGAGGTCCAGACCTAGACAGATCGCTTTCTCATCCTCAAAACTTGTATATGTAAAATATATATATATATATATATATATATATATATAAATAAATATATATATATAAACAAATATATATAAACAATTTTGCTCGTTTAATAAAAGTAGATTATGACATCATTTTCATCGTCTTAAAAAACCCGACGATTCTGAGAATCATCCCTACTTCACCAGTGTTAGACGTGTTATACACCAAAGCCGAGCCAAGCCAAGCCAAGCAAAATCTGTGATGCGTTCGCACTGAAGCCGATTAGTACTCAGTTGGTTTATTGGTTTTCTAGCCTTGTAGTGTACAAATTGTCCATTTTTACTTTATCCAATGCGAAGCACGGGAGAAAGTATTGGAATCGCTCTCGCGGCAAGCGCGACTTCAAAGGGTCCTCAGGTAAAGACTACGGAACCCATAGACTTAATTAAGGTCACAAATTGAAGTATTCAATGAGATTGAATTTTAGCACGTGACGGTTTTGCCAAAAATTACCTGGAATCTCGTCGAGAGGCCAAAAAGTGCCATTTTTTTTGGAAGTGCGTGGGGATGGATGGATGGATGGATGGATGTATGTGTGTTATCGTTTTTTTCGTCCACGATTTTTCCACACCTTTGCGCTGATTGAAATGAAATTGAAAACCTACCATTAGTTTAACAAAATGAAGCTCTGATTAGTTTTTGGTACATATCCGTCCACAAACATTAGTACTTTATTTCAGTACTTTTTTAGTTTTTCTAAATATCTTGAAAATGACTTAACCAATTTTGATGAAATTTAATATCCTAATTAAGTACCTTGGGGACCACAAAAAAGGTTAAATAAAGTTTTTAGTAAAATTATATTTTAAAGTACTTTCCTCAAGAACATATTAATATTTCAAATGAATTTGGATAAAGTTTAGCAACGATCCGTTGCAGTTTATTTTTTTTTTAGGGGCCCTTTCAGATATTATTATTATTACCTGGCCACCGAGCGATGCTCGGTAACTTTTTGCTTCAGTTAATAGCTACATATTAATCCCCGAAACTCCCCTCGCCCCCCGGACCCCCACACCTTCTTCCCCTGCAGAATGGCCTTCCGCTCTTTGTTCAAGTCATGCAACCCTTAATAAAAGACTCTGAGATTATATAACAAGAGGAAATCCTTCATAAATCAAAGAAAATGATGACATGTCTGTAAGAATTCCAAATATTACTATTAACGAATGTTTGGAATTTTTACTGTCAAGTGATATTTCTTCTCCCACCCTTTAAGAAATAATGTCATTGAGAAGCCCTCGCTGGACTTGCAAACGGGCAGTCAGTTAGTCAGTTCAGTAGAGACCAGTCAGTTGAAGTCAGAGTGTAGAGTAGAGTCTTGAGTAGACAATTGTGACAGAGATGTACAAACGTCCATTATAAATAAAACCATGATATTGTTGTGCCGTCGAGAATTTTTTCCTTAAATATAAATATAATTATTCTTAAGGGTAATATTTTGGCGGCCGGCTTCCTTTTTTGATCCTCGAATGTGACCATTTAAAAATGGGTAAGGGATTTTACAACTTTCTGGACGTAAATGTAAAATGGCTCTTAACACATGTCGATTGTAAAAGTCATTTTTGCGTGGGAAATTTCTAGAAATGGGAGGAATGATTTCAAGATACGCCCCGCTAATTAAGAATTTGGCCTATCAGAAGTAATTTTAAAATTTCAACTCTTCAGGCAGGTTTGAGTCAGAGAGTTGGGAGTTCTAAGCCGAAGCCCATTGGGGTGGTCAGTTGTCAATTGGAGTTGAGAGACGAGTTTTAAGCTCTCCAGCCATCAGCATGGAGAAATGTAAATTTATTAATAACTAAATAAAAAAAAACAATATTAAATATTACTCTTCTTTAAATACATCTCTCCTACTTCAATTACCATCAAATCAGCATCAGGGCTGAAACAGGTCGAATCGCTTGGGCACGTTACCAGACCTTTCTGCGGGGAGCTTCTTAGAGATAAATCGTCAAATCGTCAACCTTTCTCTGGTCAAGAAGGGTTGCAACCAAAAACTTAAAGTGTTGTCGTAACAATATAACAAGTACCATAAATGCATTCTTTTTAAACCTTTGCTTAGAGTTTAGAAACGTTTCATTCACTGAGACACATACCTCCAGCAACGGCGTGCGAGACAGCTAATTCCACGGATCTGAAGGCTTTCATGTTACCCTTAGCGAAGCATTATAATCCTTCAGGTATATAATACGGCCCGCTATAAATAAATTAATTAATTTGTTCGCAGCCATAACCACACGACTTGCAACATATTTGCTGGCAAGCGGTGGGTTGCAACAGTGGGGTGGAGAGTAATCGGAGGTGGCAGAGGAGGAGATGGTTCAGAGGATCCAGAATATAGGATTGGTGTGGTGGAGGAGGTCCAGGAGGTGAAGCAGGTACTGTATTTAGCTTGAATAATTTATAAACGATTAGTTAAAAAAAACATTTATTTTATTATGTAATTTGAAATAATTTTTATATATGTATAGGTATATTGATTTTTTTTTATGTTGTTTAAAACAAAGGAATAATATATTTTTTAAATTATTAGAACACATCACTTATAATTTTTCAGTTATTTACAAATATATTTATATAGCAAGTCAGGGCCATAACCAGCGAAATCAAAATACAATTTGAAACATTCAATAATTTATTTAAATCGCTTTTTCTATATTTGTCTAACATACATTTTATTTCAATATTGATTTATATACCATATGTGTACCATTTATGATTTATCGCTCGGCTCTGCATAAGCGCTTTCGGTATCCTTCCTTTCGATTGTGTAGTTGATAGCATTATTTTAAAGTAATTTATATTTTCAAAATATTTTTTTTCTTCCTTTGGCCTCGATGGACACCATTTGGCCATCATTTGATAAAAGAAAAATAAGATTCGTATATTTGGGGGCTATCCATAAATTACGTCAGACACTAGGGGGGAGGCATCTCATATTGGTGGCAAAATGTGACTGAGGGGCCCGGGGATATAAAAAATTGTGGGTAACACAAAAGTAAAATTAAAAAAATCAAGATTTTTTACAATTATATTTTTTATATTTCAGGTTATTATTATTTCAACCTGAAAAAGATGGTAAAATAAATAAATCTAGACAAAAAATTGTAATCAAGCAATAGGGGTATAAAAGTGATAGTATGACGTCACAATAAAAGGGACGCCAATAATAATTAAAAAAAACAATAAAAGGGGGCTCAATGAAATTGTGACAGAATGTAACACTGGGGAGAGGGGGTCCTTTTTTGTTGGCTTTTCGGCATTTCTAGCCATAAGCGAATTTACGATACTAATTATTTTATTTTGAAAATTTGTCTCTAGCCCCCGGGGTCAGGTTTTAGAATTCATTTCATTAGTTTTTTTTTTAGCTAAGTGTTATGCTAATTTTGCCAAAAAAAAAGAATTTTTTTTTTCTCTAAAGAAGGAAGTAAGTACTAAGTGGTATACCTACCATTTTGAAATCTTGACTAATTGAGCCAATTTTTTAAATAATTTGGCAAATTATTTTAAAATGTTTTACAAATATTTATATAATTTGTTCCATTAACTCTAAAATTAACATATTCAATAAATATTGTTGATAATTTTTGAATTTTATGCAAAAAAAAAAAATAAGTAAAATTAAATTAAAAGATACAATTACAAATTATCATACTTTTTCAATATCACTTTAATTTAAATAAAATGTTAATAAAAGATCAAATTCCATTTGAAATATCAATAAAATGAATAATTTTGAATTAAGCATCATTGATAGAAAGATATAAAACATACAAAATGAATAATTCTGAAGTTCAAGCAGTTCAAATTGTGTACCTAATTATTAATTAAGGGCTAAGTCAACAACAAGTGCCAAGTACTCTTGCAATAAGCAATAATTTCAATAATGTATGTTTCCTTGAAAAAAAATTAAAAATGGTTTACTATTTAATAAAGTTCTTATTGGTGGGTCAATTTTTTTGCACTTCAGTGTAGTATGTCCGGCAAAAAAGTACGTTTATGGTTTTATTTTGATTTCTGGTCAATAGCAGGATTATTCAGGATTGCGTGACAAAAATTAGAATAATAAAATATGTAAATTTGTAGTCACAGCATCTCATTATTTAGAGCAGGGTAGAACAATTTTCACAAAAATGCCTATAACTCGAAAACTATGAGACTTTTATTAAAAAAATATTTTAACTTCTGAACAGTCATAAACTGCCCCCCCCACCCCCTCCCTAGTTCACGGTTTATCGTTGTGATAAGGGAGACCCTGAATAAAAAAGTACTTGAGAGAATAACATACATTTTTATTGATTAAACATTTACACAAGTTTAAATTAACTGCATAACAGCTCATATCATATATATACAAATAAATAACAAAAATGACCATACCCTGTATGGTAAAGTAAAAAAAGGGAAAGAAAATTTGACAGTTAGTTTATATTTTTCATTTTTTTTATTTATTTTTTTTGTCATATTCACTTTAATAATAATAGTACAAGATCCCTACTTAGTTCGGCCTCGCCTATCGAGCTTCCTAATGAAATTAATATTTTGATAATATAATGTATTAATAAACAAAACTTGATAGGGTCGACATCCAATTTCCCTGCATAGCTATTTTATCTATTTTATTAGATTTATTTATTTATTTTTTTAATTATCTACATTTTCATATATAACAATAAAAGAAACTATATAACTACAAAATACTAATTCGAAGTTACCTGTTGATACCCTGTCTATCTTGACTTATGCATGGAAAAAAGTAGGCGACCCAATTTTGGCATTTTATATACATATTTTACTCTCGATTGGTAATATATTTATTTATCCGGAAACTCGATAACTACATTTATGTAAAAAATTAACAACTTTAATTTTTTATTATGCAGGGAAATTGGATGTCGACCCTATCAAGTCTTGTTTATTAATACATTATATTAATTTCATTAGGAAACTCGATAGGTGAAGGTCGACCTAATTCGGGATCTTAGAATATAATGAATATGTAGAAAATTAATTACACACTAGATTTAGTGTTTAGTCAAATATTTGTGGAATATATTATTTTATGATTGAATTGTGAGGAAATTGATTAGAGAGATGGTTTTAATTCCACGATTGCATTTTTGTCCTCTCTTTAAAGTTTTTCTCCACTCAAACTGACCATATTATAATAGGAATGATCTGGAAATCTTTCCAATTCAATGTAATCCGTCTCTGTGAGTAGAAGTTCCTCCAGAAGGGTGACAAGTTCGTTGAAACAGGGCCTTTCTTTCGGGTCCTTGTTCCAACAATAGTACATGATGTTGTAGAGCTCTCGTTTGCAATGTTCCGGCTTCGCAAGTCTGTAACAAATAGATTTATATTGTTATTATTCGATTGTTCTAAAATAACATTATTCTACAAAAAAAGTGACACATCTCAAAAATTCTCCTTTTGAGTTAAATAATATAAAATGTTCAAAAAATATCTAGTTTTATTAGAAAAATTGACATAAAGATAGTTCGTAAATTACTCTGTAGGGAGACCATTATGGTGGACCTTATTTTTCGACCATGAAATTTTTCCCGGGACGCCCCCTCAAATTGTGAGGTTGGGTAAGAAAATAATGTGCACAAAAATTTGAGATCGATCGGACAAGCCTTTGAGGTGGCGCATCTCATTTGAAAATTCTAAATTTTAGGAATTTCGCTTTATTCGGCTACTATATTTTGTTATAGGTCGGTAAATTGAAACAAAGATTTTTATTCTCAGGCAATGTAATTAATAAACATTATTTTGTGAAATCCCGCCCCTACCTTCGTTATTCAGTTATTATTAAAACACATACAGCAAATGAGAAGAAAAAATCAAGTGAATTGAATATTATGGCGCGTTGCCTACCTCCTAGGGGTACAGATTTATTTGTGTCATATTAGTTTAATAAAAGTAAAAAAATTGTTTATTAATTACATTTGCCATTGATGTTTTTATTCTTTGTTTCTAATTTTACGACGTATAACAAAATATAGTAGCCAAATAAAGCGAAAATTCCTAAAATGTACAATTTTCAAATGAGATGCGCCACCTCAAACGGTTGTCCGATCGATTCTCAAATTTTGTACACATTATTTTCTTACCCAACCTAACAATTTGTGGGGGTGTCCGGAAAACTTTTTCGTAAAAAAAATTTCACCAGGTATAGCTAAGGTCCACCCTAGAGACCATATGTCACTACTCTGGAATTGAAGTCTCCCGATCAGGAAAAACGTTACTAGTTGTGCTTATCAACTTGAAGTGTGTATATCATAGTTTTAAATAAAAAGTCTTATTTTGAATTACACCTACCTAAGTAAAAGTTTTCCCCAAAATTTCTTTCAAGAAAAACGACATAGTTTTCTGTTGTGTCATTTTTATTGATAAGGAAAGTCCATTTTAAATTGTATACCTATCTGGTCTTTGTATTATTTTAAGTTGTGACATTTTTCTCGATTTATTCACTTTATTTAAGAATACATTATACAAGAAAAGTGTCACAAGTTGCAAAAAATGGGCTGTTAAGAGTGGTTTGTTTAACTTAGTTAAGTTAATGATAACTTTTTTGGATCCCATAGATAGTATTATGAACCAGCACAATCAAGAAAAATTATAACATTCTAATAAATTAATTGTTTTATAACCACAAAGTGCAAAACAATATTTTAACATCGTTTTCCTGAAAAAATATAGATTTTTAAGATGTGTCAATTTTCTTGTTTTATATAAAATTCAATTCATGCTAAAACTTATCACAATGAATTAGTACATGTCATACTTCAACAGTGGTGGCCTGTGTTGGCATGACTGTTTAATTATTTAACAATTTGAACTTATTTATTTATGTATTGTTGATAATTAGATTATTAAATTGTATTGAAAGAAATAAAATATTTATTCATGCAATCTTTTAATTAATTAATTTAATCTGCAAAACATGATAGGTGTCATGTGTATAATCTTATCTTAACTTATCTTATTATATTAAACGAGCAAAAATTGTATATATATCCAATCGGTTTCTCGAAAACGGCTCTAACGATTTGGATGAAATTCACGGGTTAGGAGGGTTTTGTGTTGGACATTCGATCTGTCACGGTCTTATCTTGAGCTAAGTTGATTTTGATGGATTTTTTGTTAAATGAAATAATTATTCACAGGTGGTTGTCTCGATAAAAATGTTTTTTGTTCAAAAACCCAATTGTCAAAAAATTTAAAGAAAAGAAAGAAGATACTAAATATTAAGAAAAAATGTTGTCCTCTACTATAAATAAATCTTCAAGAATCGTTCCAATTTCAGAACAATGGCGAACCGCAAGCGGATTAAAAGATAAATCTGAAGAGGTTCAAATAGAGTACCCTCATATACGTTAAGGGTGTTCAAAATTGGCATTAACATCCGATTGCACGTTAACTTCAGAGCAAACATTCCCCTTTAACGACCCACATCTCTTGGCGGCTTAAGCGAGATCGCAGCCCCCACACCTTTTTTTGAGGCCATTTATGCGTATACAAACGCCTTATTGCAATTTCTTTACAATGCAATCTTCATAGGGGCAACGCCTTCAAATTACAAAGACCATAATAACTTTTGCAGGTGTTTTTAGGATATTTATACTATTATATAAAGCTGGTGAGTTTGTTTGAACGTAGTTTTTAAGGAATTTGGTCTTAGTACTTGGTGAAACATTTTTAAAATTATTGGATATAAAATACTTGGTAGGTTTCACATTAAGATATAAAAATAAAACGAAATTACTTTCTGTTGGTCCTGAAGATGGGTTAGCCACCCGAAATATATATATCGGGATAAAAAGACTCTCCAAAAATTAATTCGTTTTATTTTTATATCTTAATGTGAAAACCTACCAAGTATTTGTTATCCAAATAATATGTTTGAACGCGCTAAACTCAAGAAATACTAATCCGATTAGAAAAATTATTTTTGTATTAGATAGCCTGTTTATTCATTAAGATTTTTAAGCTATATAATTGCATGATACGACCCCTAGGTACACATTTTCGGTCCCTTCAATCCTCCTTCTTTGGTAACGGGAGAGGGGGTCTAGGGGCCAAAGATGCGCCCCTCCTGCTAGTTAAATATATCTACTCTTATTAAACGAGCAAAAATTGTATATTTATTTGTTTGTATATACAGGGTGGTGACTTGGCCGACGCAGCATAGCGATTACAATGTTAATTTTTGAATGTGCATTTATTTGCTCCCCTAATTATTTTAGAGTTAAAGTTCTTATAGGTTTTTTGTAGAGAAAAAATACTGAATCCGAACATATTTTTGTTTTCAAATTTTGGAATTTCAGAACCGTAATAATCAACATTATAAATAATTGTATTTTTACAAAAATCACTGAGGCCATGGAATTATTAAAACAAACAAGGCATTTTCATTTGTTGTTTCTAAGTGACGTTTGTTATATTTGAACTTTTTAAAATCAGTTCTTATTAGAATTTATTGATTACCATAATGAGAAACTCGTTAAATTTGAATGGGCTGAGTTTTGTATTCGTCATTGATAAATAAAAATAGTAGATTCACGTAGATGAAGTTTAGAACGAGCTTTTAAATTTTCACAGGAATAATCAACGAAATTATAATAAATTCTAAATTGTAAATTGTATTGTATTTGCATTTACATTGTAATAAGAACTGACTTTAAAAAGTTAAGTTTTGTTTTATAATCATAGATTTGTTCACCAATATGAATCCATTTTGAGACTACTATAAACAATAAAACTTAAACAATCGACAACAATAAAAAGTTTTGAATTTAAATTTTTTAAATAAATATCTACATTTTTAAAATCGTTTTTTTGTACTTTTAAATTATGAATTAGACAAAATCTGATGTAATTATCTTTTAGAATTTTAATTCTGCTCAGGTTTTTTGTAAAAATACGATTATTTATAATGTTGATTATTACGGTTCTGAAATTCCAAAATTTGAAAACAAAAATATGTTCGGATTCAGTATTTTTTTCTCTACAAAAAACCTATAAGAATTTTAACTCTAAAATAATTAGGGGAGCAAATAAATGCACATTCAAAAATTAACATTGTAATCGCGTATGTTGCGTGCCGAGTCACCACCCTGTATATTTGTATCTTGGTTATATTTTGAAAACGACTCTACCGATTTTGATGAAATTCAATGGGTTAGTGGGTTTTTGGGGTGACAATTCGATCTGTCACGGTCTCATCTTCGACAAAATTGTTTTTGATGGGTTTTTTTCGTAATCAAATTAATTATTCTCAGGTCAGACAAATCCCATTCTTAGGGTTTTAAAAAAAGGTTTCCCTTTTCCTTTTATACCCAGGCAGACAATAGGTTGCCTTATTTCATTGTTCTAAAAGGCCTTGAAGAAGTATTGTGTTTGTGGTTTGTTGTTCTCCCTAAACGTTAGAATTATTAATAAATGTTTTATAATTGTTTTTATAAAGAACTTTATTTATTTAATAGAATAAAAAATAATCAAGAATTTATTTAAAAATATCTTTCGCATAAGCAGGTCTCAATTTTCTGAAAAAATAACACAGTGGTCGAATACATTATATATATTTGTATTTTTTTAATTTGAAAACGGCTTTCAAATAAAAATCGACCTTTTTATCAGAATTTTAAATTAAAAATAATATTAAAATAAAGCTTTTAACTGAAGAAAGAAGTTACCGAGTATTGCTCGGTGCCTCCAGGTACTATAGATTAAAACTAGATAATCGGAACCAGCACATTTTATTTATTAAATTCTTATGAAGTTAAGCACAGCTGCCTTGAGGTCTTACACACCTCAAAACAAAAGTAGCGATTTACATACTTTCAAACAATGAGTGACCAGTATGAGTTGGGATGCAAACATCGTAAAAAAACATCGATGTATCGATATATCGATATATAAACAAAAACAGCAACGTACCGATACATCGCCTAGAAAACATCGATGTATCGTATCATCGCTAGTTTTTTTATTTGGTATAAAATAAAATAACATTTAAGTTGTTAATTTTTTATTAGAAGGTTATACAATAATCATGTGACTCTCAAAAAAAAAAAATTTAAATAATAGTTTTTCCTGTCAAACGGTTTCTTTGTTGCGTTATTGTTGCTCCAGCCTTAGAAAAAGTCAGAATTTCGATGTAAAAAACATCGATGCATCGATGGTTTGTAAGAGTAACAGCTCTTAATCTCAATGGATTAAAACTACGTGTGAAATTTGGTTTTGATATTCACACTAGTTTTTGAGCTAGCTCGTCCACACAAATTTGGTAACGCACAGACTAACTAACCGACTAACAGACATTTTGACAAAACAATTATTATCTCGAAAAATATAATTTTTTGGATATTCACTTATTTGGATTTTTTTCTAAACCGAAAGGGCATGGGTTTCGCTCAATTATTTTAATAAAAATAGTTTCAGCCGTTTTTGAGATATTTCGAAAAAAAAGAAGAAAAAAAAACACTTTTTTCACGCACGATTACAATGTTCAAAATTGCCACGATTTTTCACTAGTCAAATGAGTTTTTTTTTTTTTAATAATGTCTTTTTTATTGAGCAAATTTGATACAATATTTTGATCCCAAGACATGTGGGATTTAAGTTTACAGAGTGGAAGAAAATCGTACATTGCCCTGCAAAGGGCATTCGCCGATATGGCTTATCTTAAATTTATTTATACAGTAATCATTTGGTAAGGTTTAGCCTATTGATTAATTAGGTAGAGTATCGGGGTTTTTTTTGTTATTTTTATCTGGGAAAGTGCTCAGGAAATAAAAACCCAGTTTTTTTGGAATGTTTGAGAGAGGACCTTAGTGGGGATTTTTGGAAGGACGAAGGATGCGGGGATGGGGTCTAGTCAAATGAGTAACTCCACCATGGCACCCGGCCCCCTATGGGACGCATTTAAAACTTCACTCCACCACCACTTTTTAGCTTTCGAGAGCCTAGCAACCATTCCAACTATTTTTTATACGCTTAGCCTCCACATGGTAATCATGTCCTAGAATTACATTAGGTGTGTTATTCACTAATTGTATGGGCCTGAAAGGTAAGAATATTCTGATATCTAAAATTCATACCCTATGCGTGTTCATTTCTTTAATTATTTTTCTCTTTTTATCTGAAAGGTTCATCAATAACATCACTAAGCCACGCTTAGCCAAATGTATGTTTTGTTCGCCCGATAGCTTGGCAAACGACAACATATATATTCCCTTATCCACCCCAGCGGTAAGAAACCAACCCTTTTCTTTCTGAGCATATTCAGAAAGGGAACCCCTAGAGCATTTTGGCGCTCCATATCTTGAGCAGCGCACACAGCCCCCACACGGCGCATTCATTCAATTTTGTGCAAGGCATCGAGGAACGGGACCCAGGCTCCAAATGGCCTGAACCTTTTCCAAACACTCTCCTTGATCGTTCCCAACTAAACTACACACAAATCTTAAACCTTCCCTTTGTTGATTACTTAATAAATTTTATATAAACGTTAGATTGTTTTATCTTTTTTATTTCATACTCCTTTGAAGATAACTACCTTGTCTTCCCTCCATTTTTCTTTACAGCATATTAAATATGTATAACATTAGTTAACTAGATGATCAAACCAGCCAATATCGAAAGACATTTTTTAATACATAAAGTTAGATCACAGCTGCCTTGAGGGTTGACTTACAACCGTCATAACAAAAAGGCGCGATAACTTTCAATCATACAATACTTGACCATACCCTGTATGGTAAAGTAAAAAGACTGATGATTAAGGCCAAACCTTCGAACCTATAGTCTCAGACAAATAAATAATATATTTACTACATATATATTTGATATATATGTATGTTTGTTTATTTGCATCAACCAGAGGACAACCTCTTTGTTTCTCTTTATGAATCAACAGCTCTGCTACTCTCGGCAAAACAAAAAACTTTTCAAATAAAATTTACATAGAGCGTACCGAGACTTGAAACTAATATTCCACTAATTGTAAGTAATGCATCTGAGAAAACCGCCTTTCAATATCTCTAATACTTTTCGAATTATTCAATTTATAAAAAATACATTTTTATTCCTATTTATTTTTTCATTCATAAATCATTTCTTTTTCATCAATGAACCAATTTACTATTGTATTTGTAATTGTTTTGTTTTTTATTCGTGTGTGCGCGCGCAAGTATGTATATATGTGTCTGTGTGTTAATAGTTTTATTGCCGTCATAAAAATTCCTTTCGGTCTTTAAATTTTAAGCCCTGCATAAATTATAAAACAATAAATCATCAATTAGCACAGTGACCTAAAGGACAAAGATATTTCCACTCTGTTGATCAACATTTCCAAGAAATTATGTAGGACACAATAATAAAAACAATAACAAAAACCAAGTTTATAGGACAAAACAATTCAAACTGAATTATTTCGAAAATGGTTACTCCTATCAAAAAAATGTATAGGAACATTTTTGTAGAGTATTGAATACTCTACAAATATAAACTTAACTATTTTTATCTATGACCAATAGAAAACGAGATATTATGGAAAAAATATATAAACCGTTATTTTACTTTAAAAATTTAAACTGAATTATTTCCTAAATGGTTGCTCCTATCAAAAAATGTCTAGGAACACTTTTGTAGAGAAGTTAAATATCTACAAATATAAACTTGATTATTTTTATCTCTCGGCTATAGAGGAAGACGCAGGTTCGAATCCTGCCAGATGCTAAATTTCATTTTTTCCTTTTCAAAACAAAAATAATGAAATGATTTATGAACTGCAAAAAATTCGCAGGCTGAATCATGGAAATTATTCAAATTTACGCGGTTCAATTAATTTAATTAATTATTTTTATCTATGACCAATAGAAAACGAGATATTATGAAACAAATATATAAATCGTTATTTTACTTTAAAAATTCAAACTGAATTATTTCAAAAATGGTTGCTCCTATCAAAAAATGTCTAGGAACATTTTTGTAGAGAAGTTAATTATCTACAAATATAAACTTAATTATTTTTATCTATGACCAATAGAAAACGAGATATTATGAAACAAATATATAAATCGTTATTTTAATTTAAAAATTCAAACTGAATTATTTCCTAAATACTTGCTCCTAGCAAAAAATGTCTAGGAACATTTTTGTAGAGAAGTTAATTATCTACAAATATAAACTTAATTATTTTTATCTATGACCAATAGAAAACGAGATATTATGAAACAAATATATAAATCGTAATTTTAATTTAAAAATTCAAACTGAATTATTTCCTAAATACTTGCTCTTATTAAATTAACTGATATGACCATACACATTATTTCACCATACGCCTGGCCCCTCTCTTATATTCAATATTTAATAAAATAATTTATTGAAGGAGACAATAAAAGAGTGTGTCTTCTGATGGAATTATAAATTTTATTTATTTATAACGATACTATAGTTTCGAGGGCTTTGCCCTCTTCGTCAGTCTATTACAATGGATTCACAGGAATTAATATATGAATCAATTAAAAGGTTAAAACTGTAAAAACTGTAAACTCCTGATGATGGACTAATAATCCGAAATATATTGAGTTTGTATAAACCTCTTTGAGTTTTATTTCATTCACTGTGAAACTACACACCCTTTACTTTATTAATTAATATCATGTTTCACCTAAAACCTAGACCACTTTGTCTAGGTAAAAAATATATATATATAATATATTAATATTTGCTATAACCTATTAGTGGGTTTTAAAATTAAAAAACCAATTAAACATAAAACATAATTGAAAAAATGTAAACAAACTTTTTTTATTGAGATTTTCATCTATCAATAATTACTTTAATTAAGAAAAGATCAATTAAGATTAAATCTGTCGAGGTCCAGACCTAGCCAGATCGTTTTCTAATCCTCAAACTTGTTAATAGAGCTGGTTTTATCAAAATCGGTAGAGCCGTTTTCAAAATAGAACTAAGATACAAATCTATACAATAAAAATGAATTTCTTTTTCTTTGTAAGCGCAGATCTCTCAAATGCCTGGACCGATTTGGCTAATGTTTTTTTTTAAATGTTCGTAATAGTCCAATTCAGGTTAATACGTAAAAAAAAATTGGAAAAGTTGCCCGGAAAATTGGAAAATTCAGGAAAAACTAAAAAGAGTTCAGGTTAGCCAACATAGCTTGCCAAACAATAAAAGAACTAAACTAGCAAAAAAAAAACTGCAACAAAGATTTAAAAAACTATCTATTTTTTAACCGACTTCAAAAAAGGAGGAGGTTCTCTATTCGACTGAATTTTTTTTTTTTTTTTTGTGCCTATGTTACCTCTCATATCTCAGCCAATTGTGAACCGATTTTGAAAAATTTTCTTGCAATGGGTCCAGTCTAGCTTCCGATTGGCCATATTTTTTTCATAGGTATTAGACCTTTTTTGTTAGGTTTGTTCAGGCCTAACTTCTTTGTTTATGAACCGATTTCGATGATTCTTTTTTTATTGGAAAGGGTGTATTTTAGGGATGGTGCCATATTAATTTGGTCAAGTTCTGATGATATGATCACTATTAATAACATCACTAAAAAGAGAAAAATAAAAAGAATTTTTAAGAAAAAAATAAAACCGACTTCAAAAAATTAAATGCAACAAATAAAATACACTAAAAGGTATAAAATAATTATTATCTTATTTAGTTACAACTAAACGACGAAATATTAACATGAAATTACTTTTTGAAGTCGGTACCAAACAAACTGTACCTATAAGCAAGCATATCCTCCAAACGTACTAAGTAAGATCCGTCGAGTGCGATTCATGAAAGGTATATGTTTGTCACCGACTTCAAAAGTAATTTCATGTTAATATTTCGTCGTTTAGTTGTAACTAAATAAGATAATAATTATTTTTTACCTTTTAGTGTATTTTATTTGTTGCATTTAATTTTTTGAAGTTGTTTTTTATTTTTTCTTAAAAATTATTTTTATTTTTCTCTTTTTAGTGATGTTATTAATAGTGATCATATCTTCAGAACTTGACCAAATTAATATGACACCATCCCTAAGATACCCCCTTTCCAATAAAAAAGGATCATCGAAATCGGTTCATAAACAAAGAAGTTAGGCCTAAACAAACCTAATAAAAAAGGTCTAATAACTATGAAAAAAATGGGACCAATCGAAAGGTAGACTGAACCCAATGCGAATTTTTTTTTCAAAATCGGTTCACAATTGGCGGAGATATGAGGTAACAATAAAACAGCCACGTGGGGGTCCAGGGGGCGAAACCCCTGGCTAACAAAAGGCCCGCCAAAGGCGGGCCTTGAACCTAGTATATAAATATATAAACAATTTTTGCTCGTTTATTAATATAAGAGAGGACCCAGATGTATGGTAAGGTCATGTAGATGGCCACATCAGTTTATATAATGAGTATTTTAAAGCATGAAAAAATAATTAATAATTTTTTATCAATCTACTGTGTTAAATTTAACAATTTTCTATTGTTTTTTCAGATTCGATCTGGCAACACTGCAGCTCTGGATAAGAAACCATTCAAATTTTCAACCTGACCTCCATTCTATGTTATTTATGGTTGCTAAATGTATCGTATTAAAGGGAATTGTATCATAATTCATCGAGTTTTCGCAGAGAAAGCTTAGCCAAACACACAAAGGATGCGCTCTGTTTACTTTTTTATAGACGTAAATTTAAGTTATTCGAATATGGCTGGGGGTTTTTTTTAAGCTATCGTAGCTATGTGAGCGTGTATGGCCTGTCCATTAGCCCCGAAATAAGAAATATTGAATTTCTAAATGGAATTTGAGGATTTTATTCACTATTGATAATATGAATGAATAACCATCAACTCAGGCTAATCGAAATGCTATCAAGTTACAAACTGGATAATCCAATCCATTTTCTCAATTTTTTTTTTATTGTAAATACTCTCATAAAATTGAATTCTTAAATTAAATTATATTCATATTATTTAAAATAAATTTTTAACCGGCTTCAAAATAGGAGGAGGTTCTCAATTCGACTGAATTTTTTTTTGTTTGTGTCTATGTTACCTGATATCTTAGTCAATTGTGAACCGATTTTGATGATTTTTTTATATTGGAAAGAGGTGTACCTTAGGGGTGCATTAAATGTGCAATTTTTTATTATATCTATTGTTAAAGACCGAAATCAGTTAAAACCAGATTCACCTAGTAAAACTTGTTTTAATAAAGCCTTTTCGGAATAAATGTGAAACATAATAGTCGTAATTAATATAAAACATATAATGTTTTTTTATAATGCTCTTGTTTGATATATTATGTGGATTTTTCAAGAATATTTAAATGATAATATCTTATAACTTATAACTTATAGATCAGAAGTGTCCAAAATAGGAAATTTAAATCATTATTTTAAAACCCACTACCGGAGAGGAGAATTTGGTTTTCAAATCAATTAGCACTTCAAAAAGTTTTAACTAATACCTAAATAATAAATATTTTTAACCGACTTCAAAAAAGAAAGAGGTTCTCTTTTCGACGGATTTTTTTTTGTGTCTATGTTACCTCATATCTCTGCCAATTGGGAACCGATTTCGATGATTTTTTTTGCATTGGGTTCAGTCTAGCTTCCGATTGGTCCCGTTTTTTTCATTTGTATTAGACCTTTTTTGTTAGGTTTGGTCAGGCCTAACTTCTTTGTTTATTAACCGATTTCGATGATTCTTTTTTTATTGGAAAGAGGGTACCTTAGGGGTGGTCCGATATTAATTTGGCCAAGCTCTGATGATATGATCAATGACGAAATAACGTAAATCTCCAATTCTTATGATCAAATAATCGAAATTATAATAAATAAAATCTTTTATAAAAAAAACCCTTAAAATATTCATTTAAAACCCGCAAACGTTTCGAGAGAACTTTTATATTTATGAATTTGATTTTATTATCATTTTCTGATTCATTCGCCTGACTCTTTCTCTTACCAGATGCATGCAAGGTATTATATTAAGTCACTATTAATAATATCACTAAAAAAGAGAAAATAAAAATAAAACTGACTTCAAAAAAATTAAATGCAACAAATAAAATAATAATAACTTAAAAATAAAATAAAATGTAGTAAAAGGTATAAAATAATAATCTCATTTAGTTACAACTAAACGACGAAATATTTACATGAAATTACTTTTTGAAGTCGGTGCTAAACAAACTACATAAGCGAACGTACCAGCAAATCGTACTAAGCAAAATCCGTCGAGTTCGATTCATAAAATTTACATGTTTGGTACCGACTTCAAAATGAGATTTCAAAAAATAAAATGGCGGCCAGACAGAAAACGAAGCGTTTTTGGACGTATGTTTATTGGAACTATTCATCTAATTTTGATGTGGGGAAACACGCCTTGAAGTCTTGAAACCCTTTTTCTAAACACCCTGTGTATATAAAATGAGCTCCTATTGGTTTTTATAAAATAAATAAAGTGAATAGCCAAATTAACAAGAATTAGACGTGATGTAACTTTTTAACATGGATAACAGAATTGATTATTATTTTCATCACATCCCTTTTTTAAGAGAGTTTTTCTTGAAAATATTTGATTAAAGAAAACTTATTTTTTCGATTTAATTAAAATGGCCTTACCGAAGCCCTTCGCGGACTTTTTTCATGACATCGGCGGCAGCCAGACCAGGATAAGGAGTAGAGCCCAGGGTGACCACTTCCCATATTAGAACGCCAAAGCTCCACACATCCGATTTAATTGAGAACAGATTGTCATAGAGGGATTCTGGAGCCATCCATCGAATCGGAAGACGACCCTCGCTTTTTCTTTCATAGATATGGGAAGCCATTATATCCCGGGCGAACCCGAAATCAGCCACCTTGCACACATGATCCTCTCCAACTAACACATTACGAGCAGCTAAGTCTCGGTGAATGATCTGCAAATAGAAATTGGAGACAAAAATAAATACAAACTTTTCCACTATTCTTACCGAATATTATCTATTAAAATTATTGGATAAAAAATACTTGGTAGGTTTCACATTAAAATATAAAAATAAAACGAATTTATATTCGAAGAGTCTTTAATCTCGATATACAATATATAAGAGCCTAGATTAATTTGTAACAACGCTCAGAGAATGCTGCTGCCAGGGAGCGCTGATGCGGTCGGCATATTTGCTGTATATTTGCGGCAAATTTGAAATATAATTGTAATTGTAATTTGAAATGAAAGACTCCAATTGATTTTATTTTATTTTATTTATTGGGCCTCCGAGGAGCGGGCCGCCTCTTACAAGAAAATTTACCCACAAATCCTTCACACTTTCGGCTTCAGAACAAATTAATTCAGATTCAGAGCGGGTGGCTGAGAGAGCCAGGATTAATCCTGGCTCACATTTCACATTTCTTTTTTTTTTTTTTATTCACAAAAAATAATCATACGCCACCCGCTCTCCATGTTCTTCTGCCGAAAGTGTAAAAATTAAGAAGAGATCCCCTCATCGCCCTATATGTCAAATCGTTTATTGTTTTTTGGGATATACCCAGGGCGATGAGGGACTCCACCGCTTTATGCCACCACACTCCCTTCCACGAGAGTGTGATGGCCTCGACCCTGACCGAGCCCGCCCCGACGCCAAATCGCTCCGCAATATTATCTACCAGACTGGAGTTGCCCCTATATTTTTCTATTTTGTTTCGGTGGGCAACACCCAGTCCTGCAAGCGCGGAGACGATCTGGACGTCCAAAACCCACACCACCCCCGCCGCATCCTTTGCCACGATGTCTGGCTTTCTATTGCCCGCCGAGCTGGAGTACAAGTACTCCAACTCGACACGCATTCCCTTTTTGATCAAATCGTCGGCCAGACATCGTACCACAGCGTCATGCCTCTTAACCCGCCCATCCGCGGTCCTATCACAACATTGGATAATGTGCGCGGTTGTCTCAGTTCGTCTGCACCCAGCCCGGCACATCGGGGGCCCCTCCGGCCGTCTTTCCCTGCTGGTTCTTACGGCTGAAGGAAGGGACCCCGATCTAAGCCTACAAAATTCGATAAATATGTTGTTCTTCATAACTCCTGGGCGCAGCATCCAATTAAAAGAGCTCCTTGCTCCCGCGCATATCTCCAAATCCCGGCCATCGACGCTACTGTATAGGTTCTCGCACATTAAATATATTGATAATTATTCCTCCCCCCTCACCACTCAAAAATTAAATATTCAATTCTCTTTTCTTTGGGCACAGAAAAATAAATTAATCATATCTTATTTGATTTATATTTTATATATTATTTGTTTATTTTTTAATAATTTGCCACTTTTTTATAATTTTTTAAAAATCTATATTTTGTTATTCTTATTTTTGGATTTTTACAAAATTGAACGCATGCCCGAGTTTATCATGGCAATACTGGAGGCAGCAGCCTGTCATACAAACAACACCTGATCTCTTTTAAATATTTGGAGCCTTATATGGTATCCATTATGGAATTTAAAAAAATGATATAATATAATTCTCCTCCTCACACGATCCCACTTATTTAAATAAAACTATTTCCACACAAAAAATATCACAATGCTGTAGATTATAGAAGAAAAAAAATACTTCCAGATTCATATCTAGAGCCTCATTTCTGTAGCTGTATCAGGACGAAAATGAGGCGAAACTTTTAAGAGACTATGTATTTTTGGGAGTTTACAGGTATACATTTGGAGTGTGGTGTTTTAAGAGGAATAAAATTTTTGGACCGAGACGCTGCCCGCCAGGGCTCCAGCCCAGGCACGCCCTCGAAGCTCGTATGTATATATTTCAAGTGACTAACCCATCTTCAGGAGCAATAGAAAAATTATTATTTTCTCAAAAACGGCTCTAACGATTTTTGTAAAAATTAATGTATTTATCAAGTGTTATGAGTTAATAGTTGTGTCAAATTTTTAAAAAAATCGTTCGAGCCGTTGTTGATAAAATAAAAAAAAATGAAATAAAGGAAGTGAGTGTAAATTGGTAGTGACGCACTGACTTCAAATAAATGAAAATGTGAAAGTTGTGTGGCTAACACACCAGTTGATTTTGTTTGTTATTTAATCAACCACTTGTTTTATTTTGATTCAACCACATGATTAATTTTTTACTTTTCTATACAGGATATGGTCAAGTATTGTAAAAATAAGTTGTTTTTTTTTTGCTTCCTTTTTTCGAAATATCTAAAAAACGGCTGAAACTAATTTGATTTAAAAAATTGAGCAATTCGGTCTACAAAAAAGCCACAATGACTGAATATTGAAAAAATTATATTTTTCAAGATAATAATTAATTAAATTGCCTACTTTAAACTAATGTCTGAATCGGAAATGAATCCCAAAACTCGAGGCCGTACCCGAAGTGTGAGTACACCAGCTGCCGTTGAAAGGTTGAAACAAGCAGTAATTGAAAGCCCAGGGCGCTCTGTCCGAAAACGAGCTGCAGCAACCCGAATGAGTAGTAGAACTGTTTTCAGAATTTTTCACCAAGACGTTCACTTTCACCCCTATAAGCCCCTATGATTATCCAGAAACTGAATAAAGAAGATTTTCCACAACGTCAGCAATAATTGGGTGTGAGAATGCAAGAGATTTTTTTATTAGCATTTAACAGTGACAAAGTGAAATGATAATATCTCCCGTATAGAAATAAATAGATTTTCGAAATATGTTTTTTATATATTTTTTGAAAATATATTAAAAATATAAAATTTTTGTGTTAAATTTATATAAAGTTTATGTTTTCTATATACAGGGTGCATAGGAAAGTCCCTTTAACCTGAAAATACTTGCGAACGGAGAGTGCTACAGCCACGCAAGTGAGGTAACGGTATAGTAAAGCGACTATGCCCGACCTAATGCAAACGACACCAGCGCCCCTAGTGGCGAAATGTGGAAGTTAGCCATTGCAAATCGAAAACGAAAAGAGATAGAGCAAAATTTCCAATTAGAAAGTTTTAGAGCATCAATTAATTAGTACGAAACGATATTTGGTTTACACGGATAAGATAAATTACTGCCTGTATCCAAAAATGTCCGTAATCTATGCGCGACTGTTCTACTCTACATATTTACATTTCGGAAATGTAGCAGTGTGCAAATGCAGTTTGTGACTTTGTACTGTACTGTAATGTCTGAAAACTTTAATTTCCAATGCATTTAAAATTTTAGTTTAAAAGGTGTTGGCGCTCGCTTGATACAAACAACATAATCTCATAGCATAAAATTATTGATGGCAGACGATAATTTTATTCCTAATGTGCGAGCGTTTTCATTTAAAAAAATTTATTTTCTGTGTTCTGGCAATTTCAATTTCAATCGCAATTTCAATTTCAATTGTGTGTGATGTTATCAAAATGTATTGATGTAAGTACATACTAGTATTTATTCATTAAATTGTGCATATTTCTTCTTTCCTCTGGCTATTCCTTTCAAATATTTACACAAAATGGAGTGCATCGATTTTGGATATTTTTGGGGTATACAGGCGCCAATTTATCTTATCCGTGTAAACCAAATATCGTTTCGTACTAATTAATTGATGCTCTAAAACTTTCTAATTGGAAATTTTGCTCTATCTCTTTTCGTTTTTGATTTGCAATGGTTAACTTCCACATTTCGCCACTAGGGGCGCTGGTGTCGTTTGCATTAGGTCGGGCATGGTCGCTTTACTATACCGTTACCTCACTTGCGTGGCTGTGGCACTCTCCGTTCGCAAGTATTTTCAGGTTAAAGGGACTTTCCTATGCACCCTGTATATGTCTCTAGCATAAATTTTATATAAATTTAAAACAAAAATTTTATATTTTTAATATATTTTCAAAAAATATATAAAAAAACATATTTATTTCTATACAGGCTAAGCTTTCATTTTCGCAATAAATTTTTTTTTTAAGTTAAAAAACAGCCGAGTTATTCTCATTTCAATAATATCCCAACCATTCTGAAACACCCGTTATTTGTAATAAACTATTAATGGAATTTAAAATTAAAAAAACCAATTAATTATTATGATAATGAATTGAGAATTTCATGCAATTTCATTTTTCGTTTTCTCGAAAACGGCTTTAACGATTTGGATGAAATTCACGGGTTAGGGGGTTTTTTGTTTTGTATATTTACATTTTTATTCAATTTACTTTTAATAAATAATTTGGTTTTTTAATTTTAAATCCCACAATAAGATCAATACAAAAGAAAAATTAATTAATTATTAAAAAGAAATTGAGAAAAATGTTATAAATTCTGTGAATCTACTCTTATTAAACGAGAAAAAATTGTATATATATACTAACTGCAAGACCCGTCTTCGGCGGCCCTCTTGATAGACAGGGGCACGCCCCCTGGACCCCAACCCACGAACCCCACTCCCACCACCACACGCACCCCACGCCCCACCTCCCAACCCCACCCAACAACCACACCACCGCCATCTTCCTCTCACACATTTTTTCATCTCTGAGATACAAGCTCTTAAATAGTCACGACCCAGACAGGCCATCTCAATATTTCCCCATTATATTCTTTGAATATAAATGTGAAACTTTTTCTTCGGCGGCCCAAGCAACCGCTTGCTTCGCTGCCCATAATCCGGCCCTGTGTTCACGGTTTATCGTTGTGATACGGGACATCCTGTCTATTATATAATGCTACACAGTATAGAAATTACAAAGCATTGTCTTCCAATTATTACAATTTCCAACAGAATAATCCTTTTCATCTTCAATCCACCAATTCACTCTACAATTTTCAATACAACTTCCACTAGAATAGACCTTTATATGTATCTTCAATCCGCTCCACCACCACATATTACTTTGATAATACGATTGTAATATTTATTTTTAAATTCTGTAATTGTTTTGGAGTCATAAGAAGGAGGCTCTCGGTCTCTGGGTTTTTATCTAACTACTCTTATTAAACGAGCAAAAATTGTATATATGTTTATATATTTGTATCTGAGTTCTATTTTGCAAAAAGGCTCTACGGATTTGGATGAAACAAAATCTTTTAACAAGTTTTGAGGATGAGAAAACGATCTGGCTAGGTCTGGACATCGAGAAATTTCATCTTAATTGATCTTTTCTTAAATAAAGTAATTATAGACAGATGAAAATCTCAATAAAAAAGTTTGCTTTACATTTTTTTCAATTATCTTTTATTTTTTTAATTGTTTTACTTATCCAATGCAAAGCATGGGTAAAGTATTGCAATCGCTCTCGGGGCAAGGGCTTCATAGCAAATTTCAGGTAAAGCATCATGGAACCTATGGACTCCAATTAAAGTCACAGAATTGTAGTATTCAATGGTCGGTCGAATTTTAGCACGTGACGGTCTGGGCCATGGAATTGACATGGGTCTCGTCGAGAGGCCAAAGAGTGCGATTTTTTTCATCTATGCGTGCGTATGGATGGATTCGCTATCGTTTTTTGGCCCACGGACTTTATATGCACACCGTTGACACTCGATGGTGGAGAATGCAATCTCGAAACCTACGATTAGTCTAACAAATGCAAGCGCTGACTTAGCTTTTGTACACATGTGACCACAATACATTAGTGCTTTATTTCAGTACTTTTTTAGTTTTTTCTTAATGTCGTGAGAAGGAGGGGAACGGAATTTGGATGAAACCAATCGACTTGGTCTAGGGAAGTACCTTGGGGACCGCAAATAATTATCGGTTAAATGAGGTTTTTAGTATCTAATTAGATTTTAAAGTCCTCTTACTCAAGAACAAGGACCAATATTGATCAAGAACACTCGAATGGTGGATGAAGTTTAGCTCCGGAATCCGTTGCAGTTATACAATGTATACATTAATTAACGTACGAATAACTGGTTATAGCAAAGTATTAATATATTATATTAAAAATAGGAATTTTTTTAATTAACAGGTGGATTCATGAAGATAAGACCCCCTGACGGAGTCGAATTGTTAACCTATAGTTACAACCCCCTAATCCGTGAATTTCATCGACATCGTTATAGCCCTTTTAAAGAAGCCGAGTTGTATATAAAAGGTATATAATTATTCAAGTAAAAATGCTTTTCTGCATTTTTGAATTGCAAATTTGGAGACTCTAGAGAGCCAAAAATCCAATCATTCTCGGCAAAGGAAATACGTTTATGTCGAGTTTATTGTTCACGTGTTTACTTACTCCTTTGGAAGAAAGAAATTCCATTCCTCTAGCGACTTGATATACAAAGGTAATGAGATCTTTCGAGGTTAGCGATTGGCTTGGTCCATGAAGATTGCCATACTGCCGCTCTTCAGCACGGGAATTGCGTAGGAAGCTTTGAAGTTTCCCGTAAGGCACGAATTCCATAATGACAAAAAGAGGATCTAAAGATCAAAATAACACAATACATATTAAAACATTCTTTCAAAACTTAACCATGTATAATACGTAGTTTATATTCTTCAAAATTTCACTAAATATAACATTTTACATCCGAACAATATTTTTGGTAAGTAAATACCGGGTGAGTTTTTTTATCTAGAGACAATATTATAACTCAAAAACAGTGCATTATATGAAAATAAATTGACACGTTTTGATGTGGCCATCCACTTGACTTTACCATACACTTCTGCTTAAGTTTGGTACAAGGGTCTAGATTTTCATCCCATTTTTGCCCCCCACCCCCCCATTTCGGGCTGTTATTTATTGCATTTTTAGTCTTCTGTAGCCCACTGATTATGTATAGAAAATTTGGTTGAGTTTGCTCAAATGGCTTAGATTTTTATTTTTTGACCCCCCCCCCCCTCCTTAATTTTGGGGCCAGAAAAAAAATATTTTCGCTATTATAGGTTCATTTTATAATATATTTCATTTTTCTTGTTTTTTTAGTTTGAAAATATTATAATTTTAAATTTTAACCCCCCCCCCCCCCCTTAATTTTGGGTCGATATGCACCAAAATCTAATCAGCTCTTAATCTCAACGCACTAAAACTACGTGTGAAATTTTAATTTGATATTCACACTAGTTTTTGAGCTAGCTCGTCCACAAAATTTGGTAACGCACAGACTTACAGACTAACAGACATTTTGACAAAACAGTTATTATCTCGAAAAATATAATTTTTTTGATGTTCAATTATTAGAGCTTTTTTGTAGACCGAAATGCCATGGTTTCGCCCAATTTTTTTTATCAAAATAGTTTCAGCCGTTTTTGAGATATTTCGAAAAAAAGAAGGAAAAAAAACCACTTTTTTCATGCACGATTACAATACTTGACCATACCCTGTATGGTAAAGTAAAAGTTTCAAATACAAGTTTATTTATACCGAAGGAGCCAACTAAACTACACTATTGTTTATTGACATAGAACAAGCTTGCAAGGATATTTAAAGGTCAATATTTGTTTTTAAATGGAACCCAATAATTTTCGTTACGTTTACTTAATAATGTACAAGAAAAACTGAAAAAATTTCATAAGAACCATTTTTTTATACGACATCAAATAAACAAAATACATGAATCAATTAGATCTTAAAAAAATCTTAATAATTGTTAAAAACAATTATTTTACTTAATTATCAAATAATAATGATTAAATAATTTCAAAAACAGTGCATTATATGGAAAAAAGCTTCAAATAAAAGTTTAAAAGGATTTAGGTGTCGGTTCTAGGTGAAACATCATAAGTAACTTATGAGGAGAATTTTTCTAGGTTAGGTTTCACAAAAAGTGTGAAACCTAACCTAGAAAATTCTCCTCATAAGTTAAATAAAAGTTTGTTTATATCGAGGGGGAAACTAAACTACGCTATTGTTTGTCGAAGTAGAACAAGCTTTCAAGGGTATTTCAATGTCAAGTTCTGTTCTTTAAATGGATCTTTTTTTCTATACATCTACTTAATCTACAAAAAAAACTGAACAACTTTCATAAGAACTATTTTTTTATACGACATCAAATAAACAAAATACATTAATCATTAGACCTCAAAAAAATCTTTATAATTATTTTTAACAATTATTCAACTTAATTATCAAATAATAATGATTAAATAATTAATTAATAAATTAATAATTTAATAATTTTTCGACACTGTTCTGTGACATTCTAGAGTGTATCGCAAGTCTTCTGGATGAATTCCAGTTACAATTTCCTTATTTTGGTCTGTTCCACTTTCTTCGTAGCCTTTATATTTTATGTTTTTGTTTTCCTTTTTATAACAGATTTACAACACGATAAAATGAAGCTTGTGAGGGTGTATCCCTGTCAGGAAAACGATCGGCATCCATTTCAATGGCAGCCCCATATAACACTTCTTCCACATTCACCGCATAAATTAAGACCATTTCAATTTTGTCTTCAACAAAAAATATGCTCCATTTTAATTATAGTAATACAATATAAACTATCTACTGGATTGACACTGAGAAATAAACTTTTTTTAAACTCAAGAATTTTAAGTAGTTCTATTAAGTAGAAAATAAACTCTTAAATCTGAGTATAATGAAGTTTTAATATCTTTTTAATAATTTTTTTACATATACCTACAATGTATTTACTTATTTCTTTGCAAATAAATATTCTATTCTATTCTATTCTATTATAATTATTTATTTTTATTGTTGTGACTTTTCAATTTAATAATTATTTATTTAATTATTAATTATTTAATCATTTTGTTATAATTAAGTTGAATAATTGTTAAAAGTAATTATTAAGATTTTTGAATCTAATTGATTCATGTATTTTTTTTATTTGATGTCTGTATAAAAAATAGTTCTTATGAAAGTTGTTCAGTTTTTTTTGTAGATTTAGTAGACGTATAGAAACATATAGATTCTATTAAAAACAGATTTGACCTCAAATACCCTTGAAAGCTTGTTCTAGGTCGACAAACAATAGCGTAGTTCTAGTTTCCTCCTGATATAAATAAACTTTTTTATTTGAAACTTTTTTCAATATAATGCACTCTTTTTGAGTTATAAGACTGTCTCAAGATAAAAAAAAACTCACCCGGTATATAGCCCAGTAAATAGAGGATCCAAAAAGTGGTTCAGCTTATATTAATTGCGCGAAAATGTTTTTTTTTCAAGGATCGTTTGGTATGGTGTGGGTATGTCAAATCTAAGTTTGCGACCTCGAAAGTGTGGGGGACAACTTTTGGTGGCCGAAAAACCTCGAAATTTTCGGACTTTTTCCAGTTTTTCGCTTATAACTCGAAAACAGTTCATATTTTGTAAATAGCCGTTCTATAATGAATTAAAGAGGACAAAATTTCGCGTCGATTAAAAAAAGAAATGCAAAATTGGTCCAGTAGTTCGATTTTTAATGGGGATCCAAAAACAACCCCGGGATCACTTTTTGAATATCCCAAAAACTCGCACTTTTTTCGATTTTTTCCCATTTTGACCATGAAGGAGCACGTTTTCGACAAAGATCACTCTATACATTTTTAAACTAGATTAAATTTTCTACAATTCAAACAAAGTTTCATCTTAATTGGATAAATGGTAATCTGTGCCGCAATGAGGTTGAAGTTTTGAAAAACTGCAATTTTTTGCAAAAAATCGCAATTTTTCCTTCATAAAATGAAAACCACTCATCCTAGAAACTTGATTTCTATCTCATTCTCTAGGAAATTTTGTTGACTTGAACGTTTACTTGAACCACTTTTTTGATAAAACTCTTAGATTTATAGATATCCAGCATTTTCCATGACGCTTCTGAGGACTCCGGACCATATCCTGTCATGGAAAATGCTGGATATCTATAAATCTAAGAGTTTTAACAAAAAAGTAGTCCAAGTAAACGTTCAAGTAAACAAAATTTCCTAGACAGATGACAATAGAAATGAAGTTTTTAGGATGAGTGGTTTTCATTTTATGAAGGAAAAACTGCGATTTTTGCAAAAAATTGAATTTTTTCAAAACTTCAACATCATTGCGGCACGGAGTTGCCGTTACCCAATTAAGGTGAAACTTTGTTTTTAATTGTGGCAAGATTTATTCTAGTTTAAAAATGTTCATGGTGGTCTTTGTCGAAAACGTGGTCAAAATAAGGAGCAAAATCGAAAAAGTGCGAGTTTTTGGGATATTCAAAAGTTGAATCTCGAGGCTGTTTTTTGGATTCCCATTAAAAATTGAACTTCTTCAGAACTTCAACATCATTGCCCCACGGATTACCATTACCCAATCGAAGACGAAACTTTGATCCTCATTGTGGCAAATTTATTCTAGTTTAATACGGTTCATTGGTAGTCTTTGTCGATGGAGTGGTCAAAATGGGGCAAAATCGAAAAAAGTTCTGGAAGTTTCAGGAGATTCAAAAGTGACCCCGTGGCTGTTTTTTGGAGTCCCATGAAGAATTGAGTTTTTTTTCAAGAGGTCAGCATGATGGGCCCACGGACTGCCAGTACCCAATTGGGGTGAAACTTTGCTTTAATTGTGGCAAATTTATCTCTGGTTTAGGGGTGTTCATGGTGGTCTTTGTCGAGAAAAGGGGAATCTAGATGGGGCAATATCGCAACCAGGAAATGCAATTTTGCGGGATATTCAAAAGTGACGCGCCGAGGCTGTTTTGTGAGAAGTCCCATGAATGGCGGGGCGACTAGAGCCGAGTGGAGACGATTGCTTTTGTCTTCAAACCGATCTTGCGGGACTGTGATCCTCTTTAATCATGACTGATGACGGGTTATTTACAAAGTGTCAACTATTTTCGAGTTATAAGCGAAAAACTGGAAAAGTCTGAAAAATTCGTGGTTTTTAGGCCCCAAAAGTTGTCCCCGCCCCTTGAGGTCGCAAACTTAGATTTGGCATACCATACCAAACGATCCTAGAAAAAATATTTTACCGCAAGTATTATAAGCTGGAACCCCTCTATTTACTGGGCTAATATAATTGTCTAATAAATCTGAAAAATATTTATTTGATTTTACCTTTATCGGTGCAACAGCCAAGTAGTCTAACGACGTTTTGATGAGGTTCAAGCATCTTCATTACCTGCAGCTCCTGTATCAGATCTGACCGTTCCTTTTCTGTAGCGTTTTCTTTGAGAGTTTTTACAGCAACCACCGTAGTTCCCGTGTGACCTAATTTTTGCAAAAAACAAACAATCAAATGATCATTTAATAAAAATATAATATTTATGAAAAAAATAAAACCGACTTCAAAAATTTAATGCAGCAAATAAATAATAAGAACTGAAAACAAATATAAATAATTATCTAATTTTAATTACAATTAAAACGACGAAATTTTTACATGAAATCACTTTTTGAAGTCGGTGCCAAACATATATTTTATGAATCGAACTCACGGAACTCTCAAGCTTATAGTTTGTTTGGCACCGACTTCAAACTACGTTTAGTTGTAACTAAATTAGATTATTATTTTATACCTTTTAGTGGATTTTATTTTATTTTTAAGCATATATTATTTTATTTGTTGCATTTAATTTTTTTGAAGTCGGTTTTATTTTTTTTATAAAAATATTTTTATTTTTCTTTTTTAGTGATGTTATTAATAGTGACTTAATATAATACCTTGCATGCATCTCGTAAGAGAAAGCGTCAGGCGAATGAATCAGAAAAATGATAATAAAATTCAATTCATAAATATAGAAATTCTCTCGAAACGTTTGCAGGTTTTAAATGAATGTTTTAAGATTTTTTTATAAAAGATTTTATTTATTATAATTTCGATTATTTGCTCATAAGAATTGGAGATTTACGTTATTTCGTCATTGATCATATCATTAGAACTTGACCAAATTAATATTGGACCACCTAAGGTACCCTCTTTCAAATATAAAAAGAATCATCGAAATCGGTCCACGTGGCAAAAGTTCTCGCTGAACATACATAAAATAAATAAATAAATAAATAGTTAAGTATCTTGACTATCTTGGAGCTATATTGACCCAAACGCAGAAAGAATCATTAAAATCGGTTCATAAACAAAGAAGTTATGCCTGAACAAACATAACAAAAAAGGTCCAATACCAATGAAAAATAAAAAGGGGACCAATCGGAAACTATACTGAAACCAATGGAAAAAAAGTCATTCAAATCGGTTCACAATTGGCAAAGATATCAGGTAACATACCCACAAAAAAAAAATCAGTCGAATTGATAACCACCTTCTTTTAAAGTCGGTTAATTATTTTAGTTTTGTAGCTTTTTTATTACATTTTTTATTTTATTTTTAAATTTAAAACATACTACGTTTAATGAAAACATTAAATATATGTACTTAACTAGATATTAAACTATATTTTCTCTTTTATAGGTATTATAAAAGAGCAGTAAATAAATCTGTCAACCTTAATCCTCATTTCACTGGAGACAATTCGGCCTTTCTACCAAGTATTTTTTCATTTTCTGATTTTTATCACTTAAATATTCACTTTATCATAAATAATTTTTTTAATACTAGCTGCGAAGCCCGCATTCAAATGAATATACTCATCTTCTAGTTAGAAATACATATATTTATTGTAAATAAAAAAATATTCAATTTTATATAATTTCTTGTCGTAATTACGTATTATTCCATTTAAATACCCAACTATTAAATTTAACTATTCCACTATTTTACTCAAATAACAATATTTTCATAATTTACTTATTGGTGCTTGGTTCAAATAGCGGCATCTTAACTATTAATATATCTAGAGTTGCTACAAAACTATTAGAATCCTTAAAATACGTATATCATTTATTCATATTGAACAGAGATCGATTTCGCCATAATTAACTTCACCATCTATTCATATCTATCAAATATAATTTCTTAACTATAAATATGTATATCGTTTTTTCAGTGTACTCATGAAAAAAGTAAAAAATTAACAAAAATAAAAATCTCACCTCCTAATAATAAACTCAACAATTAGGTTAAATCATTCTCTACTATACGTTCATTTTTAGAAAAAGTCCGTATTTATAATTGTAACGAGCAGTACCCGGCGTGCCTACGGCACGCCTGTCCGCTCGACCCTCCGGGCTGGTGGCCCTGGCGGGCAGCGTCTCGAGATGTGATTATTAGCTGTCCGTAATTATATGTTTTGAAAAAAATATTTTTTTGAATAATGAATATTGATCAAAGAAAGATGAAAAAATATCAGTAAATCCTTTATAAATACTTTATTAGAGCATGCAACCATTTCTCTCGAAGAAGAAATTAATTTATATACTAAAATTTAAATAATTTATATATTTGTCCACTAATATTTTTCGACTTTTTAATAATACATTTCAATATTTAAATTGTATCTAAAAAGTGTTCTAAATTAAATATTATATAATAATTTTAAAATTAATTTTTCTACTAAAATTTCAAATGAGCCGCGCAGTAATAAATTAAGAATTAATCTCATTATTCCATTAAATCATATCTCATTAAAACTTATATTATAAATTAAATATATAATATATATATATATTGTATTAAAAATTAATTTGTCTACTAAAATTTCAAGAATTTATATTTTTCTTAAATTCAAAAAAAAAAATATAATTTTCGCGGTATGAATTATTTCCAAAAATTAAATATATATTAATATATAATGTATTTAAAATTAATAAATTTGTCTACTAAAATTTCAAATGAGATCACCTGTAAATCAATATTCTAAGCTATATTAGAGGAATATATTAATATATAGAGATATTATTAAGATATAATATATAGAGAATAGATGCTTTATTTGAAAAATTTGACAATCTACCAACTGTCATTGAATATGAGCTGTCTTTTCTCCCACATTTCACCTGACAGCGCCACGGGTACTGTCTGACAAGGGCTTTTATATATAAGATTGCCATGGAGAGATTACTTATACCATATAAGTATATACTTATATCTATGCCATGTTAAACTCATATTACGAAAATAACCTACAGACATCCCTACTCCGAACATGTCAGATATCTTGGCATGGTCATTAACTCTATATTGACATGGAGTGACCGTAGTCTGATCTGTAAAGTATACGGTTCGTTGTATCCTCTCGAAAAATGGCCCACGCAACACCTGTCTGTCTGCGCCGTGGACTTGTTCTCGTATTATTATTACCCCACTTCTTGAATGGAGAGGTCGTCTACTATGGCCTCGACAGCGTTTCTCTCCACAGGTTATCAGTGGCACTTAATTCGTGCATAAGTTATTTACGACCTGGAGCCATATGGATGTTTCTGAGAAAGTAGTAATTATTAGGCTTCAGCTTTTTTTTTGGCTTTTCGGCCTTTCTAGCCATAAGCCTAATTACGATACTAATTATATTTTTAAATTTTCTCTCTACCCCGGGGGTCCCAGTTTTAGCTGGATGCCTCGAGTCGGATTCGAACTCGGGTCCCCTGGTTAGCTCGCTGTCACGCTACCGCCTAGCCTATCTGACCCCCCAGGCTTCCTAACACTATCTAAAGGTTAGATACCTGAGGTTTGTCCATAGGGTCCTTATATCGGGGTCTCCCTCCTACCTGGCGGAACTACTTACCCTGGTCCTTCAATAAGATCAAGAGCCCTGGTATGCCCGCGACATCAGACTGCATCCGATCGAGGTCATTTGAGATCACCTTCCACGACTGTGGAACTCAATGCCCTCTGCCCTAAAGAACAACCATCCTCTGCTGCCCGCTTTTTGCGTGGACTCACTGAAACTTAATCATGCTAATGCTATAGCCTCTAGCATATTTTATATTGTGTAATTTTATATTTTGTAATCTACATCATCATCATCATCATCATTGAGTATACAGTCCTAAGACTGGTTTGATGCAACAATCATTCGACTCTGTCCCCCGCCAGCTGTTTGACCTCTCTAAATGTCTGGCATCCCATATCCCCAATTATTTGGTTGAAATATTCTGTCTGGGTCTTCCCCTTCCCTTTTCTCTCCCCCCTCTCCAAGATATCCCTAAGCAGTCTCCCCATGTCTCAGTGTGTGCCCCATTGTTGCGCGCCAACCCTTGTTGGAGTTTGGTGCGAGTTGGGCGGCACCTATCCGGAAAGGTTAGCTCGGTAACGTGTCGGGGGATTCAGTTCTTCCGCCCACAGCTCGCGGTGTCGACAGTGGTTGTGTCCTACTGAAGAAGGTCTTAGGGGTAGTTGATCAAAAGACGGTTTCGGATTCACATGGTTTGTTAAGAGGTTCCGAGGCTTGTGCCTTGATTACATGTGTGCGAGCGACTGGTGGTCTGAACTCAACTGCCGAGGTTTTGCGAGGCAAGGACTGGGGTAGAGACTGGCGTTAGAGACTGGGGAAGGGGGTGTTCTTTTAATGGTTGTTCATGCAAGCTCGCATTTGCTTTCTAGGTTGTGGATAATGGTTTCTTCAGGCGCCTCACACGTGCTGCAAGCTAGCATATTTCAAGTTGCGAAATATTAGGCATTTGTAGAAGGGAGACTGCTCGACCAGCGATTTATCAATAATTAAAGGAAATTAAGATTTGGAAAAGTACCGTGAGAATATTAGGGGCTGGACCACAACACCATCATCTGACCTCTTCTCTTCTTCAGACTCTTCCACAAGGTTCTTCTTCTCCGATTCTTCCAAGAACTTCTTCATTTGTAATTTTATCCATCCATTTGATATTCATCATTCTTCTGTAGCACCACATTTCGAAAGCCTCTAATCTCTTTCTCTCCGCTTTTCCAATTGTCCAGGTTTCACACCCGTACATGGCTATGCTCCATACATATGTCTTCAATAGCAACTTCCTGTTTGCTAAGCTGATTGAGAGGAGCATAGTAGTTTTGTTTTTGAATTAAACCCCATTTTTGCTTGGGCAATTCTCGATTTAATTTCGTTTTCGCTCCTCCCATCCCATGTTATTTTACTTCCTAGGTAGCGGAATTCCTTATATTTTGTATTTCTATTTTGTATTTTATATTTTGTATTTTTTTATGTTTTGTTCTAATTTCTTGTATTTTTTGTATCTAATTTATATTTCATTTTTCTTTATATTGTTAATCTCTATATTTCGTCAGTTTCTTTATTTTTTGATTGTACACTATAAGGGTCTACTCTGACCTATGTACATATCATCATTAATAAATAAATAAAAAAATAAATAAATAAGTGGCATAAATAGAGAGTGGAGGGAGTTAGAATATACGACCCTTGTTGTGCGCGGCAGATTTTTTTCCTTAATATAAATATAATTATTCTTAAGGGTAATAGTTTTAGGCGGCTCACTTTGATGCTCAGAAATCCCCTTTTTGACATAGGAAAGCGGACTTTACAATTTGACTTCCCTTGACCTTCAATAAATGTGAAATGAGTTTATATTATATATATTTGGGTTAATAAATTAATGCTGTCAAATAGCTTTTAACACCACATGTCGATTGGAAATTCAAGCCTTATGTAAGGGAATTTTCCAAGTGACTAAATTTCTAAATGGGTGGGCTCAATATTTTTAAAGTAAAACACACTAATTACGAATTCAATAATAAGAATTTTTGAAAATTTCCACTCGACAAGCGAGCAGTTGAGTCAGCGCAGAGTTGGGCAGTAAGTTGAAGGTTGAATGGGCTTGTTGTTAATTGGAGTTGAGAGGCAATTTTTAAACACTCCAGCCTTCATCATGGAGAAATGTATTTTTATAATTAACTAATAAAAAAACCTATTCAAAATAATACCTATGTTCTTTTTAAAACATCTCCTACTTCAATTACCATCAAATCACCATCAAGATTAAAACAGGTTGAATCGCTGGCGCTACGTTACCAAGACCATTCTGCCGGGAAGATTCTTCGAGATAAATCTACAAATCGTCAACCTTTCACTGGTCAAGAAGGGTTGCAACCAAAAATCAAAATGTTGTCGTAACACCCTCGGATTACGTGAGGACTTAGAAGGATCAAGATACTTTTCTTTTTTTAATATTGTAAATATAAATTTGTGCATATCGTATTATTTTTTATTGCGTTTTTTCGACTACTAACCCCCTTAAAATAATCGTTACTTCGGGTGATTAGTTCCCTCGCTTCACCCGAACATCCAAACCAACCCTCGAGAATAATATTCGACTTTACTCCATAGCTGCATAAAGTACTATTATAGTTTAGGGTGATTGTGGTTTCACGAAAGTAAAAATTTCTCAATCCTAGTTTGTCCCACTTTTTGAAACCAACCCACTATTTCTTTCGATTTCTTTCTTACTTTCTTTCTTAAATTTTTCTTCACCAAATGCTCCCCGAGAGAGCACTTGATAAAAGTCAAGATTCCAACAAAAAAAAAACAACAACAGCAAACAAACAAAACGCACATATACAAAAACAAAGATCTGACAGATCAAATAGCCCATGCAAATTAGACTTTTCTGCTGGGCAATAAATATACACAAGCTGGGAATAATTTTAATCGACGTTAGGCATTCCAATTCTTATCTACTCTTATTAAACGAGCAAAAATTGTATATTTATTTATATATATATTTGTATCTTAGTTCTATTTTGAAAACAGCTCTACCGATTTTGATGAAACAAATTCTATGAACAAGTTGTTTTGAGGATGAGAAAGCGATCTGGCTAGGTTTGGACCTCGACAAATTTCATCTTAATTGATCTTTTCTTAATTAAATTAATTATTGATAGATGAAAATCTCAATAAAAAAGTTTGTTTACATTTTTTTCAATTATCTTTTATTTTTAATTGGTTTTTTAATTTTAAAACCCACTAATAGGTTATAGCAAATTTTAATATATTATATTAAAATTAGGAATTTTTTGTTTTTAATTAACAGGTGTCTAAATCATAACAAAACAGGTGTGTTTACAAATAAAGTGGTTGAAGTGGCTTTTTTTATATAACTTGGAAACAAATCTTATTTAATTTTATGTTTTTATTTCAGATCCTATACGATTATTTTTTTTCCTATTTATTTTTTTATAATGTTTATCAATTTTTGTGAGCTTAAAAACCACGAAAATCTTGTACTTTTCTTTAGACTTTCGCTTATAACTTGAAAATCATGAGTCATAGAATAAAATGTCACTATTATTAAAATGCAAGACCATAAAATTTTGAGTTAAATAACATAGTTATAAGTTAAAATCGGTTACGCCGTTTAGGCACAATTGATCGTCAAATTTAGGCAATTATTACCAACTTAATTAATAAAGTAAAGAGAGTGTAGTTTCACAATGAATGAAATAAATCTCAAAGAGGTTTATTCAGACTAATATATTTCGGGTTATTAGTCCATTATCAGGAATTTACAGATTAAAAACTGAGTTATTGAGTCTGTATTAACCTCTTTGAGTTTTATTTCATTTATTGTGAAACTACACTCCCTTTCTTTTTTAATTAATATCATGTTTCACCTAAAAACCACACCATTTTCCCTAAGTAACAAAAAATATCACCAACTTGGCGGAAAAGTAAATTATATAATACTTATTAGGTGGTTACATGAAACAACTCTTCAAATTTTTGCGGCGCTGACCCCCATAATACGGGCCCCGTTCCATCTCAATTGACCCACCAATATTTTTTCTTTTTAAATAAAATTATGCTAATTCACGGTAAATTTAATTTAAATATTTATTTTTATTATCATTTGGAACAATTTTTATATAAAAAATAGTTCTTTGCTTTTCACGATTTTTTTTTAAGAATCTGTGAATATGTGAAATAATCAAGTAGGTTTTGCCTTTTTCCAACAAAAGAAAGTTTGTTTTGTTTATTATTAATGAAAATCCACAAAGAGAAACAAAGAGGTTGTCCTCTGCTTGATGCAAATAAACATACACACATATATATCAGTTTATTAGTTCCTAGCGCTCCAGCAGTGACGAAGGAACACCAAGTTTTTAATATCCATATGATATTGACTCCATGAAAAACATTTATAATTGAAGAAAGACTGATGATGAAGACCAAGTCTTCGAAACTATAGTCTCAAACAAATAAATAATATATATACAGATATATCATCTTGATATATATGTGTGTATGTTTATTTGCATCAAGCAGAGGACAACCTCTTTGTTTCTCTTTGTGAATCAACAACTCTGCTACTCTCGGCAAAACAAAAACTTTTCAATTAATGAAAATGACTAGTGGAAAGGTTGTTGATGAAAAAATTCGCTCAATTATTATGAATTTATTTAAATAGAGAAAATCAAACGCGGAAATTGGCGATTTAGTTAATTTATCAAAGTTTACTGTCAGAAATATTATTCGAGTTTATAAAACAACGGGTACACTAGCTACAAAACCTCGGTATGCGTCGAAATCCAAAATATCAGATGCTAATAGACGGGCATTGAAGAAGATTATTAGAAAAAACAGGCGTTTGAACTATGGTGAATTATCTGTTCATTGGAGCGATGCTGTGGGGCAAAGTGTTTCAAGATCCACATGCCATAGAGAAGCCCTTAAGTTAGGTTTTAAAACTTAGAAGCTAATTTTATTGTAACTTATTCCAAATTTTTTTTTTTGTAATTTTACTATTTTTTTTAGGCGAAAGAAAAGCCACTCTTGACATTAAAGCAAAAGAAAAACCGCCTTAAATGGGCTAAAAGTCAAATTAATTGGACGAGGTATGAATGGAATAGTGTCCATTGGAGTGATGAGTGTCGTTTTGGAGTTTGTGTTGGGGACAATCGAAGCAGAGTTATTCGTCAGAAAAATGAAACTTTCAATTCAGATTGTTTAAAAAAGAAAGTAAAATTTCCTGCTTCAGTTATGGTATGGGGTTCAATGTCTGCTAGAGGTGTTGTAAAACTTCACTTCATTGATGGAATTGTAAACACCAATAAATATTTAGAGATTTTAAAAAAATCGTTACTTCCAACAATGTCAGATGCATTGCAGAATCATAATAATTTTGTGTTCCAACAAGACGGGGCGGCCTGCCATACATCAAGAAAATCTTTAAAATGGCTTTCTGATCATAATGTTCCACTTTTGGAGTGGGTGGCAAACAGTCCCGACTGGTCAACAATAGAAAATCTTTGGCGCACAATGAAAAAGCTATTACGAATACAACCAGCTAGAAACGTAGTCGAATTAAAACACAAACATTAAAATATTTGAGATACTTTCACTCTCAAGATGAGTGTCAAAACTTAATAAGTACGTTGCCCAAAATAATTCAAGCCGTAATTAAAAATAAAGGCAACGTCACACAGCGGCAAAGGTTCTGGATTTTGTATGTTTTCCTTGTTTTTAACAATTAAAAAATAATTTTAAGTTAAATGTTACAATAAAATGTTTTAGATTGTTTAAAATTTTGTTCCAAATGATATAACTATCCATTTTATAGTAATGTGCGCGCTTAAAATGGAGGATTGAAATTTATTTCAAGCTAGAATTGTAATTTCCTCTTTTAAATAAGCTCACACACTTTGTCCCCATTAATGAAGCGATTACCTTTTGTAAACGAAACCCCGGGATGAATCGAGTTAATCCTTGATTCTAATATGATATCTAAAGTTATATAATATATATATAGAGACCATTAATTAGATATTTTGAAACAACACCCACACACAAATCGATCTTTAATTAAAAAGAAAAACAGTTGAAATACTGCATGTTTATTTGTATTTTATATTAAAATATTATAATTGGCTTGCTCTCATGAATGTAATTAATTATAGAATAACAATGTTGAATTTAATTTTGCTACCAGGGAAATGACAACACGCTATTCCTAGTGCTTTATTCGATAAGCAATGATATCTAACCCAGAAAACAGACAATACAGACATCTAAGCTGGAGTAATCACATCAATATGATTATACAAAGGGTCAATAAATATGGTTTTCTGATGCGAACTTTTCGACATACGGTTTCTCTACCGATTTCAATAATTTTTACTTTACCATACAGGGTATGGTCAAGTATTGTAATCGTGCATGGAAAAAGTGTTTTTTTTCCTTCTTTTTTTTGAAATATCTCAAAAACGGCTTAAACTATTTTGATTAAAAAAATTAAGCAAAACCAGGGTATTTTGCTCTACAAAAAAGCTCTAATAAGTGAACATCGAAAAAATTATATTTTTTGAGATAATAATTGTTTTGTCAAAATGTCTGTTAGTCTGTGCGTTACCAATTTTTTTGTACGAGCTAACTCAAAAACTAGTGTGAATATCGAAACCAAATTTCACAGGTAGTTTTGGTCCATTGAGATTAAGAGCTGATTAGATTTTGGTGCATATCGACCAAAAATTAAGGGGGTGGAAGGGGGGGTGTTAAAAATTAAAAATCTAGTCCATTTGAGCAAACTCAACCAAATTTTGTATACATAATCAGTGTGACCCCAGAAGTTTACGAACCGATTTTAATGATTCCTTCTGCATTTGGATCAGTATAGCTCCAGGATAGTCAAGATACCTAAATATTTTTTATTTATTTATTTTATGTATGTTCAGCGAGAACTTTTTGCCACGTGGACCCAGATTTCGATGATTCTTTTTTATATTGGAAAGAACTACAAAAAAGCTCTAATAAGTGAACATCGAAAAAATTATATCTTTCGAGATAATAATTGTTTTGTCAAAATGTCTGTTAGTTTGTCTGTTAGTTAGTTAGTTTGTGCGTTACCAAATTTTTGTGGACGAGCTAGCTCAAAAACTAGTGTTAATATCAAAACCAAATTTCACACATAGTTTTGGTCCATTGAGATTAAGAGCTGATTAGATTTTGGTACATATCGATCCAAAATTAAGGGAGGCTGAGGGGCGGTTAAAAATTAAAAATCTAGGCCGTTTGAGCAAACCCCAGAAGTCTAAAAATGCAAAAAGTAACCGGCCAAAATGGTTGGGGGGGGGGGGGGTCAAAAAATGAAAATCTAGGCCCTTTTATTAAATTCACCCAAATTTTGTATACATAATCAGTGGGGCCCCAGGAGTCTAAAAAAGCAAAAACTAGCCCCCATTCCATATATGAATATAAAAATTTTTATTAAATATTAAATATAAGTGAGGGGCCAGGTTATATGATAAAGTCAAGTGGATGGCCACATCAGAACACGTCAGCTTATATTTGTTGAATTTTGTTATGAATAGAATCTAGCAATGATTTTTTTCTCTCATAACCCCCTAATGTTGCAAAAAATATTATTTTAAATCAAGAAATAAGTCCATAAAAATTCTAAATTAAAATTAATTGTAAACTTATGTGACTGGAATTGAAAAAAAAAAACTACCTTGAATCAAATTTTATGTGTTTGTACGTAAGCCATTATGTACTTTTTTCATTGCAATACATTATTCTGGGCCAAGACAACTTTACAAATAAAAAAATAAAATAATTGATTTATTTGTTCTCCGCTTAACGTAACATTTTGATATTGATCTACTTTCTTTTGTTAAAGAATAATTTAATGATTAAATACAATAACACACACACACACACAATAGAAGACACGATTAATTTACCTTGTATGCAAACACTTTATTATATTATGTCAAATGATTTGATCTTTGATACTTTTTATTCGCTCATTAAGATATATATATATAGAGAGAGAGATATAGAGATATACTAATTGAAAACATACCCTAAGACTAGCTAAAACAAACTTTTTCTATTTAGATCAAGCATATTAAAGTTCAAGAAAATTGATCAAATTTTAAGATAATTAAGGGGTTGCTTTAGGCAATGATTTAGCTGCGGAATAATAATCACAAATGGAGATAATAATGACACTTCTAAAAATAAAGTATTTAAAGTGAAATCAAATCTGCAAATTAAACTCTGAATAAAATATATACAGAAATGGGCATAATAGATCAAAGAATGTATTTTCGATACAAAATACATGAAAGAATGTATTTTAGATATAAAATACATGAAAAAATGTATTTTAGATATAAAATACATGAAAGAATGTATTTTCGATTGGAAATTACATCGGAGAATGTATTTTAGATACAAAATAAATCAAAGAGTGTATTTTCGCTACAAAAAACATCATAGAATGTATTTTCGAAAGAAAAATACATGAAAGAATGTATTTTCGATTGGAAATTACATCGGAGAATGTATTTTAGATACAAAATAAATCAAAGAGTGTATTTTCGCTACAAAAAACATCAAAGAATGTATTTTCGAAAGAAAATACATGAAAGAATGTATTTTCGATTGGAAATTACATCGGAGAATGTATTTTAGATACAAAATAAATCAAAGAATGTATTTTCGATTGGAAATTACATCGGAGAATGTATTTTAGATACAAAATAAATCAAAGAGTGTATTTTCGAAAGAAAAATACATGAAAGAATGTATTTTAGATATAAAATACATGAAAGAATGTATTTTAGATATAAAATACATGAAAGAATGTATTTTAGATATAAAATACATGAAAGAATGTATTTTAGATATAAAATACATGAAAGAATGTATTTTAGATACAAAATACATGAAAGAATGTATTTTAGATATAAAATACATGAAAGAATGTATTTTAGATACAAAATACATGAAAGAATGTATTTTCGATAGGAAATTACATCGGAGAATGTATTTTAAATACAAAATAAATCAAAGAGTGTGTTTTCGCTACAAAAACATCAAAGAATGTATTTTCGAAAGAAAAATACATGAAAGAATGTATTTTATTTTTGGTAGAAAATACACCGAAGCATGTATTTTCGCTACAAAATACATGAAAGAGTGTATTTTCGATACAAAATGCATCAAAGCATGTATTTTCGGTACAAAATAGATCAAAGCATTTATTTTTTGTACAAAATAAACCGAAGCATGTATTTTCGCTACAAAAAACATCAAAGCATGTATTTTCGGTACAAAATACACCGAAGCATGTATTTTCGATACAAAATGCATCAAAGCATGTATTTTTGGTACAAAATAAACCGAAGCATGTTTTTTTGGTACAGAATACCTGAAAACAAGTAAGTAATAGTTGTACAACTTTGTTTCCGCCTTTTATCCCACATTCGAGATTTTATTGTAAAAAACTGGTTATAGATTTACGATTCAAAATATTGCCCTTCGCTGGCCACTACTTTCTCCCATCTTTCGGACAGCTTAAAACTGATCATTGCAATAGATTATGGACCAAGCGTCCAAGACAACTTTACAAATAAAAAAATAAAATAATTGATTTATATATTCTCCGTTTAACGTTAATTTTGAAATATTAATGATCTACTTTCTTTTGTTAAAGAATAATTTAATGATTAAATACAATAGCACACGCACACAATAGAAGACAAGATTAATTTACCTTGTATGCAAAAACTCTATTATATTAGGTATGTGAAATGATTTGATCTGTGAGACTTTTTATTCGTGATATACTAATTGAAAACATACCCTAAGATTAACTAAAACAAACTTTTTCTATTTAGATCAAGCATATTAAAGTTCAAGAAAATTGATCAAATTTTAAGATAATTAAGGGGTTGCTTTAGGCAATGATTTAGCTGCGGAATAATAATCAGAAATGGAGATACTAATGACACAGCTAAAAATAAAATGAAATTTAATCTGCAAATCGAATTATAATTTGGGTTGGTGCATATAATTATTTCGTCTTTGTTTTTCTTTAAAAAATAATTTTTATAAAAAATAAAACCGACTTCAAAAAAATTAAATGCAACAAATAAAATAATATTAAAATAAAAATAAAATAAAATACACTAAAAGGTATAAAATAATTATCATCTTATTTAGTTACAACTAAACGACGAAATATTAACATGAAATTACTTTTTGAAGTCGGTGCCAAACATATGCATTTTATGAATCGCACTCGACGGAACTTACTTAGTACGTTTGGCGGGTAGGCTCGCTTATATAGTTTGTTTAGCACCGACTTCAAAAAGTGATTTCATGTTAATATTTCGTCGTTTAGTTGTAACTAAATTAGATAATAATTATTTTATACCTTTCAGTGTATTTTATAATATATTTTTGATTTCTTATTATTTAATTGTTCCATTTAATTTTTTGAAGTCGGTTTTATTTTTTTATAAAAATTATTTTTATTTTTCTTTTTTTAGTGATGTTATTAATAGTGAATTAATATAATACTTTGCATGCATCTCGTAAGACAAAGCGTCGGGCGATTAAATCAGAAAATGATAATAAAATTCAATTAATAAATATAGAAATTCTCTCGAAATGTTTGCGGGTTTTAAATGAATTTTTTAAGATTTTTTATAAAAGATTTTATTTATCATAAATTCGATTATTTGGTCATATGAATTGGAGATTTATGTTATTTCGTCATTGATCATATCTTTAGAACTTGACCAAATTAATATGGTACTACCCCTAAGGTACTCTCTTTCCAATAAAAAAAGAATAATTAAAATCGGTTCATAAACAAAGAAGTTATGCCTGAACAAACATTTCAAAAAAGGTCCAATATTACTGAAAAAAAACTGGACCAATCGGAAGCTAGACTGAATCCAATGCAAAAAAAATCATCAAAATCGGTCCAAAATTGGCGGAGATATCAGGTAACATAGACAAAAAACAAAAAACAAAAAAAAACAGTCGAATTGAGAACCCTCTCCTTTTTTGAAGTCGGTTAAAAAAGGAAAAGGGCGGAGTCAGTTCTACGATGATCCAGGGAGTCGAGAGTGTCATTAAGTTGAAAGATATAAAGTTTTTTTTTTATTTTGGAGAATGAACAAAATGGAAGGATTTCTCTCATTGCTCCAACATTCTCTTTAGTTCTAAATCTGTCCGCTTCACAATTGAAAGATGGCAGCACTGAATGGCAACGCCTATTGCTAGGCAACGATGCGAAGTCAGAAACATTGAAGTTGCATTCTCCAGGTTTTGACCACATCTCTGCGCTTTTTTCGCTTTTCCACTTCCATAGGATTTTAATTTCCAGATAAGTTTTTCATAATTTCTTTATACTATTTCTAGAAAATTCCTCTGAATTACTTCAAAGGAAAGTTTGGAGACTCCTCTCCAAAGATGCGAACCATATTCGAGACTTATCTTGATATTTTTGACCCCACCCCCCAAATTTTGGATCCATATAAAAATAATTACCCTGTTTTTATTATAAGTTCATTTTAAGCTAAATTGAATTTTTCTTGGTTTTTTTTTTAGTTTGAAAATTTTATCATTTTAATTTTTTTAACCCTTGGCTCCCCTTAATTTTTGGTTCGATTTCAACCAAAATTTTATCAGCTGTTAATTTCAATGCACCAAAACTATATGTGAAATTTCGTTTTGATATTTACACTAGTTTTTATGCTAAAGCTTACACAAAATTTGGTAACTTACGTACAAACAAACATTTTGACAAAACAGTTAATATCTAGTAAAATATAATTTTTTCGATGTTCACTTATTAGGGCTTTTTTGTAGACCAAAACGTCATGGTTTTGCTCAATTTGTTTTTATCAAAATAGTTTCAGTCGTTTTTGAGATATTTTGAAAAAAGCCACTTTTTTCATGCTCGATTAGATGAATATTAGGTTGTTTCAAAAGTTTTGTCCGTTTTAATGTCATGTGTTTTTGTAGCTCCATATCTCAATAAATATTTATTCTACTGTGTCGGGGTATATACTGATCGATAGAGAATTTTGTACATATACATTAATGCTGTTCATTTTTTACCAATTTCCATTTTTTCTCTCTTTTCAGGTTGTTATATAAATGATGTTAATCGATTTTCGGCAAATTTTTCTTTACGAGTTCAAATTGAACCAAAGCGCTGCCGAAACAGCCCGAAAAATTAACCCGGCATTTGGCAATGATAGTTTTAATGAACGCACTGTTCGACGTTGGTTTGCAAAATTTCGTTCCGGAGATTTTAGCCTCGAAGATGAGCCCCGAAGTGGTCGACTTAGAGTAATCCAGGACGAGGATTTGAGGACCCTGGAGAAGACTGACCCATCACAAACGGTGCGTGGGATGTCGGAAGAACTGGGCTTAGGCTCCCATGCGGTTTTTGATGTTTTAAAGCGTATTGGAAAGGTCAAAAAGCTCGAAAAGTGGGGGCCCCACGATTTGAACGATCGACACAAATTGTCACGTTTCGAAGTCTCTTATTTTTTTCTTTTTCGCGACCAAAACGTTCCTTTTTTTGATCGGATCGTCACGTGTGATGAAAAGTGGACCCTCTACGACAACAGGAGACGTTCAGAACAGTGGTTGGACACCGATGAGCCACCCAGGCATTTCCCAAATGCGAAAAACCAGCAAAAAAGACCATGGTTACTGTATGGTGGTCAGCGGCTGGTGTGATTCACTATAACTTTCTTCAACCTGGCCAAACCATCACAGCACCGTCCTATTATGAGGAAATATACGAAATGTACCGAAAATTGCGTCAACAGCAGCCGGCACTGGTCAACAGAAGAGGTCCGATCCTGCTCCAGGACAACGCCCGTCCGCACGTTTCCCAAATCACCGTCCGAAAATTAAACGAATTGGCCGTCGAATCTCTGCCTCACCCACCATACTCCCCAGACCTCTCGCCAACCGACTACCATCTTCTCAAGCACTTCGATAACTTTCTCACCGGTAGAACTTTCGCCAATCAGGACCAGGCAAAAACGGCCTTCGTCGACTTCATCAAATCCCGAGAACCCAATTTTTATGCCGACGGAATTAATAGACTTGCGTTACGTTGGCAAAAGTGAACTGATTAAAATGGCTCTTATTTCGATTAAATTGAATAAGTATTCACTGAGATATTACAGTTTAAAGTAGACTCATAAAAACGGACCCAACTTTTGAAAAAATCTAATACTTGGCCATACCCTGTATGGTAAACTAAAAAAAAACCTTTTTCTGTCTATTTGCATAAATTCTGTTGGCACGTTTTTTTAATGACATTTCCTTTTTGGATCAATTGTTTTCAAAATTAAAACCTAGGTCTATAAATATTATTCAATTACCTGAGACCCCAGTTTATTTACCTGAGAGTCTTCATAACAAGAACCAGCATTTTTCAAATTTCCAATACATAAAATATATTTTAAAATACTTGAAAACATGTATTTTTTAAATACAAAATAAACTATATATTGGAACATGAAAACTTTCGTTACAAATTTCAAAATACCAATGTATCGAAAATACAATTTTTAAATACATGTATTTTCGATACTGTCCATCTCTGACTAGTCGATTTTTAAATAATTTGATATCGAGAATGTTATAATAGAGAATTGTGAAAAGAATATATGGTATATGGATTACGAACCGTCAATATCTTGAGCCTCGCAACGGTAAACTTGTCCGAAACAGCCTTCGCCAACAATGTTGAACACTTTGAGCCGATGACGAGGGTATTCCCATTTGTCAGCAGGGGGCTTCAAACAACCATCCGAGAGATTGGTCTGCAAAAAAGAACATCAAATCATTTTAGTTTGGTAAATATATAATAAATTAGGCAATTTCGATGCAGGTCTGGACTCGTAATAGCCTCCCCTCAGACCCTGGATACCACAGGCTAAAAGATCTATTTTATTTTTAATAGATAAATTATTAAGGTGTTATTCTTAGTCGAAAACTCCATACAATTTAAACTTAGAAGTCTACACTACGGTAAAAAAAATTGAGCCACCAATAAAACCTTTATTAATTAGCAAATTATTTTTAAAATTGTTACAAATAACCATATATAATTTGTTCCATTTACTCTTAAACTAACATATTCAATAAATATTGTTGATAATTTTTGAATTTTATACAAAAAAAATTAAATAAAATTAAATTAAAAGATACAATTACAAATTATCATACTTTTTCAATATCACTTTAATTTAAATAAAATGTTAATAAAAGATCAAATTCCATTTGAAATATCAATAAAATGAATAATTTTAAATTAAGCATCATTGATAGAAAGATATAAAACATACAAAATGAATAATTCTGAAGTTCAAGCAGTTCAAATTGTGTACCTAATTATTAATTAAGGGCTAAGTCAACAACAAGTGGCAAGTACTCTTGCAATAAGCAATAATTCCAATAATCTATGTTTTCTTGTAAAAAAATTAAAAATGATTTAACATTTAATAAAGTATTTATTGGTCCCTCAATTTTTTTGCACGTCGGTGTACAATTTGAGCAGGGGTGTCCAACCTTTTGACTTACACGGGGAAACTTCGAAGAAAATACAAATGTCTCCGGCCTCAAGTAAAATTTACTAATTCCATTGATATCTCTCTTAATCAAAAAATATAGTTAATAATATAGAATAACTAGTTGCCAGGCCCGTCTTCGGCGGCCCTCTTGCTAGCCAGGGGACACGCCCCAACCCACGAACTCCACTCCCCCAAGACCCACCCCCGCACCATGCCCTCCTCCCCAACACTCCATCCTGCACCCCACCCACCTCGGGCCTCCACCCCCGTACCACCCCACTACGCCACTGGACCCTCACCTGAACCCCCTACTCCACAAACCCTGCACCCCCATACTCCGCCTTACTCCATCACTCCGCCATTCCACCCCGCGCACCCTATGCCATAACCCACCCCCACTCTACCCCCGCACCCACCACCGCATCATCACTCCACCTCCGCACCCAGTTTTTGCATTTCTAGCCTTCTAGTGACTCACAGATTATGTATACAAATACAAAATTTGGTTGAGTTTGGTCCAAGAGCAAGAATTTACATATTTTTCACCCTCCCCCCTTTTTAGGTGGTTTTTTGGGGGGAATTTTTTTAAACAAAATATGTAAGAAATCACATTCCTTACAACTTTGCTCATTATAAAATTTGTCCTAAAATTAATAGTTTTCAATGTCTGATTGCATTCCCATACATTCAATCAGAAAGTTTGCAGTTAAAATAATTAAATCTAATAAAAAAAGATTAAAAATATATCAAAATTGTGATTATTTCTTCGGAAATTTTAAAATATTTTTTAAAATTGAAAATTGAAAATCTGCTTTTTATTCTTCGAAAACTTTTGAGGAGATTTTCTGATTTCTTATTATTTTAGATAAAAAAAAATTATCAGATAAGATATCTTTTCCAATAACATAAAAATTTCGGTGTTTTAAGGAAGTTTATAATTTTAGATCAAGCCGGATTCATTGTTGTGATGGGCCGCGGGTTGGGCAGCCCTGTATTTGGGTATACTATATATATTTGTCTAGATTAATTTGTAACAACGCTTAGAGAAATTTATCTAAAAAAATTACCGTCTTGCCTACAATCGAACCGACGAACTCTTGAACTAAAGGCCTTAGCTCTAGCCATTACACCATTGAAACATTAATAATTATATCTTGATTTCTGTTACTAAAACTATATATTTTTGATTTAGACTGTGTCGAGATAATATTGTATTCATTTGAACTCGAATGAAAATGAAAAAAACACCAATAGATTTTTAAATTAAGAAACATTAAATATATATTAATTAACGAGACAAATTTGAAAAATAATTGTCAGCTAGGATTTTAAACTGATGGCTCCAATCGATTTTCATTAACCAGGCAAATTTGATATATAATTGTAATTTTGAAATGAAAGACTCCAATTCATTTTAAATTAAGAAACATTAAATATATTTATTTCATTATTCGTGTCCATGATTAATAATTAAAGGAATCGTAGGGAGTTGGACAAGACTTTAAATTAAATTAAATACAAGTTTTGTATAAATATGCCATACGTTTCGTTGCTGTTTTGCAACTTCTTCAGTGGCTCATTTATTAAACTTATTTGTCAGGATTTTTTACTACGAGAAAAAAACATTTCAAACAATATTCTTTTTTCTATCACAATTCATTCAATTCATCAACCAACATAAAATATAAACTCTTTAAACAAATTAATTGTTTTTTGTCAAAAAACTAAAAGAATCAAATTGAACAAAGAATTTTTTTTTAATCAAAAACTTGTATTTAATTTAATTTAAAGTCTTGTCCAACTCCCTACGATTCCTTTAATTAAATATATTTTATTTTTTGTAATTAATTAAATTAATTGAACCGCGTAAATTTGAATAATTTCCATGATTCAGCTTGCGAATTTTTTGCAATTCATAAATCATTTCATTATTACTTTATCCAATGCGAAGCATGGGAGAAAGTATTGCAATCGGTCGCGCGGCAAGCGCGACTTCAAAGGGTCCTCAGGTAAAGACTACGGAACCCATGGACTCAATTAAGGTCACAAATTGTAGTATTCAATTAGGTTGAATTTTAGCACGTGACGGTTTTGCCAAAAATTATCTAGGAATCTCGTCGAGAGGCCAAAAAGTGCCGATTTTTTATTGAAGTCCGTGCGGACGGATGTATGTATGTGTGTTATCGTTTTTTTGGTCCACGAATTTTTCCACACCGTTGCACCGATTGAATTGAAATTGAAAACCTACCGGTATTTTAACAAAATGAAGCGCTGATTAGTTTTTGGTACATATCGGCCCACAAACATTAGTACTTTATTTCAGTACTTTTTTAGTTTTTTCTAAATATCTTGAAAATGACTTAACCAATTTTGATGAAATTTAATATCCTAATTAAGTACCTTGGGGACCACAAAAAAGGTTAAATAAAGTTTTTAGTAAAATTATATTTTAAAGTACTTTACTCTAGAGTAAGATGGTACTTTTTTTAATTTTTTTAATTCTTTAAAATTTATTCATTTGAAAGTTTTAATATAGCCTACTTAGCCTTGCTTAAGTAAGAATGGATAGGCTTCTCCTCTGTGAAATGCTAAAAATTTGGGAGGGATTTCTATGAGTAACCATAGCAACTGCGTTGTTTTCTTATCCGTTACCTTTGCTGAAGACAGAGAAATCGATTTTAAACCAAAAATAGCGATTGATTCTCATCTAGTACTTGAGGAATAATCATTCTATATTGGATTTTTGACGTTTCGGTTTTTATTAGTAACCATTGCTGAAGACATAGAGAAATCGACTTTAAACCAAAAAATAGCGATTGATTCTCATCTAGTACTTGAGGAATAATCATTCTATATTGGATTTTTGACGTTTCGGTTTTTATTAGTAACCATTGCTGAAGACATAGAGAAATCGACTTTAAACCAAAAATAGCGATTGATTCTCATCTAGTACTTGAGGAATAATCATTCTATATTGGATTTTTGACATTTCGGTTTTTATTGGTAACCATTGCTGAAGACATGGAGGAATCGACTTAAAATCAAAAATAGCCATCGATTCTCATCTAATACTTGAGGAATAACCATTCTATATTGGATTTTTGGCGTTTCGGTTTTTATTGGTAACCATTGCTGAAGACATGGAGGAATCGACTTTAAACCAAAAATAGCGATTGATTCTCATCTAATACTTGAGGAATAACCATTCTATATTGGATTTTTGACATTTCGGTTTTTATTGGTAACCATTGCTGAAGACATGGAGGAATCGACTTAAAATAAAAAATAGACATCGATTCTCATCTAATACTTGAGGAATAACAATTCTACATTAGGTTTTTGACGTTTCGATTATTATTGGTAACCATTGCTGAAGACATGGAGGAATCGACATAAAATCAAAAATAACGATCGATTCTTATCTAATACTAGAGGAATAACCTTATTGCATTCCATTTTTGATGTTTTGACCATTAATGGCAACCTCTATTGAAAACGTGGAAGAATCGACTTAAAATCAAAAAGACTAAATTCTTTTTTTGGTAAACAACTCAAGTTTGAGTTGTTTGCCATAAAAGAATTTAGTCTTTTTGATTTTAAGTCGATTCTTCACGTTTTCAATAGAGGTTGCCATTAATGGTCAAAACATCAAAAATTGAATGCAATAAGGTTATTCCTCTAGTATTAGATGAGAATCGATCGTTATTTTTGATTTTAAGTCGATTCCTCCATGTCTTCAGCAATGGTTACCAATAATAATCGAAACGTCAAAAACCTAATGTAGAATTGTTATTCCTCAAGTATTAGATGAGAATCGATGGCTATTTTTGATTTTAAGTCGATTCCTCTATAGTCTTCAGCAATGGTTACAATAATAACCGAAATGTCAAAAATCAATGTGGAATGGTTATTCCTCGACTCTTAAATGAGAATTATTTTTGAATTAATGTCAATATGAACTACAAATTGCAAGTGATATCTGATTAATAATAAAGGAACAAACATATTAATATTTCAAATGAATTTGGATAAAGTTTAGCAACGATCCGTTGCAGTTTATTTGTCGAAACTTGCAATCTTACACTTGAATTTAAAGTCTTGGCCGGCTCCCTACAGTTTATTTTAATTAAATATATTGTGTTTCTTGTAATGTCATTAAATTAATTGAACCGCGTAAATTTGAATAATTTCCTTGATTCAGCTTGCGAATTTTTTGCAGTTCATAAATCATTTCATTATTACTTTATCCAATGCGAAGCATGGGAGAAAGTATTGCAATCGGTCGCGGGGCAAGCGCGGCTTCAAGGGTCCCCAGGTAAAGACTACGGAACCCATGGACTCAATTAAAGTCACAAATTGCAAGTATTCAATTGAGAGTTGAAAATTTTAGCACGTGACGGTTTTGCCAAAAATTACCATGGGGTCTCGTCGAGAGGCCAAAAAGTGCGATTTTTTCAAGTGCGTGCGGATGGATGGATGTATGTATGTTATCGTTTTTTTGGCCCACGATTTTTCCACACCGTTGCACCGATTGAAATGAAATTGAAAACCTACCATTAGTTTAACAAAATGAAGCGCTGATTAGTTTTTGGTACATATCGGCCCACAAACATTAGTACTTTATTTCAGTACTTTTTTAGTTTTTTCTAAATATCTTGAAAATGACTTAACCAATTTTGATGAAATTTAATATCTAATTAAGTACCTTGGGGACCACAAAAAAGGTTAAATAAAGTTTTAGTAAAATTATATTTTAAAGTACTTTACTCAAGAACATATTAATATTTCAAATGAATTTGGATAAAGTTTAGCAACGATCCGTTGCAGTTTATTTTGTTTTGAAAAGGAAAATGAAATTTAAATTTAAATATATTCATAAACCTTACCCCCCCCCACGCCACTCAAAAATTCAACTTTTGTTTAAAAAAATTCCACCCAAAAACCACCCAAAAAAGGGGGAAGGAGAAAAAATATAAATTCTTGCCCTGGAGCAAACTCAACCAAATTTTGTATACATAATCTGTGGGCCTCTAGAGAGCTAGAAATGCAAAAAAAAGGGAAGTCAAAAAATGAAAATTCTTGACTTTTGGCAAGGGGCGGGGGTCAAAAAAATTCTAGCCCTTTTGACCAAACTCAATCAAATTTTGTATACATATTCTGTGGATCCCCAGAAGGCTAGAAATGCAAAAACTAACCAAATTTTGTATATATAGTTTGGTCGAAAGGGCTAGAATTTTCATTTTTGACCCTCCCTCCATTTTGGGTGGTTAGTTTTTGCATTTCTAGCCTTTTTGGGGTCCACAGAATATGTATACAAAATTTGGTTGATTTTGGTCGAAAGGGCTAGAATTTTCATTTTTGACCTTCTCCTCATTTTGGGTGATTAGTTTTTGCATTTCTAGTCTTTTTGGGGCCCACAGAATATGTATACAAAATTTGCTTGAGTTGTTTACCAAAAAAGAATTTAGTCTTTTTGATTTTAAGTTTTCAGTAGAGGTTGCCATTAATAGTCAAAACATCAAAAATGGAATGCAATAAGTTTATTCCTATAGTATTAGATAAGAATTGATCGTTATTTTTGATTTTAAGTCCGATTCCTCCATGTCTTCAGCAATGGTTACCAATAATAATCGAAGCGTCAAAAATCCAATGTAGAATGGTTATTTCTCGACTATTAAATGAGAATCGATCATTATTTTTGAATTAAAGTCAACATGAACTGCAAATTGCAAGTGATATCTGATTAATAATAAAGGAATAAACATATTATTTTTTTATTGTTAAAGGATAAATAATTAATATATCCAGTACACACCAAGCCAGCAAAACATATTAATATTTCAAATGAATTTGGATAAAGTTTAGCAACGATCCGTTGCAGTTTATTTTATCTGATAATGTTTAAAATACATTAAAAAATATAAATATTTTATGTTCTTTTCAAAAATATATTCAGTTTCTTTCTAGTTAAATTTTTTTTCATTTTTTATAAACCTCTTCAAAATGTGGTAGATCTTTATGCCCCACCCTGTACTTTTTAAAATCAGTATTATTCAAGAGGGTTCAAGAGCCGCACGAGATAGACTGAAGAGCCGCATGCGGCTCGCGAGCCACGTTATGGCCACCTCTGAACTAGACAATGAAGAGAAAGTCAATTTCCTGCCATCTCAAATTGGCAAGGTCCTGACCTGGTCAGCGTTTGTTTTACCATATACTAGAAAACACTCACTGACTTAGGCCCGGTTGTATGTCGCAAAGTAAATGTTTTTACCACTAACCAAGGTAGATGGTAAATGGAGCCACTGGGATGACCAATCAGATGACAGCCACTGAATGTGCCTGATTGGCCACTGAATGTGCCTGTCATCTGATTGGCCATCCCAGTGGCTCCATTTACCATCTACCTTGGTTAGTGGTAAAAAAGCATTTACTTTGCTACATACAACCGGGCCTTACTCGCCTTTTCTTTTAACTCGCATGAATTTGAATTAAATAATTAATGTTGTTAGGCTCTCTTGTGCCGAGTGCTGTGTGGCGCTTTGATGCCGCGCCCCCCATCAAGTCGATGGGGTCCTAACAATCTTGCGTATGCAGAGTTGTAGGTTGCGTGTTCATATAGGGTGTGTGCAGGGAGGGGCTGCTGGATGGCGGTGGCTCACCCCAGATTCGAATGTTCGAATCCCATTCCTTCTCCAGTCGAATCGAGTCGCTTTAAATATAGCATGGGTGAATATATTTCACTCATGCAAAAGCGACTCAACGATCCGACTGAGTCATCTAGCGGCCGTGTCTCAAGGCTCGTCGCTATGAGCGAGAGCGGGCCGCTACAATTAAAATATTATTTTTTTAAGGTACCAAGTTCCAAAAGAGATCACAAATGGGTTTGTTTGAGTACCTGTGCGGTGTTGGGGTCTCCACTGTCCCATCCCTCGTAGCGATTACCTTGTGCCCTAGGTCCTCTCCAGGACCCAAGAACAGCAGCCATAGGCTCACCAAGAATAATATCATTCGGGCCGGGCATTCCTCCGCCACTATCTTTACGCTAAAAAACAAAACACATTCACATTTATTAATACTTGAACCTGGAAAATATATATATTTATATATCTAGTATACCGGGTGAGTTTTTTTATCTTGAGACAGTTCTATAACTCAAAAACAGTGCATTATATGAAAAAAGTTTCAAATAAAAGTTCATTTATTTTAGGGGGAAACTAGACTACCCTATTGTTTGTTGACCTAGAATAAGCTGTTGTGAATCGACAGAGCATAATATTTGAATAGATATAATACTTTATTTCTAAATTAATATGCTGTATTTTAATAGTTAAATTACTGAGAGAGTAATTAAATCAAACTAGGTCGCGCTGACGTCACAATTTAATAAAATAATATTGTTTTCTTAAAGTATTAAAAAGACATTTCTAAAGCTCGTGATTTCAATAAAATATCGTATTTTATATGTATAATCATTTTATTAAATAAGCTGACGTGTTCTGATGTGGCCATCCACTTGACTTTACCATACAACCTTGCCCCTCACTTATATTTAATATTTAATAAAATTATTTATAATCATGTAGGGGTGGGGGGTTAGTTTTTGCATTTTTAGACCTCTGGAGTCCCACTGATTATGTATACAAAATTTGGTTGAGTTTGATATAAGGGCCTAGATTTTCATTTTTGACCCCCCCCCCATTTTGGGTGATGAATTTTTGAATTTTTTTAGGCTTTTGGGGGTCCACTGATTATGTATACAAAATTTAGTTGAGTTTGGTACAAGAGACTAGAGTTTATTTTTTGAATCTACCCCTCCCCCCATTTTGGGCAGTTAATTTTTGCATTTTTAGACTTCTGGGGTCCACTGATTATGTATACAAAATTTGGTTGAGTTTGGTACAAGAGACAAGATTCTCATTTTTTGACCCCCCCCCCCCATATAGATAGTTCTTTTATTAGTTTTTTATTTAGGTGACCTTATAATTTTGAAAATCGAAGGTAAAATGATATATATTTTAGTATAGGACCATATGGAAATCTCAATGTTTTGAAAGATCCAAGATGGCGGACTGTGAGTCAGCGATGACGTAGGCAGGCGACACTTTTCTAGCCATATGCTCTCTCCCTATCTCCCTGGTTTATCGCAAAGATACACACGAAGAAATAACAAACAAAAAAATTAAGCTAATTCACTATATACATACAGGATCTCTCTTTCTACCCGAATAAAAAATTGATTGAGCATTTATTAATGGAAATTTGTATCATAAATCTTGATCAGTAACTTTTTGGTGGCTTAATTATACTTACTTACTTTGTTTATTTTTTAGCAAGTTGCTGTTGGAAGACAAATTAATAATAAACTTAATATAGGCCTAAGATAAATTTACTTAGGATTAAATTAATTTTGTTATCAAGATCTTACAAAGTTGAAGGTCATTAGGCATCAAAAAGAAATCAAATTTAATTTTAAACATAAACAACATGAAAGTATTGAATCGGCATTATTATTGTGGCATATAACAAAATGTTGCTCTTTTTACTTTACCATACAGGGTATGGTCAAGTATTAGTAAGCGTGCATGAAAAAAGTGGTTTTTTTCATTCTTTTTTTTCGAAATATCTCAAAAACGGCTTAAAACTATTTTGATTAAAAAAATTGAGCGAAACCATGGCATTTCGGTCTACAAAAAAGCCCTTATAAGTGAACATCGAAAAAATTATATTTTTCGAGATATTATTTGTTTTGTCAAAATGCCTGTTAGTCTGGTTGTCTGGTTGCCTGGTTGTCCGGTTGTCCGGTTGTCTGGTTGTCCGTTAGTCTGTGCGTTACAAACTTTTCGTGGACGAGCTAGCTCAAAAACTAGATCAAGGCTCAAAATGGGTCGGGTCAAAAAATGAAAATCTAGTCTCTTGTACCAAACTCAACCAAATTTTGTATACATAATCAGTGGGACCCCAGAAGTCTAAAAAATGCAAAAATTAACCACCCAAAATGGGGGTGGGGTCAAAAAATGAAAATCTAGGCCCTTATACCAAACTCAACCAAATTTTGTATACATAATCAGTGTGACACCAGAAGACTAAAAATGCAAAAACTAACCCCCTCCCCTACATGATTATAAATAATTTTATTAAATATTTAATATAAGTGAGAGGCCAGGTTGTATGGTAAAGTCAAGTGGATGGCCACATCAGAACACGTCAGCTTATTTTTAACTATACATACCTATTTAGTAGTCTTATACCCAACAATACTTAAATTAGATTGAAACTTAAAATGCTTTAAACCGACGTCATGAGCTTTAAAAGTAAATAAGCTGACGTGTGTTGATGTGGCCATCCACTTGACTTTACCATACAACCTTGCCCCTCACTTATATTTAATATTTAATAAAATTATTTATAATCATGTAAGGGGGGGGGGGTTAGTTTTTGCATTTTTAGACTCCTGGGACCCACTGATTATGTATACAAAATTTGGCTGAGTTTGGTAAATGGCCAAGATTTTCATTTTTTGACCCTCCGCCCCCCCATTTCTGGCGGTTAGTTTTTGCATTTTTTGACTTCTGGGGACCCACTGATTATGTATACAAAATTTGGTTGAGTTTGCTCAAACGGCCTAGATTTTTAATTTTTACCCCCCCCCTTCGACCCCCCTTAATTTTTGGTCGATATGCACCAAAATCCAATCAGCTCTTAATCTCAATGGACCAAAACTACGTGTGAAATTTGGTTTCGATATTCACACTAGTTTTTGAGCTAGCTCGTCCACAATTTTGGTAACGCACAGACTAACTAACTAACAGACATTTTGACAAAACAATTATTATCTCGAAAAATATAATTTTTTCGATGTTCACTTATTAGAGCTTTTTTGTAGACCGAAATGCCATGGTTTCGCTCAATTTTTTTAATCGAAATAGTTTCAGCCGTTTTTTAGATATTTTGAAAAAAAGAAGGAAAAAACCATTTTTTTCATGCACGATTACAATACTTGTCCATACCCTGTATGGTAAAGCAAAATTAATAATATTTTGTATTTGCTTAGAATATTATTAAATCTCCTCTTTTATTAATTATTATCAGAATTATGGAATAAATCTGATTTAAACTAAATTTTAAAATCGCTAAACTATACCAATATAATAGAGAGAAATAGATACTAATAATTTTAACATTGAATTATAATTCCAGAAATAGTCAGATCTCTAAATAGAAATTCAATTAACTCTCTGTCTAAATCATCGCCTGTTCCCTTGTCTAAAAACTATCCTAATATGTAGTTTCATTATAATTGTTAAGGATGTATCGATTTACAAACTTAAAATCTTAATAAAGTTTCAAACAATTCTAATTTTAGAAGCAGCAAAACTTAATAAGTAAAATTAAAATAAACTGATGTGGGCATACACATAACTTTACCATACACCTGGCCACTTTCTTATATTTAATATTGAATTAAAATAACTTATAATTATTTATGAAAGAACCCACCCCCCCTCTCTTAATTTTGAGACCATTAGCAATTAATAATATCTCCTTTTTAATTTACCATACAGGGTATGGTCAAGTATTGTAATCGTGCATGAAAAAAGTGGTTTTTTTCTTTCTTTTTTTCAAAATATCTCAAAAACGGCTCAAACTATTTCGATTAAAAAAATTGAGCAAAACCATGGCATTTCACTCTACAAAAAAGTCCCAATAAGTGAACATCGAAAAAATTATATTTTTCGCGATAATAATTTTTTTGTCAAAATGTCTGTCAGTGAGTTAGTCTGTGCGTTACCAAATTTTGTGGACGGACTAGCTCAAAAACTAGTGTGAATATCGAAACAAGATTTCACACGTAGTTTTGGTCCATTGAGATTAAGAGCTGATTATATTTTGGTGCATATCGACACAGAAAAAATATTTTCGTTATTATAGGTTCATTTTATAGTATACTTCATTTTTCTTGTTTCATTAGTTCCAAAATCTTATAATTTTAATTTTTAAACCCCCCCCCCCTCCTTCCCTTGCTTCTCGGTCACTATGCACCAAAATCTAATCAGCTTTTAATCTCAGTGGACCAAAACTACACGTGAAATTTAGTTTTGAAATTTACACTAGTTTTTGAGCTAGCTCGCTCACAAAAATTTGATAACGTACTAACAAAAGAGTTATTATCACGAAATATATAATTTTTTCCCTGTTCACAATATTAGAGCTTTTTTGTAGAACAAAACGCCATGGTTTTGCTCAATTTTTTTTTAATCAAAATAGTTTGAGCCGATTTTTGAGATATTTCGAAAAAACGAAACAAAAAAACTTATGTGGCCAACCACATGAATTTACCATACACCCTGAGCCTTCTCTTTATATTATGAGGTTCAACGCCTCCCCCTTTTGGGTGGTTAGTTTTTGCATTTTTAGTCTTCTGTGGACCCATTAATTATGTATACAAAATTTCGTTGAATTTGTTCAAAGGGCCTTGATTCTTATTTTTTGATCCCTCTCTTCCAATTTGGGCCTCAGAAAAAAATATTTTCGTTATAGGTTCATTTTATAGTATACTTCATTTTTCTTGTTTCAATAGTTCGAAAATCTTATAATTTTAATTTTAACCCCCCCCCCTCCTTCCCTTAATTTTGGGTCAATATGCATCAAAATCTAATCAGCTCTTAATCTCACTAGACCAAAACTACACGTGAAATTTTGTTTTGATATTCACACTAGTTTTTGAGCTAGTTCGTCCTCAAAAATTTGGTAACACACTAACGTACTAACAGACAGACATTTTGACATAACAGTTATTATCTCGAAAAATATAATTCTTTCGATGTTCACTTATTAGGGCTTTTTTGTAGACCGAAATGCCATGGTTTCGTCCAATTTTTTTAATCAAACTAGTTTAAGCAGTTTTTGAGATATTTCAAAAAAAAGAAGCAAAAAAAACACTTATTTCATTCACGATTAGAATACTTGACCATACCCTGTATGGTAAAGTTAAAATATAGAGAGATGAATAACATCTGTCATAAATCACTCGAAAATAATTTACCCTCAAATAGTTGAGCTAGAATCATTGAAAAAAAAACACAAAAAACTAACCATCTCTCTTTAGTAATGTTGTTTAAATGAAATCATGAGGAAGTAAACCGAACGATTGATTGATTGATTGATTGATAAATAATTCAATGTATATTTCATTTTTAAGAGAAATGTATTTTTCATATATTTTCTGTTTCTATTATATTTTTCAATTCAACCGATTTCTCGATTTGATTTCGCTCTGCTAGTGACGTATTATGTGAGGGTGTTGAGTTTTATTCAATTTTATGATTTTCGTATGTCTATAGGAAACATTTGAGAGATTCAATGGCAAAATAAAAACATGAAGAAGTAAAAAAAAAATGCCCTAATTGCATCCATACCATATCTTCCTTGGTGCTTTTAGGCCTTGGATTACAGAGTCGATTGCGGAAAGCCCAGGCTAGGCCTCCGGCTACAAGGAACAGCATGGTCACACTGGTCACTGTGGGCAGGGTCAGCCAGAGAGGGTCCACGGCAGCCGCTCGGATTCCATCATCTTTTGTAGAAGCTAATCAACAAATAATAACATTAGTACACTGAAAAAACAATTTTTTTATAGTCAATATACTATATTGATAGAGTTGATCATTTTTAATAAGCTCTTATTTATTCCAAATATATTTTATTAATAATCAAGATATATAGAAATCATTCCAAATATGACCAAATTTTTAAGTATTTAATCCAAATATATTATACAGAGGGGTCCAAAAAATGTATCCACTGTTTAAAAGTCCTTAACTTGCAAAATAATTGACAGAGTTGTCTCATTTTTGGTAGTGTAATAGTTTGTAGTTCCGGCAATCGCCACACAAGCGTTGTATTGCGTTGTTTTGTTTTGTCAGATGACAGTCGCCAGATAGTCAGTGTTTTGTTCTTAGTTGCGCCTAGTTACTCGAGTAAAGATGGCTGGCGCAAAGCTTACATTCTTTTTTTTATGATAATGATGAGAGAAGGAGTTACACCAAAAAGGTGCAGCCCCTAAAGCCTGGGTTGGCTCCTCCATCGTGAAAAGAAGAAGCAAATAATTTTATGGGTTGGGCGGGGGTCGAAGGTATCTGTGGATACGGGTCTTAAATAGCTGAAGGTTATAAGTCGCGGAAAAGATGGTGGCAGGGAGCGAGTTCCAGTCTCTGGAGGTCATAGGGATAAAAGAGTTGGCGAAAGCGCTTGTTCGACTTTTAACCAATTTGACAGCGAAGTGGTGCTGAGCGTTTGAAAACCAAATATTGTTTCGTACTAATTAATTGATGCTCTAAAACTTTCTAATTGGAAATTTTGATCTATCTCTTTTCGTTTTCGATTTGCAATGGTTAACTTCCACATTTCGCCACTAGGGGCGCTGGTGTCGTTTGCATTAGGTCGGGCATAATCGCTTTTACTATACCGTTACCTCACTTGCGTGGCTGTAGCACTCCTCCGTTCGCAAGTATTTTCAGGCTAAAGGGACTTTCCTATGCACCCTGTATATATATATAAAATTAAGGTTTTATCTGTACATTGCTCCAAATCACGCCAAATTTTGGTTGCACATGTTTCAAGCAAAGTTATGAACGAAAACACCCTCAAAAAATTACCGTCTGTTTGTATGTTTCCGTGGTTTCCGAAAAACCAACAAATAAATATATCTTAATGTAAAATTTAAACGTGACGATTTTTTTTCCAAAAAATAAAAAATCATTTCATTAAATGAAAAATTAGAGTCACCAAATTTGCTTCTAACTTTAGAGCATTTGCCTCTCTGAAAAATGTCTATTTTGTTAAACTAACCCCGACTTGGCTCAAAACCGCAATACGAACGAGTAGAATTTGTCATTTTGGGGTTCTAATTTAAGAATCTGAAGAATTGAATTAAAGCCGAAACGTTTTCCATAATTGGGAGTTTTTGACGTGACAACGTCTTATAATTCGATGAAGCCGGCTGCACGCTCGAAAAAACATGACTCATGCGGCGTTACCGCGCTCTGAGGCGTTCCATTTAAGGCTTGAAGTGCAAGCGAGAGCGCGGAACGAACGACAAAGATTGAGGCGGGCTTTTTAAAAGCTACAGTTACAAAAATTTTAATGATGTTTCCAAATTTTAAATTTTAAATTTAAGATTTATGAACAATAATTTAATCACAGTTTATTCTTATAATAAATTATTCAAAATTATTACTTTTTTACAACAAATTACAATTAAATTTGCAAAAATAATTAAGTAACTAATTGAACAACAACTTTTATTCAGTTTACTTGCTGAAAGAAATAAATGTCAATACAAAATTTATTATTATAAAATAATAAAATCAAAAATTAAATTTTAACAGTCGAGTAGAAATTTAAACAATAAATTTTATTCAAGTATTTTGTAAATTTAAAATGATTTTCTGAACGAAGAATTTTATGAAAAAAATCGGTTGTCTGTAAAGTCGGTTTACTGACGATAGTTGAACGTGACAACGTCATAAGAAAATACCATTCCATCAGTATTTTCTTATGACTTTGTCACGTTCAACTATCGTCAGTAAACCGACTTTACAGACAACCGATTTTTATTCAGCAGAGGCTACCCATTGGCTGAATCCCTCTCCATGACTTAATTATATACATATACAGCCATCAAAATTGTATCAAAGTTATGAATCTTCGATTACAAACTTTCCAAACAGATACGATTGTTTAATAGGCGTTAAATTACTTTATCAGATTTCAAACAACAGACACGCTGTGTTTGCCCCCCCCCCCCCCCCCGCCCTAGCTACGTCGCTGAAGATACGGACTACAGACTACACTTTGTTTTAATATTTTTCGAACTATTTTATTTAAAGAAGAAAAAATATATCAATATTTACCTTTTGCGGAAATTTCATTTTCTGATATATTTGCCGTTTTTATAGAATTTTCTGTAAAAGAAAAAAACAAACAAACAAGATTTATTAATTTTTCATTTTTATTTTTTATTTAATAAAATCTCTTAATACAGTCCAATGTACCAATAGACCATACGGGCATATATTAATTATTAATATAATTATATCAAGTGCAAATATTTTTATCATTCCAATTCCAATTAGGTAATATTCAGTGTTGTTTGATATATATGTATGTATAGGTACTAGTATGTATATATATGAACCTTCTGTGGGAAATCACACGTTTATTTACATCGGAAATTATGTTATTTGCTTATGATATAATATTATATTAATAAATTTATTATTATTAAATTGATATTCCCTCGAAAATTTATAAATATATCGAATAATAATAACACTGCTCGACAAAAATTAAACACAAATTTCTTTTCCTAAACCTAACAGTAGAGTTTTATACACTGACGAGCTGCTCCAGGCGTGCCTTCGGCACGCCCTCTACAGCTCGACCCTCCGGGCAGGTGGCCCTGGCGGGGAGCGTCTCGGCATGTAATTATTAGGTCTGTAATATATATTTGTAATATTTTGCCCCCACGCACTCATTTTTGCTATTGATTTTTACAGCATACATTTTATATAGTCTTAAAAACTAACATTACAAAATTTGATCTATATCGGAGAGAGTATTAATTTTTTGCCCCCACTCACATTTTGGGAGGTTGAAATTATTTTTTAGATATTAACAAATAAATAACTCTCAGTTTTCTAAAGAGTAAATGTATAAAAAAAGCTAAACATTTCTATATTTTGCCTCCCCCCCTTTTCGCCCCCATACAGTCAATTTTGATAGTTGATTTTTACAGGAATAGTTTCTTAAAGTAATAAAGAATAACTCTACAAAATTTGATCAAGATCGGAGAGAGTTTTAATTTTTGCCCCCACTCACATTTTGGATAGTTGGAAGTCGAATTTCAAAAAATCCTGAAATTACTTTTTAGATAGTTGTAATTTAGAATTTTATTAAGTAAAAATCAAGTAGATATCTTATTGTTATTAATTGAATATGCATAATTAGTGTAAATACATTGCAAAGATATTTTGCCCCTTTTGGCACCTTTCGGGGTCGAATTTCAAAAAATCCTGAAATCTCTTTTTAGATATTTTAATTTAGTATTTTTATAAGTAAAAAGCAAGTAAATATTTTATCGTCCTTAAGAGATATCGCGTAATCAGTGAAAACACACTTTGCCCCCTTTGACCCCCTTAGGGGTCGAATTTCGAAAAATCCTTTCTTAGTGAGCCCCTATGTCATAGATGTAATATCCTCTCCAAATTTCATGTTTCTATGTCCAATGGTTCTGGCTGTTTTGATGATGAGTGAGTGAGTGAGTGTATCGGGCAAAGAATTTTATATATATAGATTATAAAGATAAGAGTAAATAAATATTTTATTTAAATGGATTTACTATGAGTTAAGATACTGGGTCACTTATTTCACATTAAAATTCAAAAATTAAAAGATATAAAATTTTTTAATTTTAATGTGAAATAAGTGACCCAGTATCCTTAACTCATAGTAAATCCATATTAAATAAAATATTTATTTACTCTTATCTTTATTAAAGATGTTTCACCTCGCACCAACACCACAATCTCTACTGATTATATATAGATTATCATGCGATTTCCCGATTTTTACAACACTTCAGAGTTTTGAGATATTATCGATCAAAATGACGAAAAAGGTCATTTTGATCTATTTTTGAGTCCCATTAGATATTAAAAAAACAATATTTGAAATCAAAATATTCTGTTGCCTTAATAGAAAACAGCTTCCTCTTTGGTTTTCAAATTACTACTTGTTTTTAGCTCAATTAGAACTCGAGTTATAATTAAAAGACTAAAAACTTATGTTTTTATCAATGGTTATTATCGAATGTTTTCTACATTTGATTCAATCGCGAATCAAATGTAGGAAATTTTTGTCAAATATTGAGTGAAAATAATATTTGAACTTAGATAATTCTAACTTGAAATAATGATCTTAAATAAATTTTTATAATTTTTCTAACTAATATAACAAAGAATGATTGCCATATCAATGAGAATTGTTTTTGTCCGCGCTTATTTGAAAAAGATATTTATCGCGAGACTACTGCGGATTACGCTATTGGAGTCTGCGGAGTCTTAAGTCTGGACCAAGAGAGAAAAAGATGTGATCCACTTAGCTACAATCCAACGTCATTTCGCGTATAGCCCGCTAGACATTCGGATGAATCACCAAGATCACTCAATATTTGACATAAATTCCCTAGATTTGATTCGCGATTGAATCAAATGTAGAAAACATTTGGTTAATTAATGGCAAGCATCTAACATACATGCTAATAGACCGAGCACTCTGTACTGGGAGTTTAAATATATAAGATCTGAGATTTCAAATTCACTTGGTGATCCATCCGAATGTCTAGCGGGTTATACGAAATGACGTTGGATTGTAGCTAAGTGGATCACATCTTTTTCTCTCTTGGTCCAGACTTAAGACTCCGCAGACTCCAATAGCGTAATCCGCAGTAGTCTCGCGATAAATATCTTTTTCAAATAAGCGCGGTCAAAAACAATTCTCATTGATATAGCAATTATTCTTTGTTATATTAATTAGAAAAATTATAGAAAATTTAATGCTTATTATCCTTTAAAATCAGGTAGTTTTAGTTTTTTAGATATAACTCGAGTTATAACTGACCTAAAAACAATTGGTAATTTGAAAATCAAAGAGGAAGCTGTTTTCTATTAAGCCAACAAATTAAATATTAAACAGCAATATTTGAAATCAAAATATTGTGTTGACATTATAGAAAATGGCTTCCTCTTTGATTTGTCTTTAGCTTAATTAGATCTCGAGTTCTAACTAAAAAAACTAAGACTATATGTTTATTATCCTATATAATGACATAGTTTTAGTATTTTAGATATAACTCGAGCTCTAATTAAGCTAAAGACAAGCGGTGATTTGAAAATCAAAGAGGAAGCCATTTTCTATAATGTCAACAAACTATTTTGATTTCAAATATTGCTGTTTAATATTTAATGGGACTCGAAAATAGGTCAAAATGGCCTTTTTCGTCATTTTGGCCGAAAATATCTCAAAACTCTGACATGTTGTAAAAAATTAAGAAATTACATGATCAATTACATGAAATTACCGGAATCCATTGTTAGATTTACGGGCTGAAATTTTTTGTCGAGCAGTGTAATTAGAACGAGAAAAAAAAATCAAAAAATAAGCTCAGAGGGGGGGGGGTGAAACTTTAATTTTAAAACTCATTAGTATTTCATGACAAATAAAATTTATTATAATTAGGAAATTTAAATTATTATTTTAAAATCAAGGATTTTCTCTTGTTTCCCCTCTATTAGGTTAATTCCCCTTTATTGTAACAAAAAAGATTTAAACAGATATGTCGCTAAAGAAGATTCACTTCAACAATACAAATCTTTATAAAACAATTTGTGGGTTGTTTTTAAAACATTAGCGAAAACAACTTTTTTTATTTTTTCAATTTAAAAAAAAATTCTATTGATAAGGGAGAAGTTCTCCTGAAACGTCTATAGTTTCAAAATAAACGTTCCAAGATTGTCTTATAAAGATTTGTATTTTTTAAACAAGAAATTCTTGAATATATATATATAGAATCGGTTTCTCAAAAACGGTTCTAACGATTTGGATGAAATTCACGGGTTAGGAGGGTTTTGTGTTGGACATTCGATCTGTCACGGTCTCATCTTCCATCAAAGTTGTTTTTGATGGGTTTTTTGTTAATTGAAATAAATATGCACAGGTGGTTGTGTCGATAAGATTACATTTTTATTGAATTTCCTTTAATAATTAATTATTTGTTTTTTTTAATTCTATATCCCACTAATTGTTCATTACAAATATAATTATATATTAAAATTAGAAAATTTAATTTATTAAAGGTATTTTTCTATTTTCTATAAAATAATTTATTATAGAATATCAATTTAATTCTTTTAAAGAATCCGAAAATTCGAAGGATCGTGCCTCCTTCTTCAGGATTTAAAAGGGTCAACGAAAGAACCTCCGTATTTTTTTTTTTTTTTATAAATTTTATTAAACCAATTTTTTTACATTAATTAATGTATACATTGTATTTTAGCTTCGACTCCGGAGATTACTTCTCCACCATCGAGTGTCCTTGATCATCTTTTTAGTCCTTGTTTTTAATAAGAGGAAAAGACTAATTAAATAAAAAAACCTCTTTTCCGATAATTATTCCAATTCCATCACTCCCGAACCTCCGTATTTTTTATAAATTTTATTAAACCAATTATTTTACATTAATGTATACATTGTATTTTTGCTTCGATTCCGAGATTACTTCTCCACCATCGAGTGTCCTTATTCATCTTTAGTCCTTGTTTTTAATAAGAGGAAAAATCTAATTAGATAAAAAACCTCTTTTCCGATAATTATTTCAATTCCATTATTCCCCAATCAAGTCGATTGGTCAATCCACAATCCCCCCGCCGAACCTCCGTATAATATTATTAAACCAATTATTTTACATTAATTAATGTATACATTGTATTTTTTGCTTCGATTCCGGAGATAACTTCTCCACCATCGAGTGTCCTTATTTATCTTTAGTCCTTGTTTTTAATAAGAGGAAAAATCTAATTAGATAAAAAAACCACTTTTCCGATAATTATTTCAATTCCATTATTCCCCAATCAAGTCGATTGGTCAATCCACTAATCCCCTCCGCCGAACCTCCGTATATATTAATATTATTTTTGATTGCAATTACATTCAAAACTATTAATGGAATTTAAAATTAAAAAACCAATTAATTATTAAAATGAATTAAGAATTTCTCAAATTTCATTTTTCGTTTTCTCGAAAACGGCTTTAACGATTTGAATGAAATTCGCGGGTTGGAGTTTTTGGGTTGGCGATTCGATCTATCAAGGTCTCATCTTCGACTAAGTTGTTTTTGATAAGTTTTTTGTTAATTGAAATAATTATTCACAGGTGGTTGTTTGAATAAAATTTTATAATTACATTTTTTTTCAATTTCTTTTAATAAAATTAATTGGTTTTTTTATTTTAAATTCCACTAATAGATCATTATAAATATTCTTATACTCATATTAGAATTTGACAATTTAATTAATTAAAGGGTATTTTTCTATAAAACAATTTATTAGAATATCAATTTGATTCTCTTAAAAAAATTCGTCTTCAGGATTTAAAAGGGTCAACGAAAGAACCTCCATGTATATTAATATTATTTTTAATTGCAATTATATTCAAAATTTTGTGGTCATACGTTTTGATGATGGCCATAGCGGTGAAACGTTGGTAAAAATATAAATTAAGTTTTATTTCAATTTTATTTTATTTTGGCTGAGAATAAAAATCGACCTTTTGACCTGAATTTAAAATTAATAATCTGACGTGTTCTGATGTGGCCATCCACTTGGATTTACCATACAACCTGGCCCCTCACTTATTTTTAATAAACTTATTTATAATCATGTAGGGAAGGGGGGGTTAGCTTTTGCATTTTTAGACTTCTGGCGACCCACTGATTATGTATACAAAATTTGGTTGAGTTTGCTCAAACGACCTAGATTTTTAATTTTTAACCCCCCTCCATCCCCCTTAATTTTGGGTCGATATGCACCAAAATCTAATCAGCTCTTAATCTCAATGGACCAAAACTACCTGGGAAATTTGGTTTCGATATTCACACTAGTTTTTGAGCTAGCCCGTCCACAAAATTTGGTAACGCACAGACTAACTAACTAACAGACATTTTGACAAAAAATTATTATCTCAAAAAATATAATTTTTTCGACGTTCATTTATTAGGGCTTTTTGTAGAGCGAAATGCCATGGTTTCGCTTAATTTTTTTAATCGAAATAGTTTCAGCCGTTTTTGAGATATTTCGAAAAAAAGAAGGAAAAAAACCACTTTTTTCATGCACGATTACAATACTTGACCATACCCTGTATGGTAAAGTAAAAATATCATTAAAATTTCGCTTTTAACTAAATCAAAAAATTACCGAGCATCACTCGGTGTTCCAGGTACTTTATTTTTAAATCATAATCGAAGGTTATTTTAACGAAAAAACCTTTAAGAGGAGGCATGTTGAAGATTTGCATCATACTGAACAAATCTATACAGCACTAAATTACAATAACAAATTAATCTATACAAAACAATCTAGGAACTCAACTGATTTATGACTCTCCCTTATGGTTTGGACCAAGTTCTAAATTTAATCTGAATAATCTACTCAGAGTACAAAATAAGTAAAACCCTTCAGCTATTCGAAAGCCTTCACCTCCAGAAATAACACTGCTCGGCAAAAATTAAATAAAAATTTCTCCCCGTAAACCTAATAATGCGGATTCCAGTAGAGTTTTATACACTGATGAGCTGATCCAGCGCGTGCCTTCGGCACGCCCTCTACAGCTCGTCCCTCCGGGCAGGTGCCCTAGCGGGCCGCGCCTCGGCATGTGATTATTAGGTCTGTATATATATTTGTAATATTTTGCCCCATGCACTCATTTTGGCTATTGATTTTTACAGCATACATTTTATATAGTCTTAAAAAACTAACATTACAAAATTTGATCTATATCGGAGAGAGTATTAATTTTTTGCCCCCACTCACATTTTGGGAGGTTGAAATTATTTTTTAGATAGATTAAAAATTCAGTTTATTGGACAAAGTTTTTTTATTGAAGTTCTTCTTCAATTTTTGTACAACGTTTCGTCTCTCTCGAGACTTTTTCAAGTACTGCAAACAAGAACAAAAATCAATTAGGTGAGAGTCTTTACAAATCAACTAAATATTCAGGTACAACCAAAATCACAAATATCACAAAAACAACATTACTATTACATAAGACTCACCTCAATTGGCTAGAACAACATTGGTTGAAATAAAGATAAAAATAACTGAGACATAGTAGAATTTTTTCTTTCTAGATTGATACCATAAAACAATATAAGTATAGATGTAATTGACAGGTCATAGATATAAACATAGATAAAAGATATATACACGGACTCATCGAACACATGAACATAGCAACTGAATAGCCCGCGAATTTCAAACACTAACTTTAAATTTGAATTATTGATTTAAAATAAAATTATATATACAGCTCAAATTCAGTGTATCTGATCTCATATTTATAGTGTCATTCATTTTTAGAGCTCATGAAAATGAATGACACTATAAATATGAATCAGATACACTGAATTTGAGCTGTATATATAATTTTATTTTAAATCAATAATTCAAATTTAAAGTTAGTGTTTGAAATTCGCGGGCTATTCAGTTGCTATGTTCATGTGTTAGATGAGTCCGAATGTATATATCTTTTATCTATGTTTATATCTATGACCTGTCAATTACATCTATACTTATATTGTTTTATGGTATCAATCTAGAAAGAAAAATTCTACTATGTCTCAGTTATTTTTATCTTTATTTCAACCAATGTTGTTCTAGCCAATTGAGGTGAGTCTTATGTAATAGTAATGTTGTTTTTGTGATATTTGTGATTTTGGTTGTACCTGAATATTTAGTTGATTTGTAAAGACTCTCACCTAATTGATTTTTGTTCTTGTTTGCAGTACTTGAAAAAGTCTCGAGAGAGACGAAACGTTGTACAAAAATTGAAGAAGAACTTCAATAAAAAAACTTTGTCCAATAAACTGAATTTTTAATCTACTAATTATAATGGACATTAATCAACATTATTTTTTAGATATTTGCAAATAAATAACTCTCAGTTTTCTAAAGAGTAAATGTATAAAAAAGCTAAACATTTCTATATTTTGCCCCCCCTTTTCGCCCCCATACAGTCAATTTTGATAGTTGATTTTTACAGGAATAGTTTCTTAAAGTAATAGAGAATAACTCTACAAAATTTGATCAAGATCGGAGAGAGTTTTAATTTTTGCCACCACTCACATTTTGGATAGCTGAGGGGGGGGGGGGTCGAATTACAAAAAATCTTGAAATTATTTTTTAGATATTTGCAAATAAATAACTCTCAGTTTTCTAAAGAGTAAATGTATAAAAAAAGCTAAACATTTCTATATTTTGCCCCCCCCCTTTTCGCCCCCATACAGTCAATTTTGATAGTTGATTTTTACAGGAATAGTTTCTTAAAGTAATAGAGAATAACTCTACAAAATTTGATCAAGATCGGAGAGAGTTTTAATTTTTGCCACCACTCACATTTTGGATAGCTGAGGGGGGGGGGGGTCGAATTACAAAAAATCTTGAAATTATTTTGTAGATATTTGCAAATAAATAACTCTCAGTTTTCTAAAGAGTAAATGTACAAAAAAGCTAAAAGTTTATATATTTTGCCCCCGTTTTCGCTCACTCATACACTCACGACAGAGAGTTTTAATTTTTGCCCACACTCACATTTTGGATAATTGGGAGTCGAATTTCAAAAAAATCCTGAAATTACTTTTTAGATATTTGTATTTAGAATTTTATTAAGTAAAAATCAATTAGATATCTTATTGTTCTTAATTGAAAATGCATAATTAGTGTAAACACATTGCAAAGATATTTTGCCCCTTTTGACCCTTTTAGGGGTCGAATTTCAAAAATCCTGAAATCTATTTTTAGATATTTTAACTACGTATTTTTATAAGTAAAAAGCAAGTAGATACTTTATCGTCCTTAAGAGATATCGCATAATCAGTGAAAACACACTTTGCCCCCTTTGACCCCCTTAGGGGCAGAATTTCAAAAAATCCTTTCTTATTGAGCCCCTATGTCATAGATGTAATATACTCTCCAAATTTCATGTTTCTATTTCCAGTGGTTCTGGCCGTTTTAATGATGAGTGAGTGAGTGAGTGTATCGGGCAAAGAATTTTATATATATAGATTCTCATGCAATATCCCGATTTTTTACAACAGGTCATTGTTTTGAGATATTATCGGTCAAAACAACAAAAAAGGCCATTTTGACCTAATTTTTCTAGTCCCATTAGATATTAAACAATAATATTTGAAATCAAACTATTTTGTTGGCTTAATAAAAAAATAGTTCTTATGAAAGTTGGTCGTATTTTTTTGTAGATTAAGTAGACGTATAGAAAAATATAGAGTTCTAGTTAAAAAACAGAACTTGACATTGAAATTCCCTTTAAAGCTTGTTTTACGTCGACAAAAATAGTGTAGTTTAGTTTCCCCCTTGATATAAACAAACTTATATTTGAAACTTTTTTCCCATATAATGCACTGTTCTTGAAGTTATAAGACTGTCTTAAGATAAAAACTCCCCGGTATATAATGAATGGTTTACCTTCTTCGATCTCCTTAACATCCAGAATATCTGGCGGTGTCGTTGATAATGGAACCTTTTTAGTAGCAGGAATGGTTTGAGGGGGTCTAGTTGGAATCGGAACATGGCTTGGTGGTAATAAATCATATGGAGATGGTTTGTAAATCGGAGGTAAAAAGCTTGTAGGTGGCTTCCTGAAATTCACTGCTGCTCCATTATCAGATCCATTGAGAATTTTGACCCAAACCTCAGCCTTAGTGGCCATCACTCCATTGTCGGCCGTCACATACAACAGAAACTCCGTCCCCGCCTACGACAAAACAGGAGAGTGTGTCAGTAAATGCAATCCTTGCTACAAATGTTCATGTTTTAGAACTTTTCCCCAACAAGAACAAGGGAATGCATACTAAATATTAGATTAATATTTCACTGTACATTAATGTGTTTATGGTAGTTATGTAATCAGTAAAGAATTTGCTTTTAAAACAATCTTAGTCTAATAATTTGGCCACATTGTTGCATAAGAATCAGAAGGAATGGTGTCAGATGTCGATTTGGGGTAAAATATTTTCGAAAAAAATGGAAAAAAGCTGAACGTAGATATGATTAATTGCTAATGGGCCCAGCCATAGAATTTAACTTAATAATTTAATAAAGATGATTTATTGTTTCTGTACTTTTTTATTTTTTGTATGAGTTAACAATCTTTGCGGTAAATTACTTGTAAGTGAATGTACTTTAAACTTAAAGTCAATACTAAAGCTAACGGTTTCGTAAAATATGAATAAGTGTTGAGTAATGTGTTTAATTATGTTAACTTGATTAAGTACATATTTGTTTTAAAAAACATTTCCTTTTTTGATTGTAAGTAATTAGATTCAAATATACTAATGGAATGCCAAAAACAAGCTTACTCTGTGTTCCAAACTTTCGTTCACGTAGACAACTCCGGTTCTGTTGTTGATTATAAATGGGAGATGCTGGCCTTCGGGGGTATTATAACTTAGCTTTTCTTCGAGCCCGAAGGTCAGATAAACATCGGGCCTGTCAACGGACCTGACTCGAGTAACGACCGAGCCCACAAGGTTCTGTACTGGGCACCAACCAAGTACGATCCACGATAACAGTCGGCGGCGTCAAAGATCCCCTGTCCGGAATTTGTCCCCATGATAATTCTGAAACATAAATCACAAATGGATGTGTCAATAAATTTACTAACTTTGAACAGTAAACTGAAGATATCTATACAGGGTTATTGGTAATTCGATAGAAATCTTGAAACGGGTTATACTATGGATAATTTCCTATGAAATTTGACCGTTGAAACGGGGTCAAAACTTATTAGTTTTGGAGTTATAGAGATTTAATTTCTTTTTTGAAGTGAAACTTCTTCAGGGACGTATCTGTTTTATTTTGCTACCATACAGGGTATGATCAAGTATTGTAATCGTGCATGAAAAAAGTGGTTTTTTTCCTTCTTTTTTTCAAAAATATCTCAAAAACGCGCTGAAACTATTCCGATTAAAAAAATTGAACGAAACAAGGGCATTTCGCTCTACAAAAAGCCTAATAAGTGAACATCGAAAATATTATATTTTTCGAGGTAATAATTTTTGTCAAAATGTCTAGTTAGTCCGTGCGTTACCAAATTTTTGTGGACGAGCTAGCTCAAAAACTAGTGTGAATATCGAAACCAAATTTCACAGGTAGTTTTGGTCCATTGAGACTAAGAGCTGATTAGATTTTGGTGCATATCGACCCAAAATTAAGGGGGTGGAGGGGTTAAAAATTAAAAATCTAGGCTCTTGTTCCAAACTCAACCAAATTTTGTATACATAATCAGTGGACCCCCAGAAATCTAAAAATGCAAAAACTAACCCCCCGAAACGGGAAGGGGGGGGGGGCGGAGAGGTCAAAACGATGAAAAACTTGGCCATTTACCAAACTCAACCAAATTTTGTATACATAATCAGTGGGTCCCAAGAAGTCTAAAAATGGAAAAACTAACCGCCCGAAATGGGGGGGGGGGGGGCGGAGAGGGTAAAAAAATGAAAAACTTTGCCATTTACCAAACTCAACCAAATTTTGTATACATAATCAGTGGGTCCCCAGGAGTCTAAAAATGCACAGGGTATGGTCAAGTATTGTATTCGTGCATGAAAAAAGTGGTTTTCAATACAGGTGTCAAATTTGAGGCAGCTAATATTACATAATATCGATTTCAATTAATTTTAAATAATATTTTTAAGAAATATGATATTAATGATAAAATATTATCTAATCTTAAAGAATTATTTATTAACCAGCTGCGAAACCCGCCTTCAGCAGGCAACTTTCTGACCAGGAACTATATCCCCTGGACTCCAGTTATCTCCCCTCTTCGCCAGGTACGTCATTTGTATTATAAAATAATTTACTTATAATGATGGTATAAGTTATAACTCTTTTTTAATTTAATCATTTTTAAATAAATTTAATTTTGTGTATTAGATGTTGACCTGAATAATCAGTGGATTTGATGTATGAAGATAGATGATATTTATTCGATAAACATGAGATAAACTTATTTGTTTAGAACTCGATAAATATTGAAAGTTGTTGAGTAAGTAGTAGAGTATATACATAGAATGATATTTTCGAATTAAATTTATTTATTGTATTAACGATCCCTTTAATAAAAAGAAGAAGAAGAATAAGGAAAAAATATCTGTATTATACTAATACCAGCTGAGAAGTCGGCCTTCGGCGGGCATCTTGCTGGCCAATGGGTTTTAGAATACAGCAAGACCCCGTTTAACGCTGATTCAGTATTACGCGGTGTTAGGGGCACCAAGATTTAAAGCTTCAATATATCGTCTAACACTTCTACTGGGTGATGACTTTAAAACGAGAAACACGCGGTTTTCTAATCGCTCAGCACCCCTTCGCTGTCAAACTGGATAAAAGTCGAACAAGCGCTTTCGCCAACTCTTTTATTCCTATGACCTCCAGAGACTGGAACTCGCTCCCTGCCACCATCTTTCCCGCGACTTATAACCTTAAGCTATTTAAGACCCGTATCCACAGATACCTTCGACCTCCGCCCAACCCATAAAATTCTTTCTTCTTCTTTTTCACGATGGAGGGGCCAACCGAGGCCTTTAGGGGTTGCACCTTTTGGTGTAACTCCTTCTCTCATCATTATCATAAAAAAAAAAAAAAAAAAAAAAATTAAAAAATAATTTTTATAAAAAATAAATAAATAAATAAAACCGACTTCAAAAAGTAATTTCATGTTAATATTTCGTCGTTTAGTTGTTATTTTATACCTTTTAGTGGATTTTATTAAATTTTTGAGTTATTATTATTTTATTTATTGCATTTAAGTTTTTTGAAGTCTGTTTTATTTTTTTTCTAAACATTATTTTTATTTTTCCTCTTTTTAGTGATGTTATTAATAGTGACTTAATATATATACCTTGCATGCATTCCGTAAGAGAAAGGGTCAGGCGAATGAATCAGAAAATGATAATAAAATTCAATTCATAAATAGAGAAATTCTCTCTAAACGTTTGCGGGTTTTAAATGAATGTTATAAGATTTTCTTTATAAAAAGATTTTATTTTTCATTATTTCGAATATTTGCTCATAAGAATTGGAGATTTACGTTATTTCATCATTGATCATATCATCAGAACTTGACCAAATTAATATGGAACCACCCCTAAGATACCCCTTTCCAATAAAAAAAGAATCATCGAAATCGGTTCATAAACAAAAAAGTTAGACATGAACAAACCTAACGAAAAAGGTCCAATACCTATGAAAAGAACGGGACCAATCGGAAGCTAGACTGAACCCAATGCAAAAAAATCTTCAAAAATCGGTTTACAATTGGCGAAGATATCAGGTTACATAGAAACAAAAAAAAATCAGTTAAATAGAGAACCTCTCTTGAAGTCGGTTAAAAACCACTGTTTGTTTATCATTCCCAAAACACTAAAGCAATTAAAGGAATTTCAAAATCATCTTTTTCTGTTATTTTGGGAGTTCAAAAACTAAAGCTAATAAAACAGGATTTTGGATAATATAAATGTGCAGAATATTGAAGAATTATTCCAAATTACAACTGATGAAAGTCTTTCTATCGACGATCTTAAAGAATTAGTAGAACAACAAGTGCATGAAAATGACTGAGCAAAATGAAGTTTAGCCACTAGAACAGAAATTATGGATCAGGTTTTGAGGTTATACAAAATGATTTAAAACTTGAAAGAAGTTCAAAGCCAAGACGAAATGTCATTGATGGGATGTCTTAGTATCGACAACTGCCTGTTGATCGAAACAAGAAAATGCAACTACTGTAGATGACTTCTTCATTTTTCTGTTCTATTTCACTTATCTCAATTATTTACTTGTTAAGATGACCTCGTTTAGCGCTGGAGCTTATTGGAACGTATCCTCCGCGTTAAGAGAGATCTTACTGTAATGATGTACATTTTCTAATTTTGTTATATTTTATTTGTCATGAACTATTGGGAAATTATGTTTAAAATCTTAAAACAGGCGGGAATAAAATTCAGAGAGAGAAGACTAATCTACAATCTATATCAAAACCAGACGGCAATTATAAATATTGGAGATGAGCAAAGAGAAGCCAAAATAAAAAAAGGTGTAAGACAAGGATGTGTGCTGTCACCCATGATTTTCAACTTATACATAGAAGAAGCGATTAAAGAATTCAAAGACAAAATTGATACAGGTATCGAAATCCAAGGTCAAAAGATCGCTATGTTAAGATTTGCCGATGACATTGCCCTTCTAGGAAGCAATAAAAAAGAATTAGAGGACGCCCTGAATGGAATTAACCAAATCCTAATAGAAGAAATCAAAATGAAAATAAACAAGAATAAAAACCAAGGTCCTAGTATGTACAAAAAAGAACAAACGAGACAGGAATGCATCAAAATTAACCAAGAAAACCTAGAAGGAGTTAAGGAATTCCGCTACCTAGGAAGTAAAATAACATGGGATGGGAGGAGCGAAAACGAAATTAAATCAAGAATTGCCCAAGCAAAAATGGGGTTTAATTCAAAACAAAAACTACTATGCTCCTCCTCAATCAGCTTAGAAAACAGGATGTTGCAGGAAGAGCACATTGGACTAACTACATATATAAATAAACTGCAACGGATCGTTGCTAAACTTTATCCAAATTCATTTGAAATATTAATATGTTTTATTCCTTTATTATTAATCAGATATCGCTTGCTATTTGCAGTCCATGTTGACTTTAATTCAAAAATAATGATCGATTCTCATTTAATAGTCCAGGAATAACCATTCTACATTGGATTTTTGACATTTCGATTATTATTGGTAACCATTGCTGAAGACATGGAGAAATCGGCTTAAAATCAAAAATAACGATCGATTCTTATCTAATACTAGAGGAATAACCTTATTACATTCCATTTTTGATGTTTTGACTATTAATGGCAACCTCTACTGAAACGTGGAAGAATCGACTTAAAATCAAAAAGACTAAATTCTTTTATGGCAAACAACTCAAGCTTGCAGCCTAACCATTCTTACTTAAGCAAGTTTAAATGAGCTATATTACCGATCATATGAATAAATTTTAAAGTTTTTTTAAATTTTTGATAAAATAAGGAATTTAAAAAAAGTACTATCTTACTCTAGAGTAAAGTACTTTAAAATATACTTTTACTAAAAACTTTATTTAACATTTTTTGTTGTCCCCAAGATGCTTAATTAGGATATTAAATTTCATCAAAATTGGTTAAGTCATTTTCAAGATAATTAGAAAAAACTAAAAAAGTACCCAAATAAAGTACTAATGTTTGTGGGCTGATATGTACCAAAAATTAATCAGCGCTTCATTTTGTTAAAATAATGGTAGGTTTTCAATTTCATTTCAATCGGTGCAATGGTGTGGGAAAAATCGTGGACGAAAAAAACAATAACATCCATCCATCAGAGAGAGTGGACAGTCTAGCTGTGAGAGCGATTTCCGAGGGATCATCCTGGCCCCTCGAATTGTCGGCTGATGAAGTTCGGCCTTTAATAAAGAAGAGAATCTATCAGGAGTGGAACAATTCCTGGAAAATTTCCACAGTGCTGACAAAGGGCGACATTTCTTCGGAGTGTGTCCGGGAATCCCGGTTCAGCCCGGGTTTGAACGATATCACCTGTTCAGAAAAATGTCTGTACATAATAATAGGCTGAGACTTGGGCACGCGACGACTCCCGAGTACATGCATAGGGTTGGTCTCAGAGACCACCCTTTCTGTAGATGTGATTCGAGCTCCCGGGGGGACTTAACCATGCCCTTCTTGGGTGTGGGTTGTCTCGACGAAAAATAGACCGATTTTATGACAGGGTTCGGGGAAAGATCCAGTTCAATGCGCAGATACTTGCCTGCATATCCGAAGGGGGAGAACTAGGGAAGCTGGTTCTTCAATTCCTTATATCACTGGGCTATGATATTTTTTGATGAGTTTTTAGGGTTGCTATTTATTTTTTTTTTTTTTTTTTAATTTGTTTTTTTGTTTTTTTAGAGTTAATGGGAATATATTGGCTGGCAAAATGGCTTGTGCCCGATGACAATAAATAATGTAAAAAAATGCAAAAATCAAAATTTCAAATAAAAAAACATACTTTTTGGAACATTTAGAAAACCCACGACCACAGACAACAGCTATAAATAATAATTCCTGCAGACCTATCACACACAAATTAGCAGGATTCCACTCAATGATTCATAGATTAACCAACATCCCTTTAGATAAAACAAATTTCAATAAAGAATTAGAAATAATAAAACAAATAGCCAATAAAAACGGTTACGAGGAAACTCTTATTGACAAACTATTAAAAAAGAAAATTGAAAAGTCAACTCTGAATCTGATTTATTCCCAAATGTCCGAGCCAGAATCAAAACCCAAATTAATAATCCCATACTATGGAAAAATTTCGGAAACTTTAAAATTAAAATTCAAAACTTTAGGATATCAAACTATTTTCAAATCCTCTAGAACATTGGGATCTGATATTAGCAATAATAAGAAAGACAAAATTCAAAAAATGGACAAAAAAGGTGTCTATTCCATAACTTGTGGAGAATGTGATTCGACCTATATAGGAAAAACAGAACGAAATTTAAACACGCGCATTTCGGAACACAAAAGGGTTTTTAAAGGGAGTTCAGGGCATAGTGCATTTGCAGACCATTTAATCTCCGAGAAACATTGTTTTCCAGATGAATCAAATATTAAATTAATTAGATCAGAATTAGATCCCTTAAAAATTAGTATTTTCGAATCGTTGGAAATTTTAAAATCATACAATAATTCACCAAAAAAATTCTTAAATCGAAAAATAGAAATTCCCGAAAGCTTTATTTTAAAAATAGCGGCTAAAATATAAACTTCACGAAAGCCACCTACAGCCAAAATAATAAAACAAGTACAAATTTCAATTCTGAACTTACCCACACTGTATATTTTCTTAACCTAACCACATGAAAGATTTTAAACTTTCATTCATAAATTAATTCCTGTGAATACATTGTAATAGACTGATGAAGAGGGCAAAGCCCTCGAAACTATAGTCTCGTTATAAATAAATAAAATTTATAATTCCAGCAGAAGCCATCAACTCTTCTATTGTCTCCTTCAATATACAAAAATTTCTGCCACCTCGGCACAAAACTTTCAACTTAATGTAAAAAAAATCCATCCATCCCCACGCACTTCCAAAAAAAATGGCACTTTTTGGCCTCTCGACGAGACCCCAGGTAATTTTTGGCAAAATCGTCACGTGCTAAAATTCAATCTAATTGAATACTACAATTTGTGACCTTAATTGAGTCCATGGGTTCCATAGTCTTTACCTGAGGACCCTTTGAAATCCCGCTTGGCGCGAGACCGATTACAATACTTTACCCATGCTTCGCATTGGATAAAGTAAAAAAAAAATATTTTTCTACAAACATGTATGAGTTGAATAAAAGTTTTTCAATTAAAAATGTGCAGTTATGTTAGGCAGGATTTGGATCCCAAGGCAATCCTTTTCACATGCTTTTGACATGTGTCCTCCAAGTTTAATATTCAAGGTACAAGTGAAAGATATCCGGCTCAACTGTGAAAATGACAGATCGGTTAATATAATAATATTAAATTGTCAAATTGGCTTGGATATTATTGATTCGCCGAAATTGGCTAGAAAATTTTCGGTTGAATGCGTACAATAATGGTGACGTCACACAACTAGCTTGAACATTTTAGTGAGTTTGAAAAAATAATTTTTATAAAAAAAAAAATAAAACCGACTTCATAAAAATTAAATGATGAGAACTCAAAAATCAAATAAAATACACTAAAAGGTATAAAATAATTATTAACTTATTTAGTTACAACTAAACGACGAAATATTAACATGAAATCACTTTTTGAAGTCGGTGCCAAACATATACACTTTATGAATCTTAGTAAGTTTGGCGGGTAGACTCGCTTATATAGTTTGTTTAGCACCGACTTCAAAAAGTGATTTCATGTTAATATGTCGTCGTTTAGTTGTAACTAAATTAGATAATTATTTTATACCTTTTAGTGCATTTTATTTTATTTTTGAAGTTTTCATTATTTAATTTTTTGAAAGTCATTTTATTATGTTATTTCTCTTTTTAGTGATGTTATTAATAGTGACTTAATATAATATTTAGTATAGAGACAGCGTCGGGCGAATGAATCAGAAAATGAAAATAAAATTCAATTAATAAATATATGAAATTCTCTCGAACCTGTTTGCGGGTTTTAAATGAATGTTTTAAGATTTTTTTAAAAAAGATTTTATTTATTATAATTTCGATTATTTGCTCATAAGAATTGGAGATTTACGTTATTTCGTCATTGATCATATAATCAGAACTTGACAAAATTAATATGGTATCACCCCTAAGGTACTCTCTTTCCAATAAAAAAAGAATAATCGAAATCGGTCCACATGGCAAAAAAGTTCTCGCTGAACATACATAAAATAAATAAATAGTTAAATATCTTGACTATCTTGGAGGTATAGTGATCCAAACGCAGAAAGAATCATAAAAATCGGTTCATAAAGAAAGAAGTTATGCTTGAATAAACATAACAAAAAGTTCCATTAACAATGAAAAAAACGGGACCAATCGAAAACTAGACTGAACCCACGCAAAAAAAAAAATGAAAATCGGTTCACAATTGCCGAAGATATCAGGTAACATAGACACAAAAAAAGCTGATCGTGTTCTGATGTGGCCATCCACTTGACTTTACCATACAACCTGGCCCCTCACTTAATTTAATATTTAATAAAATTATTTATAATCATGTAAGGGGGGGGGGGGTTAGTTTTTGCATTTTTAGACTCCTGGGACCCACTGATTATGTATACGAAATTTGGTTTAGTTTGGTAAATGGCCAAGATTTTCATTTTTTGACCCTCCGCCCCCTCCCCATTTCGGGAGGTTAGTTTTTGCATTTTTAGACTTTTGGAGTTTGGTCAAATGCCCTAGATTTTTAATTTTTAATCCCCCTTCCACCCCCTTAATTTTGGGTCGATATGCACCAAATTCTAATCATCTCTTAATCATAGCAGCGTCGACGGGAGGGATCTGGAGATGTGCGCGGGGGCAAAGCCCTCATATAATTTTATGATGCACCCGGACCCGATTAAGAACAATATCTTTATTGAACTATGTAGACTTAGGTCAGGGTCTCTTCCTTCGGCCGTTAGAACAAGTAGGGGAAGGCGGCCGGAGGGTCCACCCATGTGTAGGGCCGGGTGTAGAAAAACTGAGACGACAGGGCATATTCTCCAGTCGTGTGAGAGGACGCACGATGGAAGGATCAGGAGGCATGATGCGGTGGTGAGACGTCTGGCTGATGAACTAATAAAAAAGAGAATGCGGGTCGAGCTCGAATATTTATATCAGAGCTCGGCCGGGAACGGAAGCCAGACATCGTGGCGAAGGACGGGTCGGGGACGGTGTGGGTTCTGGATGTTCAGATAGTGTCAGCGCTCCTCGGACTGGGGGTTGCCCACAGAAACAAAATCAATTATTATAAGGGCAACTCCAGTCTGGTGAGCAACATTGCGGCAAGGTTTGGGGTGGGCTCGGGTTCTGTGAGAGTTGAAGCCATCACACTCTCGTGGAAGGGAGTGTGGTGGCATAAAGCGGTGCCTCCCCTTGTCGCCCTGGGAATTTCTCAGAGAACTTTATACGATATGACCTTCAGGGCGATGAGGGGTTCATTAATGAATTTTTACAGCTTCAACAGGAGAACTTATAGGAAATCGCCATGCGATAGAAATTGTATATAAAAAAGAAAAAAAAGAAAAAGAAATTTTTTTTGTAAATATATTATGTTAATATTCCTATAATTATGTAAATAATCCTGTAATTAAATTCACCCGATTATGTAAATATTTCTTGTTAGTGGAGGCCCCACCTGCGTGGCCCAATAAACGAAAAATCAATGGACCAAAACTACGTGTGAAATTTGGTTTTGATATTCACACTAGTTTTTGAGCTAGCTCGTCCACAAATTTGGTAACGCACATACTAACTAACTAACAGACATTTTGACAAAACAATTATTATCTCGAAAAGTATAATTTTTTCGATGATCACTTATTAGAGCTTTTTTGTAGAGGGAAATGCTATGGTTTTGCTCAATTTTTTTAATCGAAATAGTTTCAGCCGTTTTTTAGATATTTTGAAAAAAAGAAGGAAAAAACCCACTTTTTTCATGCACGATTACAATACTTGACCATACCCTGTATGGTAAAGTAATAATAAATATAACACTTCCCAACAATGAAAATGTTTCGTGCTCAAAAATAACTGATTCTTATGCAAAACACGTGGGTTTTTTCTTTCTGAAAGTAAAAACTCAGTCGAATTGAGAACCTCCTCCTTTTTTGAAGTCGGTTAAAAAGCAATGGGGCTTTTGAATTTTCCATTTTAAATAAGTGAGTGAAAATCTTCAAAACAATTTCATTGATAAATTTACATAATAAAATTAATCTGACGCATAAAATGTTTGGCCTATATTAAAAAGTGATTAGATTATCTTAATACCACATACTTTTCCTTATAATTATTTAGTGTATCGATCGCAAAAGATACTTTCACAGCAGCTTTGTAATATTTATCATCCTAATAAATTAAATTTTCATTATACTATTTCATACAGCGTTTCTAAGAGGGCTTAAAATATTAATAATTACATCCGATTAATCATTTTACTAAATACGGTCACGTTTATTGACAAATTTAATCTAATTTATTACTAGTATAGGTATATCAATTTGTTTGAATTGGATTGGCGTGAATTCTGATAGAAACAAAAAAAATATTAATCCCTTTGAATTGGGCAAAGTTATTTGGTCCAGCGCAATTATTAATTGAGTTCAATTACATTTCATCCTATCAAATAATCCAATTATTTTAATTCACAAACCATTCAAAATAGTAAACATGTGAATATAAAAATTGCTAACTAGTATAGAGGAAACGGGAAATGGACCAGAATCAACTGGTGTGGTCACCACACGACTTTCACATTCTCATTTATATTTGAAATCATCGCGACATTCCTAATTTACACCCTTTCTTTATTTCGATCGGATTCAAATTTACATCTTTTTTTTTATTAATGCAATCGAATGCAAGAAGGGGTGCACCAGTAAAGATGTAGCCCCTATGGATCTCGAAAGACCCTTGCATTACCGAAGAGAAGGGAAAGTTGATTAAGAGAGAGGGTGTAGACGTAGGTGTCTATGCACCCTGGTTTTGAAGGTTTGAAGATCATAGGTGCTGGGAAAGATAGAGGCTGGGAGAGAGTTCCAGTTCCTTGAAGTCATGGGGATATATGTATTCGCGAATGAAGTGGTCCGGCACTTTTCCAATTTGACCGCGAAAGAGTGTTGGGAGTCGGCAAAACGTGTGCTGCGTGCAAAGCATGCTTTGGGGGAATTATTGATTTTATCTCATCAGAGCACCTGCTGTGATAGTATCTATAGAAAAGGGAAAGGGCAGAGACATCTCTTCGATGAGCTAGCGAGTCGAGGGAGTCGGTGAGGGTAGAATCGTCAATTAGCCTGACGGCTCGTTTCTGAATTGCATCAAGGGTAGCAAGAGAATATTTTGAGGCTCCTCTCCACAGATGAGAGCCGTATTCGAGACAGGGGCGGATTTGGGCCTTGTAGATGGTGAGAAGTTGTGGGGGTTTGTAAAATCGCTTGGACCTGAATAAGAAGCCAATCTTCCTTGCTGCAGATTTCGCGACAGAGGAGATGTGTTCATTCCAAGACAGGTCAGATGCGACTGAGACGCCCAACATAGATAGGCTGTCACACATTTTCAGGGTATTCGAATCGAAGTGAATAACAGGGAAATCTCTATTTTCGCGCCTAGAAATTAGACAACATTGAGTCTTATTTGAATTAAAGTTAACTAAATTTTGAGAGCCCCATTTATTCAGTTTGTCTAGGTCGAGAGTAATTGAGGAGGCAATATTGATTCGATTATTCGGGAGAGAGGGTTTGCCGTGTAGAGTGCTATCGTCGGCGTAACAATGAGTGGGGTTTGCCGTTTGATCAATAAGGTCGTTTATATAAATAAGGAAGAGTGTGGAGGAGATTACAGAGCCTTGGGGAACACCAGAGTTTGTGGAGAACGATTCAGATGATGTTCCATCCACCACAACTTTTATACTTCGGTTTGTCAGAAAGCTTTCTATCCATAACCATCATCATCATTGAGTATACAGTTCTAAGTCTCCACACGACACTGTCCCCCGCCAGCTGTTTGAGCTCTCTTAGGGCCAGTTGTATGTCGCAAAGTAAATGATTTTTACCACCAACAAACGGTAGAAGGTAAATGGAGGCACTGGGATAGCCATTCAGATAGATGCCTGTCAACGACCTTCTAAACTTGCCCTCCAATCCGGTACATTGTTACGCAGATAACAGCACCCTACATAACGCCCTTGCATCGCATAAAAACCGTGCAGACATTGCCTCTTCGATTAATTTAGACTTATGAAAACTTAAAACCTGGGGATCCCAAAACTTAGTTAACTCCAATGCAGTGAAAACTCAGTGTTGCCTTATTTCTAGGCGCGTCGACAGAAACCTCCCAAACATATCATTCGACTCAAACTCACTAGAATTCAGGGATAAAATTTCAATGCTAGGCGTAACTCTAGGGTCTGACCTTTCATGGAATGACCATATCTCAACCACTGCTAAAGCTTGGTCTCCTATTTAGGTCTAGACGCTGTTATACTCCCAGTCAACTTCTTATACTGTATAAGGCTCAAATTCGTCCCTGTCTCGAATATGGCTCTCATCTGTGGAGGGGTGCCTCCAAACATTCTCTTGCTACACTTGATGCAATTCAGAATCGAGCAATTAAACTAATAGGAGACCCGGCTCTAACCAACTCACTCGACTCCCTGGCTCACCGAAGAACCGTTTCTGCCCTTTCCCTGTACTACAGATACTATCACGGTGTCTGTTCAGTCGAGCTGAAATCGATTATCCCCCCTAAAGCCCTCTTTACGAGAAACACGTGGTTTTCTAACGCTCAGCACCCCTTCGCTGTCAAATTGGATAAAAGTCGAACAAGCGCTTTCGCCAACTCTTTTATCCCTATGACCTCCAGAGACTGGAACTCGCTCCCTGCGACCATCTTTCCCGCGAAACGTCGGAATTTGAATAAAATTTAAATAATTTATGGACTGCCTTTCATTATAACCTACCTATTTCGCTTACCAGTCCGTCTTTCTAAGAAAATAAATAAAATTATAGTTTTAATTTTTAACCCGCCCTCCCCCCCTTTAATTTTGGGTCGATATGCACCAAAATCTAATCAGCTCTGAATTTCACTGCACCAAAACTACGTGTGAAATTTGGTTTCGATATTCACACTAGTTTTTGAGATAGCTCGTCCACAATAATTTGGTAACGCACAGACTAACTAAGAGACATTTTGACAAACAATTATTATCTAGAAAAATATAATTTTTTCGATGTTCACTTATTATGGCTTTTTTATAGACCGAAATGCTATGGTTTCGTACAATTTTTTTAATCAAAATAGTTTCTGCCGTTTTTGAGATATTTCGAAAAAAAGAAGCAAAAAAAACAACACTTTTTTCATGCACGATTACAATACTTGACCATACCCTGTATGGTAAAGTAAAATGTGTAAAACATTATGTTAGTAAAATATATTAAGTAGTTGTTTATCTTTGTGATTTTAGTGAGTTTATATCTGCGTCCTCAGATACCTTCGACTCCAAACCAACTCCTGAAATTTCTTCCTCTTCTCTTCACAATGCGAGAATCAAAACAAATTTTAAGTATCTGCAAATGATATTTTAACATTAAAATGTTTTTAATTGAATATTAAATTTTATATTTATGATATATAAAGACTCTGTTTAATTATAATTCCCATTTGATCCCAGGGGCTTAAAATCTATATCTGTACGGCCTAGACAGAATTTAGCCTTTGGGCGCCAAATTGACTACTGAGAGGAAGAACAAAGACAAAGAAAAGCAACCTTGACAGTTGTTGGAGACAACTATTTTTCGCAAAAGAACTTTGTATATAATGACATGGACTTTTTAAAGCATCGCTGAGCATTTAAAGAGAGACTTAAAAGCATTTCATTATTTGCTTTGGAACGGAAGAGAAAGAGAAAGAGAGAGAGTTCTAGAAGAAAATAAGTCCGGGAGAAAGTGTTCGGTGACAAGGCATGAAGGCAGGCATAAACCTAAAAGCATTCAACCATCAGTGGGGCAGAGTTGGAAATAATTCCGTCACAATTCGAATCGTACGTGAATTAAATATCATCAAGAGATATACTTCATTTCATTTCTTTTACTTTACCATACAGGGTATGGTCAAGTATTGTAATCGTGGATGAAAAAAGTGGTTTTTTTCCTTCTTTTTTTCAAAATATCTCAAAAACGGCTGAAACTATTTTGATTAAAAAAATTGAGCCAAACCATAGCATTTCGCTCTACAAAAAAGCTCTAATAAGTGAACATCGAAAAAATTATATTTTTCGAGATAATAATTGTTTTGTCAAAATGTCTGTTAGTCTGTGCGTTACCAAATTTTTGTGGACGACCTAGCTCAAAAACTAGTGTTAATATCAAAACCAAATTTCACCCGTAATTTTGGTCCATTGAGATTAAGAGCTGATTAGATTTTGGGGCATATCAACCCAAAATTAAGGGGGGTGGAGGGGGATTAAAAATTAAAAATCTAGGCAATTTGAGCAAACTCAGCAACATTTTAGATACATAATCAGTGGAGTCCCAGAAGTCTAAAATTGAAAAAACTAACCCCCCAAAATGGGGGTGGGGAGTGTAGGGTCAAAAAATGAAAATCTTGGCCATTTACCAAACTCAACCAAATTTTGTATACATAATCAGTGGACCCCCAGGAGTCTAAAAATTCAAAAACTAAACCCCCTCCCCTACATGATTATAAATAAATTTATTAAATACTAGCTTCAAGCGCCCGCCTTTGGCGGGCCTTTTGCTAGCCAGGGGCTTCGCCCCCTGGACCCCACGTGGCTGCTTTATTGATGTTTTATTAATAACAGAGAATAAATATAATTGTTTTATTATAAAGTCTTAAATAGATATAATTTAAGATTCTATTTAACTGCAATATACACTCATAACAAATAAAATGAAACAAATATTTAAAATGTATTAAAAATCCACTTGTTATCATTAAGGGGAAAAAAAGTTATATTATATGTAGGTATTATTATAGATAAGAAGACTTGAAAATTACAATTATTTATTTTGCTAGACACAAAAGTATATACAATACAATCTATTTATAAAAAATTCTCTTATTCTCAAACTTGAGTTGTTTATCATAAAAGAATTTAGTCTTATTGATTTTAAGTTGATTCCTCCATGTCTACAGCAATGTTTACCAATAATAATCGAAGGGTCAAAAATCTAATGTAGAATTATTATTCCTCAAGTATTAGATGAGAATCGATTGCTATTTTTGATTTTAAGTCGATTCCTCCATGTCTTCACCAATGGCTACCAATAAAAACCGAAACGTCAAAAATCCAATGTAGAATGGTTATTCCTCGACTGTTATATGAGAATCGATCATTATTTTTGAATTAAAGTCAACATGAACTGCAAATTGCAAGTGATATCTGATTAATAATAAAGAAATAAACATATTAATATTTCAAATGAATTTGGATAAAGTTTAGCAACGATCCGTTGAAGTTTATTTTTTTATACAAACAGGGCCACCAACTTTTGTTTTTTTGCTCGTTTAGTTCTTTTATTGTCTGGCAAGCTATGTTGGCTAACCTGATTTTTTTTAGTTTTTCCTGAATTTTCCAATTTTCCTGGCAACTTTTCTAATTTTTTTTACGTATTAACCTGAATTGGACTATTACGAACATTTAAAAAAAATTAGCCAAATCGGTCCAGGCATTTGAGAGATCTGAGCTTACAAATAAACAGAAATTCATTTTTATTATTTAGATAAATGAGGGGCCAGGTTGTATGGTAAAGTCAAGTGGATGGCCACATCAGAACACGTTAGCTTATTTTTTCTTAATTTGCTTTTTAAATTTGATTACGCTAAGTATTATAATTAATATAAATAAAAATTATCGCTATTTTATTCACTACTACCTATTTATTTCTTACCTTCGGCCCACGATCTGATAAAGTCGCGAAATTACGCCCTCAGTTAAGCAAGGGTTGCCCATATGACCCGCATGTGTTAGTTTTTATTTTGACCACCAGTGGCGCTGTTTACCAAGGGACAGATAGCTATAAAATGAAAATTGATATTTATTTTAAATGTATTTTTTCCCCTCTCTTTATACGTTATTAACAACAGAAAAACAACAACAACAATTTTCAAGAAAAACAAAAACTTAGCTGACAGCAATTATATTAGCAATAATAATAACAAGATCAAATAATATATTTGATGAAAACAAAAAGAGAACAACAAGAAACAAAACAAATAAAAAGAGGGCTTTAATATTTATTCACCCAAAATGTCCCCCTCCCCACCCCACCCCCTTCCTCCCACTGGAACATATTCACAATACAATAAAAAAATGTCATTTAACTGGAACATGTTTATAATATTAAGTATCTGATACCATGTTATATTAAAAGAATATTAAAAATTCCATAATAATAATTTTGTATATATTTTGATGATGCTTTCACGCCCCGAATATCCTTTCTCTGCGTGCTGACACGTTTTATATGCTCGACATAACTTTTTTATGCATAAATTGGTGAATTTTATCTGAGAATTATTTTAATTAAAAAAAGAAAAAAAATGAAAGATAATAGAAGGTTTTATCTTCATTATTAATTTTACCAGCTGCAAAGTCCGCATTCGGCGGGCATCTTGCTAGCCAGGGTGCTACGGCCCCTGGATTCTGCAGTGGGTTTTAAAATAATAATTTAACCCATAGATAAAAGAAAAATAGATAGGCGACTTGGCCGCCATTTTGTTTTTGTTTTGCACACTGTCCACAAAGGGCTAACGCTAAGGTCGAGGTAGGCAGAAGCGCGCTCAATTTGATTTTGTTGTAAACGGGAATATTAAAAACGAGCTTTTCGTGCATGCCTTTGGCACGCCCTCGAAGCTCGGACCTCCGGGCTAGTGCCCTGGCGGGCAGCGTCTCGCTCCAAAAATTTTATTCCTCTTAAAAAACCACACTCCAAATGTATACCCGTAAACTACCAAAAATACATCGTCTCTTAAAAGTTTCGCCTCTTTAAATTTTGAGTGGCGGGGGGGGGGATTAATTATCAATATATTTAATGTTTCTTAATTTAAAATGAATTGGAGCCATCAGTTTAAAATCCGAACTGACAATTATATTTCAAATTTGCCTCGTTAATTAATATATATTTAATGTTTCTTAATTTAAAATCTATTGGTGTTTTTTCATTTTCATTCGAGTTCAAATGAATACAATATTATCTCGACACAAAGTCTAAATCAAAAATATATAGTTTTAGTAACAGAAATCAAGATATAAATATTAATGTTACATTGGTGTAATGGCTAAAGCTGATGCCCTTAGTTCAAGAGTTCGTCGGTTCGATTCTAGGCAAGAGTGTAATTTTTTTAAAGAAAATTCTTCCAGCATTGTTACAAATTAATCTAGGCTCTTATATATAGTATAAATAAGTGGATGAATTAAAAAAAATCGGGATTGGTGGAATGTTTTTTTTTTTTTTTTTTCTTTGGCTTTATCGCTTTCAACCATTAGCGATACTATATATTTTAGTTTATTTTCAAATATGTAAGGATCAGACTAAAATAGAGAAGAAAATAGAGAGTGGGGCTTGAACCCGGGCTAGCTTGATTACGAGGCATGTACTTTACCCAATCGACTATTAGTGAAATATCATTAAATATATGAAATTTGATAATAACATCTAATACGTCTTCGGATGCCTCAAGAAATACTTAATATAACACACAATTATTTACAATTGCTATAATACTTATAGTGAAATGAAAATTTAATATTCAACGGGATTTTAGGTCGCGGTCCCCCCCCCCCCTCCTTTTTGTTACTATATAGCTTGAAACATTGTGCTACTAGGGAAATTTCCTAATTTTAATAAGAGGCTCTAACCAACTCACTCGACTCCCTGGCTCACCGAAGATCCGTTTCTGCCCTTTCCCTGTACTACAGATACTATTACGGTGTCTGTTCAGTCGAGCTGAAATCAATTATCTCCCCTAAAGCCCTCTTTACGAGAAACACGCGGTTTTCGAACGCTCAGCAAACCCTTCGCTGTCAAATTGGTTACAAATCGAACAAGCGCTTTCGTCAACTCATTTATCCCTATGACCTCCAGAGACTGGAACTCGCTCCCTGCCACCATCTTCCCCGCGACTTATAACCTTCAGCTATTTAAGACCCGTATCCACAGATACCTTCGACCCCCGCCTAACCCATAAAATTCTTTCTTCTTCTTTTTTACGATGGAGGGGCCAATCCAGGCCTTTAGTGGTTGCACCTTTTTTGTGTAACTCCTTCTCTCATCATTTTCATAAAAAAAGAGAGGAATTCACTGTCATTGTTGCCAACCTTCATTAGAAGGAGAGGCACCGCAAGAAGAAGTATTTGTAATACATTTTATTTGTCATGAACTATTAGTGGGTTTTAAAATAATAATTTAAATTTCATAATTTTAATAAATTTCATTCATCAAACACTATTAGTGGGTTTTAAAATTAAAAAGAAAATCACGTCGGCGTCGTTCGTTGCGAAAGCCAATTATAATAAGTATAGATAGAAATTTACCCGCTGCTTCTGTTTTATTATTCATCAGTTTCTATTCTAATTCTGATAATTCATACTAAATGTTGTTAGGTAGGAAGGAAGCCCTTCTTGAAAAGTTGTCTCGTTTTATATGGAGAACAAAGCAACGGGATCCGCGTCTCTTTTCAATGTCTGCGAGGCCATGAAGCGGTTCTGTCTATTCGTCACAGACTAGAACTACTGACTGTCAAGGTCCGTCAAGGGAGAGAGTAGGAATTCCCTGGTTGCAGCACTCTACTAAATTTCTTCGAAAGGAGTTCTCGAAACCAATCTAGAAAAAAATCGTTAACAAAATGATGAAATGTTGAAAGAAATCGGATCTATAATTTATTTTAAAAAATTTCACTTTTTTTACTTTCACATTTATATCCAATCTACTCTTATTAAACGAGCAAAAATTGTATATTTATTTATTTGTTTGTATATATATTTGTTTGTTTATATTTTGAAAACGACTCTACCGATTTTGATAAAATTCACGGGTTAGGGGGTTTTTGGGGTGACAATTCGATCTGTCACGGTCTCATCTTCGACAAAATTGTTTTTGATAGGTTTTTTCGTAATCAAATTAATTATTCTCAGGTAGACAAATCCCATTCTTAGGGTTTTCAAAAAAGGTTTCCCTTTTCCTTTTATACCCAGGCAGACAATGGGTTGTTTGTTTCATTGTTCTAAAAGGCCTTGAAGAAGTATTGTGATTGTGGATTTTAACATATTTTGTTCTCCCTAAACGTTAGAAATATTAATAATCGTTTTATAATTGTTTTTATAAAGAACTTTATTTATTTAATAGAATAAAAAATAATCAAGAATTTATTTAAAAATATATTTCGCATAAGCAGGTCTCAATTTTCTGAAAAACAACACATTTTGATAGGTTTTATTTATTACAATTGGATGAATAAAAATGAATCATATGGTTGAATCAAAACAGGTGCAGAAGGTGGGGCGCAGTGGTGGGGAATCCGGGGTAGGGAGAGGTTTCGGGGGTGGGGTCGAGCGGGGTGGAGGTGGGGGGCTACATTGGGCGACTATTATATATTTTTGTATTTTTTTTTAATTTGAAAGCGGCTCTCAAATAAAAATCGACCTTTTTATCAGAATTTTAAATTAAAAATAATATTAAAATAAAGCTTTTAACTGAAGGAAGAAGTTACCGAGCATCGCTCGGTGCCTCCAGGTACTAGAATATAATGAGAGAGTGGTATTGCGCTGGCCAGTCTGGGTCCTGACTCTTTGAGAGCTTGTATCTCAGAGATGAAAAAGTTAATTTCATTTTGTAACTTCTAGGTGGAAGGAATCGATGCCCTTAATAGTTGGAAACCGGATTTAGGACATAAAACCGGATATTGTGGTCCCCAGAGGCCAAAAAGTGGTCAAAAATCCATTGGTCAGTGCGTATGTATGTACGTATGTACCCCCTGCGTTTCGCAACCATAAGTCTCAGAGCTACGAAATTCGAAACTTAAGCTCGATATAGGCTAGAAGGAGTACAGCAAGCATTTTAAACAGTTCACTCTATATATTTTTTAGAATTTAATGTTAATTTTTGTTTTTGTGTAACACTTATATTTAACCGAACGTTTTCTACATTTGATTCAATCGCGAATCTAATGTAGGGAATTTTGTCAAATATTGAGTGAAAAATAATATCTGAACTTATATATTTCTAACTTGAAAGAAAATAATGATTTTGAATAAATTTTATAATTTTTCTCAGTTAGAAATATATCAAAAGTTCAAATATTGATTTTCACTCAATATTTGACAAATATCCCTATCGCGAGACTACATTGGACGGATGTACAAAGCCTTCAGTTGAGAGTACTGGCAAAGTAACATACGTACTAATAGATCTGTATATAACTCCGGCAGTCGAATATATAACATCTGAGATTTCAAATTCACTTGAGTGATTCATCCGAATGTCCTAACTGGGCTATACACGAATTGACGTTGGATTGTAGCTAAGTGGATGCATCTTTTCTCTCTTGGTCCAGACTTAATACTCCGCAGACTCCAATAGCGTAATCCGCAGTAGTCTCGAGAAGATAAAAATATCTTTTTCAAATCAGCGCGGTCAAAATAATTCTCGTTGACGTATCAATTATTCTTTGATATATTAATGAGAAAAATTATAAAACTATTATATTTATTTATTTATTTTCTCTCTTTTAATGTATGTGTTAATCGCATTGCACAGTGGTGGGGCACTGTTGGTGTTTAACACTCTGTCGCTGTTCTGGAGATATCACTTACCGGCGCTCATATATGCATTATTCTAATTATTAGCCACAGCATCTGGCGCTTTTTTTGGACGGCTGATGAGGTGTTTCATGATCATTTGTAAAAATCTGTTTTCTCTTTTGTAAAGGGCTGCCCCCCCCCCCCCTCTGCGTGCCGGATTAAATCAACTCATTGAAATCTGTGAAACCGTAAGTGGACATTTACATGAAAGATTTTTCGTTTTTTTTTTTTGATTTTCTCAAAAACAGCTTTAACAATTTTTTAAAAATTAGTACATTTATCAAATGTCATGAGTTATTAGTTAGTTGTCAAATTTTTAATCCGATTAAAAAAGAGGAAAGGGTTTTAAATTAGAGTGTCGTAAAATAAATATTTTAATCGTTCATATCTCGTATTCGGAAAGTCGCAGATCCTTGAAATTTAAAACTTAAGCTATCCAGAGGCTACAAGAAGTATAACAAGATTTCGGCTAAAACAGAAAAACCGAAAGTTGATGTTTACATACGTAAGAATTTACCCACCCTGCGTTTCGCAAACATAAGTCTCAGAGATACGAAATTCGAAACTTAAGCTCGATATCGGCTAGAAGGAGTACAGCAAGCTTTTTGATTGAAATCGGAAGTGGACATTTACATGAAAGATTTTTTCGTTTTTTTTTTTTTTTTTTTTTTTTATTTTCTCAAAAACGGCTCCAACGATTTTTTTAAAATTAGCGTAAGTATTTATCAATTGTCAAGACAAATCTAAAAAAATAAAACCGACTTCAAAAAAATTAAATGCAACAAATAAAATAATAATAATTTAAAAATAAAATAAAATACACCAAAAGGTATAAAATAATTATTATCTAATTTAGTTACAACTAAACGACGAAATATTAACATGAAATCACATTTTGAAGTCGGTACCAAACAAACTATATAAGCGAGCGTACCCGCCAAACGTACTAAGTAAGATCCGTCGAGTGCGATTCATAAAATGTATATGTTTAGCACCGACTTCCTAAAGTAATTTCATGTTAATATTTCGTCGTTTAGTTGTAACTAAATAAGATAATTATTTTATACCTTTTAGTGTATTTTATTTTATTTTTTAAGTTATTATTATTATATTTGTTGCATTTAATTTTTTGAAGTCGGTTTTATTTTATTTTATTTTTCTATTTTTAGTGATGTTATTAATAGTGAATTAATATAATACCTTGCATGCATCTCGTAAGAGAAAGCGTCGGGCGAATGAATCAGAAAATTATAATAAAATTTAATTCATAAATATAGAAATTCTCTCGAAACGTTGGCGGGATTTAAATGAATGTTTTAAGATTTTTTTTTATAAAAGATTTTATTTATTATAATTTCGATTATTTGCTCATAAGAATTGAAGATTTACGTTATTTCGTCATTGATCATATCTCCCCAAAGATACTCTCTTTCCAAGAAAAAAAGCAATCATTAAAATCGGTTTATAAACAAAGAAGTTATGCCTGAACAAACATATCAAAAAAGGTCCAATACCAATGAAAAAAACGGGACCAATCGGAAACTAGACTGTACCCAATGCAAAAATATCATCAAAATCGGTTCACAATTGGCGAAGATATGATGAGGTAACATAGACACAAAAAAAAGTCGAATTGAGAAACTCCTCCTTTTTTGAAGTCGGTTAAAAAGCTTTCAAAAGCGGAAATATCACTTAAAAGAAAAAAACCCCAAGATTGGGGGTAAGATGCCGAAATGGAAACGTTAACAATTTTTTTTTTTTTTTTTTGTAAAAAATAGTTTTTCAAAGCGAAACTTATTTTTTTATTAATTACAAAAGTACATAATATATTATATTGTGGATAAAATGGCTGGTTAAAAATTCAGTCGAATAGAGAACCTCCTCCTTTTTTGAAGTCGGTTAAAAATAAAACCAATGTGCTATTTTATATAAAATAGAGTTAAAAACTACGGCGTCTACTATATATATATGTAATAAAATTTTTCGTGGTTTATGGGCCCTCAAAAATTTAGCTCCAGCCAGAAACCACTACAAACTCATAATATAGCTCTTATTTGGGAGGCCTATCGTCGATATAAATTATTTCCAGCTTGTGGATATGAATTGGCCAGCATAAGTCTAATTTCCCTGAGACGCCTCTACGTGCTTGGCAAGTTTATTTTCAAACTATTCACGACATTTCAGCTCGTATACAAATTAAGCATGTTCACATTCAAATCATCCATTCATAATCGAGTATTAAGAGCTGACGACAGACTAATCAATATTCCAACTCATCTTACTGAGATCGCCAACAAACATTTTGTCGTCAGCTCGGTCAGTCCCCCTCCCCCCCCCCCCTTATGGGCAGGGCTCATGGGATTAATAATGGCAACGACAAACTGTTTCTTATGGAAAACTAACCATAATTAAATATATTTCATCAAGAATTATGGTCAAGTATCGTAATCGTGTATGGAAAAAAGTGTTTTTTTTTCCTTCTTTTTTCAAAATATCTCAAAAACGGATGAAACTATTTTGATTAAAAAAAATTGAGCGAAATCACGGCGTTTCGCTCTACAAAAAAGCTCTTATAAGTGAACATCGAAAATATTATATGTTTCGAGATAATAATTTTTTTTTCAAAATGTCTGTAAGTTTGTCTGTGAGTTATCAAATTTTTGTGTACGAACTAGCTCAAAAACTAGTGTGAATATCGAAACCAAATTCCACAAGTAGTTTTGGTCAATTGAGATTAAGAGCTGATTAGATTTTGGTGCATATCGACCCGAAATTAAGGGGGGCGTAGGGGGGGTTAAAAATTAAAAATATAGGTCGTTTGAGCAGACTCAACCAAATTTTGTATACATAATCAGTGGACTCCCAGAAGTCTTAAAATGCAAAAACTAACAGCCGAAAATGGGGGGGGGGTTAAAAATGAAAATCTTGGCTATTTACCAAACTCAACCAAATTTTGTATACATAATCAGTGTATGGAAAACAGAAGTATTAAAATGCAAAAACTAACCCCCCCCCCCCTACATGATTATAAATAATTTTAGGGGCCAGGTTGTATGGTAAAGTCAAGTGGATGGCCACATCAGAACACTTCAGCTTATTTTTCCATTTAAATTGTTCTCTAACGGACCCCTCGCGGGAAAGTGTTTTGAGTAGTTTTTAACTTCTTGATCCTATATGTTTTTTGGTGTGCTGAATCCGAATCTAAGGTTCGCTAACAAAATTTCCTGACGGACCACTGTCAAAAATGCAAAAAAATGTTAAAAATCTCCTTTTTTGCGATTTTTGCTTATAACCCAAAAACTATCAACTTTTCGTAAATAACCTTCCTTTTCAAAATGAAAGTTCATAAAATTTCCTACAAAGTTCATTATTTAGGTTTTTTTTCTCCGACCAATCTTTCGGGCTCAAGCGCTAGTTGAAAATTGACGTATTTTTTCTGTTTCCGCAAATCTCAAAAACTGCACTTTTTTTCGATTTTTTCCCATTTTGACCATGAAAGAGCACGTTTTCGATCAAAGACCACTCTATAGATTTTTAAACTAGATTACAATTTGCTACAATTCAAACAAAGTTTCATCTTAATTGGATAATGACTAGGATATGATCCGAATCCTAAGTGGCTGAAGATGTTTGATAAAACTAGAATTTTATATGGTCCAAATACACGTTCAAGTCAACAAAATTTCCTATAGAATAGAAATTGAAATCAAGTTTCTAGGATGAGTGGTTTGCATTTTATTGAAGGAAAATTGCGTTATTTTTTTGAAAAAAATTGCAGTTTTTCAAAAATTTCAACCACAATTTGCGGCACGGGTATACCATTATCCATTTAAGATGAAACTTTGTTTGAATTGTAGCAAATTTAATCTAGTTTAAAAATCTAAGAGTGGTCTTTGTCGAAAACGCTCTTTCATGAACAAAATGGGAAAAATTCGAAAAAAGTGCCAGTTTTGGGATTTGCGGAAACAGAAAAAATATGTCAATTTTCAACTAGCGATTGAGCCCGAATATTTGGTCGGAGAAAAAAAACCTAAATGATGAAATTTGTAGGAAATTTTATGAACTTTCATTTTGAAATAGGAAGGTTATTTACGAAAAGTTGATAGTTTTTGAGTTATAAGCAAAATACCTAAAAAAAAATGAGATTTTTTTACCTTTTTTTACTTTATCCAATACGAAGCATGGGAGAAAGTATTGGAATCGCTCTCGCGGCAAGCGCGACTTCAAAGGGTCCTCAGGTAAAGACTACGGAACCTATGGACTCAATTAAGATCACAAATTGAAGTATTCAATGAGATTGAATTTTAGCACGTGACGGTTTTGCCAAAAATTACCTGGAATCTCGTCGAGAGGCCAAAAAGTGCCATTTTTTTGGAAGTGCGTGCGGATGGATGGATGTATGTTATCGTTTTTTTCGTCCACGATTTTTCCACACCGTTGCACTGATTGAATTGAAATTGAAAACCTACTATTAGTTTAACAAAATGAAGCGCTGATTAGTTTTTGGTACATATCGGTCCACAAACATTAGCATTAACAAGGCCAAATCCGCCCCTGTCTCGAAGTGCGGCTGTGATCTATGGAGAGGAGCCTCAATAATATTCTCTTGCGACCCTTGATGCAAGTTCAGCAACGAGCCGTCAGGCTAATTGACGATTCTACCCTCACCGACTCCCTCGACTCAACCGACTCATCGAAGAGATGTCTCTGCCGCTTTCCCTTTTCTATAGATACTATCACGGCAGGTGCTCTGATGAGATAAAATCAATAATTCCCCCAAAGCATGCTTTGCACGCAGCACACGTTTTGCCGACTCCCAACACTCTTTCGCGGTCAAATTAGAAAAGTGCCGGACCACTTCATTCGCGAATTCATATATCCCCATGACTTCAAGGAACTGGAACTCTCTCCCAGCCTCTATCTTTCCAGCACCTATGATCTTCAAACCTTCAAAACCAGGGTGCATAGACACCTACGTCTACACCTCTCACTTAATCAACTTTCCCTTCTCTTCGGTAATGCAAGGGTCTTTCAGAGATCCATAGGGGCTACATCTTTACTGGTGCACCCTTCTTGCATTCGATTGCATTAAAAAAAAAAAAAAAAAAAAATTAGTTACTTTATTTCAGTACTTTTTTAGTTTTTTCTAAATATCTTGAAAATGACTTAAACAATTTTGATGAAATTTAATATCTTAATTAAGTACCTTGGGGACCACAAAAAAGGTTATTAACTTTATTTGTTTTTGGTAAAATTATATTTTAAAGTACTTTACTCCAAGAACATATTAATATTTCAAATGAATTTGGATAAAGTTTAGCAACGATCACGAATTGCTAGAAATTTATTTTGGAAGTGCGTGCGGATGGATGTATTGTATGTGTGTTATCGTTTTTTTCGTCCACGAATTTTTCCACACCGTTGCACCGAATGAATTGAAATTGAAAACCTACCAGTATTTTAACAAAATGAAGCGCTGATTAGTTTTTGGTACATATCGGTTCACAAACATTAGTACTTTATTTGGGTACTTTTTTAGTTTTTTCTAAATATCTTGAAAATGACTTAACCAATTTTGATGAAATTTAATATCCTAATTAAGTACCTTGGGGACCACAAAAAAGGTTAAATAAAGTTTTTAGTAAAATTATATTTTAAAGTACTTTAATCTAGAACATACTAATATTTCAAATGAATTTGGATAAAGTTTAGCAACGATCCGTTGCAGTTTATTTTTTATTGGATTTTTGACAGTGTTCCGCCAGGAAATTTTGTTAGCGAACCAAAGATTCGGATTCAGGAAACCAAAAAACACATAAAGGCTCAAAAGAGATTACAACTTTCCCAAAACTTTCTGGCTAAAAAATACAATATAACTGGAATATTTGTTTTAATAAAAAATAAGCTGACATGTTCTGATGTGGCCATCCACTTGACTTTACCATACAACCTGGCCCTTCACTTTTATTTAATATTTAATTAAATTATTTATATTCATGTAGGGGAGTTAGTTTTTGAATTTTTAGACTCCTGGGGGTCCACTGATTATTTATACAAAATTTAGTTGAGTTTGGTACAAGGTCCAAGATTTTAATTTTTTGACCCTACTCCCCTTTTGGGCGGTTAGTTTTTTTATTTTTAGACTTCTGAGGGTCCACTGATTATGTATACAAAATTTGCTTGAGTTTGCTCAAATGGCCTAGATTTATAATTTTTAAGCCCCCTCCACCCCCTTAATTTTGGGTAGATATGCACCAAAATCTAATTAGCTCTTAATCTCAATGAACCAAAACTACCTGGGAAATTTGGTTTTGATATTCACTCCAGTTTTTGAGCTAGCTCGTCCATAAAAATTTCGTATCGCACAGACTAACTAACTAACTAACAGACATTTTGACAAAACAATTATTATCTCAAAAAATATAATTTTTTTGATGTTTATTTATTAGAGCTTTTTTGTAGAGCGAAATGCCATGGTTTCGCTCAATTTTTTTAATCAAAATAGTTTCAGACGTTTTTGAGAGATTTCGAAAAAAAAAAGGAAAATAATCACTTTTTTCATGCACGATTACAATCCTTGACCATACTTTCTATGGTACTGTAAAAATTCCCATTAAATATTTTACTTTGTGGATTGAACACTCTTCCCCCCCCCCATGAAAATTTTCCGGCTGCGCCATTGACTGTGTCACTGGTTGATTCGCCTGCTGGTGCTGACTTTAGGTTGTTGCTCTTGTATTGATTACAATTTGAGAAAAGATTTTCTCATTTATGTGTTAATTATCTCTGTATTTCTTTTTATTTCTGCTCTACGAGATATCCATCCACCTTAGAGCATTATTTTATGATAAATAAATAAATAAATAATGTAATTAAAAGTAAATTTACATTTAGGTCACTTTTGAGATTATCTCTTGCTCTATAACCACTTCTTCAAACGACCCCCCCCCCCCCCCCCCACCTTAGATCAACAAAACAATCAAATCTTGAAACCCAAGTTCCGAGTTTAATACGTCCATTATGTTGATTTAATACAATTTAAGTATAGCAATCACCTTTAAAATACGAATTAATTGTGAAAGCACTAGACAATTCAATTGAGTCTTTATATATGGTCGTAAATGTGTTTTGAAATTCAACAGATAGTGAATGCAATCAAACGTAATTAATAAACAATTAAATAAAATGGTGGGAGAGGTTGAAAATTGTATTTTAATATTACTAACGCTAAAAACAAATACGGTCAAGTCTTGTCACATACTACTAAAAGAAATTTGTGACTGCCTCTGTACCCACATACCTATGTCCGTCTCCCCAGGGGTGGGAGGGCAAAAGGGCGAAGTTCGGGGGGGGGTGCAACACGTGCCGCCTCACGCAGAGGCCAAAAACGGCGGCCAAATCGACAGGGAATTTATAACAATTTTTTTTAATTTTTTATTTTAATTTTAATGAGCAGTGAGATATAAAATTTGTAAAAAATTTAAAATTTAAAAATAAAGTACTATGTGTGTGTGCGTGTGGGGGGGGGAGTCAGAGACGCCCCCCCCCCCCCCCCCGCTTGGACAATTCGATTGCGACACACGAGATAAAGTAGATCTTATATACATGGATCCGCCCTTGGTAGAGAGGTGGGGTCCAGGGAAGTACTAAAGAGCATTTCTTTCTGTGTCTGTACCCATATCCAAGGGGCTACTAAAAGGCATTTGTGACTGTATACCGGGTGAGTTTTTTATCTTGAGACAGTCTTATAACTCAAAAATTTTTAAATAAAAGATTATTTATATCATAATTAGTAGAGATTGTGGTGTTGGTGCAAGGTGAAACATCTTTAATAAAGATAAGAGTAAATGAATATTATATTTAATATTGATTTACTACTGAGTTAAGGATACTAAGGTCACTTATTTCACATTAAAATTAAAAAATTAAAAGAAATAAATTTCTTTTCTTTTTCAATATTATATATTTCGAGGCTATCAATATTTATATCAGGGGAAACTAAACTAAGCTATTGTTTGTAGGCGGAGAACAAGCTTTCAATTTAAGGTCAAGTTGTGTTTTAAATGAAACCGTATATTTTTCTTTGCTCCACCATATTCTACAAAAAAAAACCGAAAACCTTTCATTAGAACTATTTTTTATACGACATCAAAAAAAATTACATGAATCAATTAGACCTCAAAAAATCTTAATAATTATTTTTAACAATTATTTAACTTAATTATAAAATGATAATGATTAAATAATTGATTATTAAATAATTAATTATTAAATAAATAATTATTAAATTGAAAACTCTCAACAATGGAAATAAGTGTTTATAATGATATTAAAACTTCGTTATACACAGATTTAAGAGATTATTTTCTACTTAATAGAACTAGTTAAAATTCTTGAGTTTTTAAAAGTTTATTTCACGTGTAAATCCAGTATATATTTATATTGTATTACTATAATAATTATATTGAATTACTACAATAAAAATAGAGTGTTTTTGTTGAAGACAGAATTGAAATGGTCTTAATTTATGCGGTGAATGTGAAATAAGTGTTATAAGGCCGCCATTGAAATGGATGCTGAGGGTTTTCCTGATAGTAAGAATATTATGTTTAAGAATATTTATTATTTGGATTTTTTTAGATCTAATTGATTTAATATTTTGTTTTATTTGATGTCGTATTAAAAAATAGTTCGAATGATAGTTATTCAGTTTTTTTTAGTAAATTTAGGCAATGTAAAGAAAAATATAGGTTTCCATTTAAAAACAAAAGTTGACCTTAAAATACCCTTGAAAGCTTATTTTAGGTCAACAAACAATAGAGTAGTTTAGTTTCCCCCTGATATAAATAAACTTTTATTTGAAACTTTTTTCATATAATGCACTGTTTTTGAGTTATAAGACTGTCTCAAGATAAAAAGAACTCACCCGGTATATGCTTATGTTTGTCCGTCCCCCAGGGGATGGGGGTCGAGGTTGGGATTTGAAGGTGGGGTTCAGGGGGTGGGGTGTCAAGGATGTGGGGGTCCAGGGGTATTAAAGGGCATTTCTCTCTGTGTCTGCACCTATATCACATACTACTAAAAGGCATTTGTGCCAATCTCTGTATGTACTTATGTTTCTATGCCCCCAGGGGTTTAGAGGTGGGGGACAAGTGTGGGGGGTTGGTATCCAGGCGAAAGACGGGGGTTCAGGGCGTGCGGAGTCCGCCCCCGTGGTGTAATGGTCAGAGTAACTGACTGGCAACCCGGAGGTCTCGGGTTCGATTCCCGGCTATACCCAGACATTTTTTCTGTAAGTATAGGGTCTGGTAATAAAAATTAAGTGGGAGATAAATTTAACCGGATTTATCGCTCGGAGAATTTACCACTGCTCGAAGCCCCTAAAACCTTAGTAAATTGGATATTAAATTGTATCTAAGTTTCTGAGATTGGCTCATGATCCCGGCTTCTTTTCCTTCCTCTGTTCTTTTCACGATGTAGGGGCCAGCCCTTACAGGCCTTTAGGGGATCCACCTTCTGGTGTATCTCCCTTCTCACATCAATATCATTAAAAAAAGGGGGCTAGGTTTACTAGGGTAGAGGATGATCAGAAGTAAGGTTTTGTCTGTACATTGGGGGGGGGGGGTGCAGGGGGGGTTTGGGGGGGGAGGATTGATGGGTGGGGATCCAAGGTCTATTTCCCTGGCTAGCAAGAGGGCCGCCTAAGGAGGGCATTGCAGCTAGTAACTTCAATAAAAGATAATAAAAAGCATTTCGAATTATTTTGAACTGAATAAAATGAGGGGGAGTGGCACCCCTGTAATATAATTTAGCAAGATTTCAAAGGGGACACTACAATAAGAATAAATAAGCTGATGTGTTCTGATTTGGCCATCCACTTATTTATAATCATGTAGGAGGGGTAAGTTTTTGCATTTTTAGACTTCTGGAGATCCACTGAATATGTATACAAAATTTAGTTCAATTTGCTCAAACGGCCTAGATTTTTAATTTTTAACCCCCCCCCTTCCATATCACTTAATTTTGGGCCGAAATGCACCAAAATCTAATCAGCTCTTAATCTCATGGGACCAAAACTACGTGTGGAATTTGGTTTCGATATTCAAACTAGTTTTTGAGCTAGCTCGTACACAAAAATTTGGTAAAGCACAGACTAACGGACACCCAACGAGGCAACCGGACAACCAGACTAACAGACATTTTGACAAAACGTTTATTATCTCGAAAAATATAATTTTTTCGATGTTCACTTATTAGGGCTTTTTTTTGTAGACCGAAATGCCATGGTTCCGCTCAATTTATTTAATCAAAACAGTTTCAGCCATTTTTTAGATATTTCGAAAAAAGAAGAAAAAAACCCCACTTTTTTCATGCACGATTACAATACTTGACCATACCGTGTATGGTACAAAAGTAAAAAATAATCTGACGTGTTCTGATGTGGCCATCCACTTGGTTTACCATACAACATTGCCCCTCATTTATATTTAATATTTAATAAAATTATTTATAATCATGTAGGGGGGGTTAGTTTTTGCATTTTTAGACTCCTGGAACCCACTGATTATGTATACAAAATTTGGTTGAGTTTGCTCTAACGACCTAGATTTTAATTTTTAACCCCCCCTCGACCCCACTTAATTTTTGGGTCGATACTGCACCAAAATCTAATCAGCTCTTAATCTCAATGGGACCAAAATTACGTGTGAAATTTGGTTTCGATATTCACACTAGTTTTTGAGCTAGCTCGTCCACAAATTTAGTCAGACTACACAGACTAACAGACATTTTGACAAAACAATTATTATCTCGAAAAATTTAATTTTTTCGATGTTCACTTATTAGAGCTTTTTTGTAGACCTAAATGCCATAGTTTTGTCAATTTTTTTAATCGAAATAGTTTCAGTCGTTTTTTAGATATTTTGAAAAAAAGAAGGAAAAAAAACACTTTTTTCATGCACGATTACAATACTTGACCATACCCTGTATGGTAAAGTAATAAACTCATATCTAACCTCTATGGATTGGATTTTCCATTGTTGGATTAGTAGAGATTTCTGCCATTAGGGGCAGTCAATAAATTACGTCACACAAATTTCAAGATTTTTAGACTCCGGTCCTTCTGTGTCAGATTTTCATTGAGCCCCCCCCTGTATTGTGACGTCACAGTATCACTTTTATATCCTTTAATATAATAATACAGGGTTGGGCAAAACTGAATATATTCAATCCTGGCAATAGGGCTGGACATAAAGATTAAAGTAAAAAGTAATGTTACAATTAGTAGAATACTTCAAATTAAAAACGATGATTTTTTTTGAGAATTTTTCGAAAATTTTATTTTATTTATAAATTTTCGAAATATTGTCTGGAATTTTTTTGAAAAATTTTCACAAATTTGATTGGATCTCGAAATTACTGGATTAGAGGTAAGTGGCACCTGGCGGTCGATAAATAAATCATTTTATTTATGACGATTAATTATCCAACATCTGATTAATTATATTGCTTATGTATTATTAAATAAGATATTATTATTATCTCAATCAGATATTATATCCATGTATATACTCAAATTTAAATTATTTAAAATGGAAATTTGAGAAATTCAATTTCTATGTGAGACTTTCTTATTCACGTAATAATGGAATAAAAATCTGTTAATTCAAAAAGTGAAAATCCAATCGATATAGAGGTTATATTTTATTTTATTATTCAAAATATTTATTTTATATTATGTTTTAATATATTTTACATTTTTATCAAAGTATCTATAAATATAAGAAATAATCACAAATTAAATTTAAATTGACACGTTTTCATGTGACGTTTTCATCCGGTTGACTTTAGAACAAGGGCTTGGATTTTTATTTTTTGACGTCCCGCCCCCTATTTTGGGGGTTTCATTTTGTATTTTTAGTGTTATAAGAGCCCACTGATTATGTATACAAAATTTTGTTGAGTTTGCTCAAATAATGTCCTAGATTTTTATTTTTTGACACCCCCAAATTTTAGCGCCAAAAAAAAATATTTTAGGTTTATAGCATACTAGCTGCAAGGCCCGATTTGGGCGGCACTCTTGCTAGCCAGGGGCACGCCCCCTGGTCCCCAACCTACGAACACCACACTCATACCACACTCCCACCCACCCACCCTATCGAACCTTTCCCAGCACACCCACCCCCACACCATCATCCGTGACAAACCACCGGCACCACCACAAAACCCCCACCATTCCCTGGACCCCACCCCTACACCCTCCACTACGCTCAAACACATCCCCGCAACCACCCGCACCCACCCTGGGCCCCACCCCACTACACCTCTGGACCCTCACCTAAACACTCCATTCCACCCTGCACAGCCCACTCCCACCCTGTTCCCTCCACCACGCGCACTCCACCCCCGCACCCAGTTTTTGCATTTATAGCATTCTAGTGACCCACAGATTATGTTTACAAAATTTGGTTAAGTTGGCTCTAAGGGAAGAATTTTCATTTTTTGATCTCCCTCCCTATTTTGGGTGGTTAGTTTTTGCATTTCTAGCCTTCTAGTGGCCCACAGAATATGTATACAAATTTTGGTTGATTTTGGTAAAAGAACAAGAATTTTATTATTTTGACCCTCCCACGCTTTTTCGGTGGTTTTTTGGGGGAATGTTTTTAAACAAAACTTGTCAGAAATCACTACAACTTTGCTCATACAGACAGGCAGGAATTTTGTTGAGGGTGTTTTCGTCGATAACTTTGCTTGAAACGTGTGCAACCAAAATTTGGAGTGATTTGGAGCAATGAACAAACAAAACCTTAATTTTATATAGATACAGATTTCATTTTGCTTGTTTTTTTAGTTGGAAAATATTATGATTATCCCACTGAATTTTGGTTCGAGATGCACCGAACTCTAATTAACTCTTAATCTCAATGCTCCAAAACTACGTGAGAAATTCGGTTTTGATATTCACACTAGTTTTTGAGCTAGCTCTTCCACAAAATTTCGTAACGAAGAGACAAACTAACCGACATTTTGATAAAACAGTTATTATCTGAAAAAATATAATTTTTTCGATGATTACTTATTGGAGCTTTTTTGTAGACCAAAATGGCATGGTTTCACCCAATTTTTGCAATTCTGGCATGAAAATCGGATAATTCAATTATTTGAAAATTCGATCGATATAGAGGTTATATTTTATTTTATTATTCAGAATATATATTTTATATTATTATTGTTGATATAGGGAAATAAGGATTGCCAACATTTCGTCAACTTTTTTGACCTCTTCAGGGTTCTAAAAAATATTTTCCTATAGTTAATTTAATAATTTAATCCATCGACATAACTAATCAAAAAAATTTTATATTATAGTGTATTATATTTTTTATTTTTATTAGAGTATAAATATTTCAAATGATTAATTGAATTTATTTTCATTTGAAAAAAACCTAAGTAAAATATATATATATTTTTTTTACTTTATTTATACGTATTATTTGGAAGTCGAGGTCAAAAAAATATTAATTATGTATCTTTTTATTCATAAACCGACGTTTCAGAGGCTATTCCCTACTTCTTCAGGGTTTTGAAAAGTCAATGAAGAAAATCCAATACGACATTCCTCTCTCTCTCTCCTCTTTAAGTGGCAGTAACAACAACAATAATAATATATTGTATTTTATTCTCAGCAGAATTATATAATAGTATTTCTGAAAGAGGAGACATTGGATTTCTTTCAGTGAGTTTTCAAAACCCTGCAGAAGTAGGAATTAGCCTCCGAAACGTCGGTTTATTAATAAAAGATAGTAAAATGATCGTCTTTTTTGGACTGCCTTATCAAAATACACTGATTTTCACTTATCAATCGTCTCCAAAAATTACTTTATTTATGTATTTCTTTATTAAAAAAAATTAATTATTTGTTTATTTTTTTCAGATGATTCAATAAGGGCCTTGCAGGTCATCCAATTAGAACAAGTGACCAGTCCATGATTGGAAATTAAAAACAAAAAACGAAAACATTTCAAGTTCACCAAAAATATCTAACCCTATTTAAAAGTGAATTCTGTTCAAAATATTTTAAATCGAAAACTCAATTTATGATACTTAAACGAATCCATAAAGGCGATCTAATTTACTAATGTCGTTATTAACTAAATAAATTCAATGAGAAATAGAGGCAAAATAAGATTTTGAGTTCTCCACACTGCTCCCCCAAGTTTTCTCAAAAAAATTCAACTGTACATTCAAGGACACATACAGACCAAATAAATTTTGGTTGTGCACGCTGCCCGGCGATGCTCACACAAAAGTCAAATATGACAAAGCAATTACGTACACATACAGGCGAGAAACCTTTTGGTTGTGCGCACTGCCCAAAGAAGTTTACAAAAAAGGGTGATTTAGTTGTTCATTTACGAACACATACAGGCGAGAAACCTTTTGGTTGTGCGCACTGCCCAAAGAAGTTTACACAAAAGGGTGATTTAGTTGTTCATTTACGAACACATACAGGCGAGAAACATTTTGGTTGTGCGCACTGCCCAAAGAAGTTTACACAAAAGTGTCATTTGGTTGCTCATTTACGAACACATACAGGTGAGAAACCTTTTGGCTGTGCGCACTGCCCAAAGAAGTTTACACAAAAGGGTGAATTAGTTGTTCATTTACGAACACATACAGGCGAGAAACCTTTTGGTTGTGCGCACTGCCCAAAGAAGTTTACACAAAAGGGTGAATTAGTTGTTCATTTACGAACACATACAGGCGAGAAACCTTTTGGTTGTGCGCACTGCCCAAAGAAGTTTACACAAAAGTGTCATTTGGTTGCTCATTTACGAACACATACAGGTGAGAAACCTTTTGGTTGTACGCGCTGCCTAAAGAAGTTTAAAAAAAAGTGTGATTTGGTTGTTCATTTACGAACACATACAGGCGAGAAACCTTTTGGTTGTGCGCACTGCGCAAAGAAGTTTGCACAAAAGCGTGATTTAGTTGTTCATTTACGAACACATACAGGCGAGAAACCTTTTGGTTGTGCGCACTGCCCAAAGAAGTTTACACAAAAGTGTCATTTGGTTGCTCATTTACGAACACATACAGGTGAGAAACCTTTTGGTTGTGCGCACTGCCCAAAGAAGTTTACAAAAAAGTGTGATTTGGTTGCTCATTTACGAACACATACAGGCGAGAAACCTTTTGGTTGTGCGCACTGCCCAAAGAAGTTTACACAAAAGGGTGATTTAGTTGTTCATTTACGAACACATACAGGCGAGAAACCTTTTGGTTGTGCGCACTGCGCAAAGAAGTTTACAAATAAGGGTGATTTAGTTGTTCATTTACGAACACATACAGGGGAGAAACCTTTTGGTTGTGCGCACTGCGCAAAGAAATTTACACAAAAGGTGTGATTTGGTTGCTCATTTGCGAACACATACAGGCGAGAAACCTTTTGGTTGTGCGCACTGCAAAAGGATGTTTAGCCAAAAGTGTAATTTAGTTTTTCATTTACGGACACATACAGGCTAGAAGCCTTTTGGATATGGACAGTGTCAGAAGAAATTTTCACATAGAGGTTCTCTGGCTCTTCATTTACGGACACATACTGGAGAGTAACTTTTTAGTTGTGGACAGTGTCAGAAGAAATTTTCATATACAATCTCTCTGGTTGTTCATTTACGTACATATTCTGGAACGAAGCCTTTTAGTTGTGTGCGTTTCTCCAAGAACTTTTCACAAAGAAGTGGTTTGAATTTACATTTACCGACACATATAGGCGAAATACTCATTAACTAATTATATTTCCTATAAAAGATTATCCGACATTACTCAAAAAAATCATTTGACTTGGGATTCAAGGATTTAAACAAAATACACTCCTCCTAATAAAAATTGTTAAATTATTTTCCCAATAGAATACACAACCAAACCAATTTGTGTGCCCATCAAATATCTTTACTTACACCTTCTCTTCAAATTAAAAATTTACTTTCTAATTATTTCTCTAATGTGAAATATTAAATACACAATTCTCTAATATATTAAATTGAATTTTTAGTCCAGTCAAATTGTGCTCAAATGGGCCACTATGGGGTAAGTTTTGGGTTAGTTCTGATTTCTTGCATATATATGGTTTTTGGGGCGCTTAATACAAATTGTTTAGCAGTTTTTTACTTATAACTCGAAAACTCTCAATTTTTCGTAAATAACCAGTTTATTTAAAATGAATTTTCATATAATTCCCCCCCCCATCCCGGATCACCCAAATACTCGCACTTTTTTTCGATATTTTCGCCTTTAGACCATGAAGGAGCACGTTTTCGACAAAGACTAGTCTGTACATTTTTAAACGAGATTAAAATTGATACAACTTAAACAAAGTTTCATCTTACTTGGATAAATGGTATTCCGTGCTTCAATGAGTTTGAAGTTTTATAAAACTCAAATTTTTTGGAAAACATCTCAATTTTTCCTTCATAGAATTAAAACCACTTATCCTAGAAACTTGATACTTATCTCATTCTCAAGAAAATTTTATTCACAAGACGGTTACTTTGACCACTTTTTTTTAAAGCCTTAGATTTATAGATATGCAGCATTTTCCATGACAGGATATGATCCGAATCCTCACAAGTTTCATGGAAAATGTTAGAATATTCTAAGAGTTTTATCAAAAATGTATTACATGTTAACGTCCAAGTAACAAAACTTCCTATAGAATAAGATAAGAATCAACATTCTAGAATGAGTGGTTTTCATTTTATGAAGGAAAAATTGCAATAATTTGCAAAATATTGCAGTTTTTCAAAACTACAACCTCATTGCCGCACTGATCACCATTTATCCAATTATGAAGAAACTTTGTTTCAATTGTTGCAAATTTAATCAAGTTTCAAAATGTTTAGAGTAGTTTTTGTCTCAAACTTGCGAAAAATGTGAAAATCCCCCAAAAAAGTGCTACCATTTGGGTGATCCGGAGGGGCTGCCGAGTCCGAAAACTTTGATTTTGCGCTTGAGCCCGATCGGTTGGTCGGAGAGAATGGCGCATAAGATGAAATTTGTAGCAAAACTTATTCACTTTCAATTTTAAAAGGAAGATTATTTAGGAAAAGTTGAAAGTTTTAGAGTTATAAGCGAAAATCAGCAAAAAAAAATTAAATTTTCACATCTTTTCTGCCATTTCTAGAATGTTGAGTCACGAAATTTTTTTGGGGGACCTCAGATTTTGATTTAGTGCCCTCAAAAAAACATATATATATGCAAAAAATCAGAACTACTCCAAAACAGTCCTGATAAAAACACAATTTGACTGGACTATTTAGCGAAATAGTCAAATTATATTCTAAATAAGCAATTTTTTAACTCTCCTAAATTGATTTTCGTTTTTCTGAATATTTTTGTTATCAAGGCATATATTTTTTGTACTTTATCTTTTTTCCTTTACTTATTTGATTTCTCATTACGTATTATTATTTTTTATTTTTTAATTATATATTTTCTTTTAAATCCAAGAGAAATTTCTCAACTATTTCGATAATTCTAATATTCTTGTGTAATATTGGCTCTCAGTTGTAAACTTTTTATTATTCCCTTAATCAACTCTTTGGCACAGTTAATATATTATTGTCAAGACATACACACTTTCCTTGGTTTCTATTTTACTCAATTTTTAATTTAAAATAAACAAATCCATGTTTTATTTTGATTATTGTACACACATTAAATACTCTATATTCACAAATGTATGAATTTTTTTTTCACGTAAACTACTCTTTTAATCATGACGTAGAAAATTTCAGATATACTTTAATGGCGTCGGAACAAAATTATTCAGGGGGAGGGAGCAAAGTATGGAGACAAATAATTTCATCAAATTAAAGATTTGGTGCGGGTGGTGGTGTGGGAGCTGGGGTTGGGCACAGGTGCATGGTGCGGGGGGTGTGGGTGCTGGAGGGGTTTCGGGGGGTGAGGGTTGTGTTCGTGGGTTAGGGTGCGGATGGGGTGTTGGGGTGGTGGGTGGTGGCGGGGGTTGGGCATGGTTCGGGGGGTGGGGGTGCTGGGTGGGTTTACGTAATATTCTATGATACGATAGTCGATTAGAATTGAAAAAAAAGGGGGCGTCCCTAAATTACGTGAGGTTATTTTGGCGATTTTTCGACTCCCCCTCCCCCATTTTTTAAAATGCGTATTTTTAATATGTACTTTAATCTGTGCTTGATTTCATTGTGTTTATTTAAAAATATAATTTAAATAATTATTTTTATTTAAGACACTAGTTATGACTAGTATTTAAGGCTTCTAAGAACGTAGTCTAGAATCAAAGTGAAAAAATCCAACAAAAAAATATTTAAATAGCAACTACTAAAACCCATAAACATGTTTTATTGGTAAACCAGGTTTTACTTAATTTAACCCAGTTTTCTCGCAATTTTTAACTGTTTCTTCGGGAAAAATAATGTGATATTTGCCAAGTCTGAAAGTGAAATGGATGCTGAGCGTTTTCCTGATAGTAAGAATATTATGTTAAGAATATTTATTATTTGGATTTTTTTTTTAGATCTAATTGATTTAATATTTTTTTTATTTGATGTCATATAAAAAAATAGTTCGAATGATAGTTATTCAGTTTTTTTTTAGAAATTTAGGCAATGTAAAGAAAAATATAGGTTTCCTTTAAAAAAAAAAAGTTGACCTTAAAATACCCTTGAAAGCTTATTTTAGGTCAACAAACAATAGAGAAGTTTAGTTTTGATATAAATAAACTTTTATTTGAAACTTTTTTCCATATAATCCACTGTTTTTGAGTTATAAGACTGTCTCAAGATAAAAAAACTCACCCGGTATATACCTATGTTTTTCCGTCCCCCAGGGGGTGGGGGTCGAGGTTGGGATTTGAAGGTGGGGTTCAGGGCTGGGGTGTCAAGGGTGTGGGGGTCCAGGGGTACTAAAGGGCATTTCTCTCTGTGTCTGCACCGATATCACATACTATTAAAAGGCATTTGTGCCAATCTCTGTATGTACTTATTTTTCTATGCCCCCAGGGGTTTAGAGGTGGGGGACAAGGGTGGGGAGTTGGTATCCAGGCGAAAGACGGGGGTTCAGGGCGTGAGGAGTCCAGGGGCTAGGTTTACTAGGGTGGAGGATGATCAGAAGTAAGGTTTTGTCAGTACATAGGGGTGGGGTTCGGGGGGGGATTGATGGGGGGTCCAAGCGTCGATTTCCCTGGCTAGCAAGAGGGTCGCCTAAGGAGGGCATTGCAGCTAGTAACTTCAATAAAAGATAATAGAAAGCATTTCGAATTATTTTGAGCTGAATAAAATGAGGGGGAGTGGCACCCCTGTAATATAATTTAGCAACATTTCAAAGGGGACACTGCTATAAGAATAAATAAGCTGATGTTTTCTGATTTGGCCATCCACTTATTTATAATCATGTAGGGGAGGATGGGTTAGTTTTTGCATTTTTATACTTCTGGGGGTCCCACTGATTATGTATATGAAATTCGGTTGAGTTTGTTAAATGGCCAAGATTTTAATTTTTTGACCCTACACCCCCCTCCATTTTGTGAGGTTAGTTTATGAATTTTTAGACGTCTGGGGATCCACTGAATAAGTATACAAAAAACAGCCTAGATTTTTAATTTTTAACCCCCCCTCGAACCACTTAATTTTGGGCCGAACTGCACCAAAATCTAATGAGCTCTTAATCTCATGGGACCAAAACTACGAGTGGAATTTGGTTTCGATATTCAAACTAGTTTTTGAGCAAGCTTTTGGGTCGAGATGCACCAAAATCTAATCAGCTCTTAATCTCAATGGACAAAAACTACTTGTGAAATTTGGTTTTGATATTCACACTAGTTTTTGAGCTCGCTCGTACACAAATTTGGTAACGCACAGACTAACTAACAGACATTTTGACAAAACAATTATTATCTCGAAAAATTTAAATTTTTCAATGTTCACTTATAAGACCTTTTTTGTAGACCAAAATGCCATGGTTTCGCTCAATTTTTTTAATCGAAATGGTTTTAGTCGTTTTTTAGATATTTTGAAAAAAAGAAGGAAAAAAAACACGTTTTTCATGCACGATTACAATACTTGACCATACCCTGTATGGTAAAGTAATAAAATCATATCTAACCTCTATGGATTGGATTTTCCATTGTTGGATTAGTAGAGATTTCTGCCATTAGGGGCAGTCAATAAATTACGTCACACAAATTTCAAGTTTTTTAGACTCCGGTCCTTCTGTGTCAGATTTTCATTGAGCCCCCCCTGTATTGTGACGTCACAGTATCACTTTTATAACCTATAATATAATAATACAGGGTTGGGCAAAACTGAATATATTCAATCCTGGCAATAGGGCTGGACATAAAGATTAAAGTAAAAAGTAATGTTACAATTAGTAGAATACTTCAAATTAAAAACGATGAGTTTTTTTGAGAATTTTTCGATAATTTTATTTTATCTATAAATTTTCAAAATATTGTCTGAAATATTTTTGAAAATTTTTCACAATTTTGATTGGATCTCCAAATTACTGGATTAGAGGTAAGTGGCACCTGGCGGTCGATAAATAAATTATTTTATTTATGACGATTAATTATCCAACATCTGATTAATTATATTGCTTATGTATTATTAAATAAGATATTATTATTATCTCAATCAGATATTATATCCATGTATATACTCAAATTTAAATTATTTAAAATGGAAATTTGACAAATTCAATTTCTATGTGAGACTTTCTTATTCACGTAATAATGGAAATAAAAATCTGTTAATTCAAAAAGTGAAAATTCAATCGATATAGAGGTTATATTTTATTTTATTATTCAAAATATTTATTTTATATTATGTTTTAATATATTTTACATTTTTATCAAAGTACTTATAAATATAAGAAATAATCACAAATTAAATTTAAATTGACACGTTTTCATGTGACGTTTTCATCCACTTGACTTTACAATGACCTTCTGGTTGACTTTAGGACAAGGGCTTGGATTTTTATTTTTTGACGTCCCGTCCCCTATGTTGGGGGTTTCTTTTTGTATTTTTATTGTTCTATGAGCCCACTGATTATATACAAAATTTTGTTGAGTTTGCTCAAATAATGGCCCCAAAAAAAAATATTTTAGGTTTATAGTATACTAGCTGCAAGGCCCGATTTGGGCGGCACTCTTGCTAGCCAGGGGGCACGCCCCCTGGTCCCAACCCACGAATACCACCCTCCCACATACCCACCCTATCGAACCTCTCCCAGCACCCGACACCCCCGCACCATCATCCGTGAGAAACCACCGCCACCACAACAAAACCCCCACCATTCCCTGGACCCCATTCCACCCCCACCCCGCTCAAATCCATCCCCGAAACCAACCCGCACCCACCCTGGGCCCCACCCCACTACACCTCTAGACCCTCACCTAAACCCTCCATTCCACCCTGCACAGCCCACTCCCACCCTGTTCCCTCCACCACGCGCACTCCACCCCCGCACCCAGTTTTTGCATTTCTAGCATTCTAGTGACCCACAGATTATGTTTACAAAATTTGGTTAAGTTGGCTCTAAGGGAAGAATTTTCATTTTTTGATCTCCCTCCCCATTTTGGGTGGTTAGTTTTTGCATTTCTAGCCTTCTAGTGGCCCACAGATTATGTATACAAATTTTGGTTGATTTTGGTCAAAGAACAAGAATTTTATTATTCTGACCCTCCCCCGCTTTTTCGGTGGTTTTTTGGGGGAATTTATTTAAACAAAACTTGTCAGAAATCACTACAACTTTGCTCATAATAAAATTTGCCCTATAGTTAATAGTTGAGGAGCTATTTGATAATTTTCATTTGAGCGACCCCCCAAACCCCCTTTTGGTGTCAAAATATCAAAACGTAAGTTAGAAGACATCTGATAGAAATATGAAATTTCATAATATTCCCTTGAGCCGTTTTTGCCTGAATCGTGAGCAACTTTTCGGAAACGAGGGAAACAGACAGACATATAGGCAGGAATTTTGTTGAGGGTGTTTTCGTCGATAACTTTGCTTGAAACGTGTGCAACCAAAATTTGGAGTGATTTGGAGCAATGAACAAACAAAACCTTAATTTTATATAGATACAGATTTCATTTTGCTTGTTTTTTTAGTTGGAAAATATTATGATTATCCCACTGAATTTTGGTTCGAGATGCACCGAACTCTAATTAACTCTTAATCTCAATGCTCCAAAACTACGTGAGAAATTCGGTTTTGATATTCACACTAGTTTTTGAGCTAGCTCTTCCACAAAATTTCGTAACGAACAGACTAACTAACAGACATTTTGATAAAACAGTTATTATCTGAAAAAATATAATTTTTTTCGATGATTACTTATTGGAGCATTTTTGTAGACCAAAATGGCATGGTTTCGCCCAATTTTTGCAATTGTGGCATAAAAATCGGATAATTCAATTATTTGAAAATTCGATCGATATAGAGGTTATATTTTATTTTATTATTCAGAATATATATTTTATATTATTAATGTTGATATAGGGAAATAAGGATTGCCAACATTTCGTCAACTTTTTTGACGTCTTCAGGGTTCTAAAAAATATTTCCCTATAATTAATTTAATAATTTAATCCATCAACATTACTAATAAAAAAAATTTTATATTATGGTGTATTATATTTTTTATTTTTATTAGAGTATAAATATTTCAAATGATTAATTGAATTTATTTTCATTTGAAAAAAACCTAAGTAAAATATATATATATTTTTTTTACTTTATTTATACGTATTATTTGGAAGTCGAGGTCAAAAAAATATTAATTATGTATCTTTTTATTCATAAACCGACGTTTCAGAGGCTATTCCCTACTTCTTCAGGGTTTTGAAAAGTCAATGAAGAAAATCCAATACGACATTCCTCTCTCTCTCCTCTTTAAGTGGCAGTAACAACAACAATAATAATATATTGTATTTTATTCTCAGCAGAATTATATAATAGTATTTCTGAAAGAGGAGACATTGGATTTCTTTCAGTGAGTTTTTAAAACCCTGTAGAAGTAGGAATTAGCCTCCGAAACGTCGGTTTATTAATAAAAGATAGTAAAATGATCGTCTTTTTTTGGACTGCCTTATCAAAATACACTGATTTTCACTTATCAATCGTCTCCAAAAATTACTTTATTTATGTATTTCTTTATTAAAAAAAATTAATTATTTGTTTATTTTTTTTCAGATGATTCAATAAGGGCCTTGCAGGTCATCCAATTAGAACAAGTGACCAGTCCATGATTGGAAATTAAAAACAAAAAACGAAAACATTTCAAGTTCACCAAAAATATCTAGCCCTATTTAAAAGTGAATTCTGTTCAAAATATTTTAAATCGAAAACTCAATTTATGATACTTAAACGAATCCATAAAGGCGATCTAATTTACCAATGTCGTTATTAACTAAATAAATTCAATGAGAAATAGAGGCAAAATAAGATTTTGAGTTCTCCACACTGCTTCCCCAAGTTTTCTAAAAAAAATAGAACTGTAGATTCAAGGACACATACAGATCAAATAAATTTTGGTTGTGCACGCTGCCTGGCGATGCTCACACAAAAGTCAAATATGACAAAGCAATTACGTACACATACAGGCGAGAAACCTTTTGGTTGTGCGCACTGCCCAAAGAAGTTTACACAAAAGGGTGATTTAGTTGTTCATTTACGAACACATACAGGCGAGAAACCTTTTGGTTGTGCGCACTGCCCAAAGAAGTTTACACAAAAGGGTGATTTAGTTGTTCATTTACGAACACATACAGGCGAGAAACCTTTTGGTTGTGCGCACTGCCTAAAGAAGTTTACACAAAAGTGTGATTTAGTTGTTCATTTACGAACACATACAGGCGAGAAACCTTTTGGTTGTGCGCACTGCCCAAAGAAGTTTACACAAAAGGGTGATTTAGTTGTTCATTTACGAACACATACAGGCGAGAAACCTTTTGGTTGTGCGCACTGCCCAAAGAAGTTTACACAAAAGGGTGATTTAGTTGTTCATTTACGAACACATACAGGCGAGAAACCTTTTGGTTGTGCGCACTGCCCAAAGAAGTTTACACAAAAGGGTGATTTAGTTGTTCATTTACGAACACATACAGGCGAGAAACCTTTTGGTTGTGCGCACTGCCCAAAGAAGTTTACAAAAAAGGGTGGTTTAGTTGTTCATTTACGAACACATACAGGCGAGAAACCTTTTGGTTGTGCGCACTGCGCAAAGAAGTTTACAATAAAGGGTGATTTAGTTGTTCATTTACGAACACATACAGGCGTGAAACCTTTTGGTTGTGCGCAGTGCCCAAAGAAGTTTACAAATAAGGGTGATTAAGTTGTTCATTTACGAACACATACAGGCGAGAAACCTTTTGGTTGTGCGCACTGCCCAAAGAAGTTTACAAAAAAGGGTGGTTTAGTTGTTCATTTACGAACACATACAGGCGAGAAACCTTTTGGTTGTGCGCACTGCGCAAAGAAGTTTACAGAAAAGGGTGGTTTAGTTGTTCATTTACGAACACATACAGGCGAGAAACCTTTTGGTTGTGCGCACTGCAAAAGGATGTTTAGCCAAAAGTGTAATTTAGTTTTTCATTTACGGACACATACAGGCTAGAAGCCTTTTGGATATGGACAGTGTCAGAAGAAATTTTCACATAGAGGTTCTCTGGCTCTTCATTTACGGACACATACTGGAGAGAAACCTTTTAGTTGTGGACAGTGTCAGAAGAAATTTTCATATAGAAGCTATCTGACTCGTCATTTACAGACACATACTGGAGATAAAACTTTTAGATGTGCCCACTGCCCAAAGAGGTATAGCCAAAAGTCTTATTTGGTTTATCATTTACGGACACATACCGGCGAAAAACCCTTCGGTTGTGCCCAGTGCCCAATGAGGTTCAGCAGCAAGTCTAATTTGGCCTACCATTTACGGTCACATATTGGCTAGAAGACTTTTAGTTGTTGACAATTTTCATATACCATCTCTCTGACTTCATTTACGGACACATACTGTAGAGAAACTTTTTAGTTGTTGACAGTGTCCGAAGAAATTTTCATATACAATCTCTCTGGTTGTTCATTTACGTACATATTCTGGAACGAAGCCTTTTAGTTGTGTGCGTTTCTCCAAGAACTTTTCACAAAGAAGTGGTTTGAATTTACATTTACCGACACATATAGGCGAAATACTCATTAACTAATTATATTTCCTATAAAAGATTATCCGACATTACTCAAAAAAATCATTTGACTTGGGATTCAAGGATTTAAACAAAATACACTCCTCCTAATAAAAATTGTTAAATTATTTTCCCAATAGAATACACAACCAAACCAATTTGTGTGCCCATCAAATGACTTTACTTACACCTTCTCTTCAATTTAAAAATTTACTTTCTAATTATTTATCAAATGTGAAATATTAAATACACAATTCTCTAATATATTAAACTGAATTTTTAGTCCAGTCAAATTGTGCTCAAATGGGACACTATGGGGTAAGTTTTGGGTTAGTTCTGATTTCTTGCATATATATGGTTTTTGGGGCGCTCAATACAAATTGTTTAGCAGTTTTTTACTTATAACTCGAAAACTCTCAATTTTTCGTAAATAACCAGTTTATTTAAAATGAATGTTCATATAATTTCCTACAAGGTTAACTATCTAGGTTTTTTCTCTTACTTATCTACACCCCCCCCATCCCGGATCACCCAAATACTCGCACTTTTTTCGATATTTTCGCCTTAGACGAGCACGTTTTCGACAAAGACTAGTCTGTACATTTTTAAACGAGATTAAAATTGATACAACTTAAACAAAGTTTCATCTTACTTGGATAAATGGTATTCCGTGCCGCAATGAGTTTGAAGTTTTATAAAACTCAAATTTTTTGGAAAACATCGCAATTTTTCCTTCATAGAATTAAAACCACTTATCCTAGAAACTTGATACTTATCTCATTCTCAAGAAAATTTTATTCACAAGACGCTTACTTTGACCACTTTTTTTTAAAGTCTTAGATTTATAGATATGCAGCATTTTCCATGACAGGATATGATCCGAATCCTCACAAGTTTCATGGAAAATGTTAGAATATTCTAAGAGTTTTATCAAAAATGTATTACATGTTAACGTCCAAGTAACAAAACTTCCTATAGAATAAGATAAGAATCAACATTCTAGAATGAGTGGTTTTCATTTTATGAAGGAAAAATTGCAATAATTTGCAAAATATTGCAGTTTTTCAAAACTACAACCTCATTGCCGCACTGATTACCATTTATCCAATTATGAAGAAACTTTGTTTCAATTGTTGCAAATTTAATCAAGTTTCAAAATGTTTAGAGTAGTTTTTGTCTCAAACTTGCGAAAAATGTGAAAATCCCCCAAAAAAGTGCTACCATTTGGGTGATCCGGAGGGGCTGCCGAGTCCGAAAACTTTGATTTTGCGCTTGAGCCCGATCG